>CM074451.1:14525693-15125693 GCA_037101425.1 Elopichthys bambusa
GACATGCAAGAACCAATGAGGTTTGTTCTTGTGGGTCACGCAGGTTTGGTGAAGCTTCTGTTTATGTTCTCTGATAAATGTTTATATGCAAGTAAAAGTCTAAATTAAATCTGTTCATCATATAAAGCAATCGAGTCTCTTCAGAAAATTTGGACTAAACCACTCAATTCATATGGATTAGTTGTACGATCTCTTCATGAACTTTTTGAAGCATCAAAGTGGTATTTGTGTAGCTGTTAATGGAGGGACAGAAAGCTCTCAGATTTTATCAAAAATATCTTCATTTGTGTTCCAAAGATGAAAGAAAGTATTACAGGTGTGGAACGACATGAGGGTGAGTAATTAATGACAGAATTTTCATTTTTGGGTGAACTAACCCTTTAAGGCAGGGGTGGGGAACGTCGATCCTGGAGGGCCATTGTCCTGCAGAGTTTAGCTCCAACCCTGAATAAAAGACTCACCTGCCTGTAACTTCAGTAATCCTGCTAATAGACCTTGATTAGCTTCAGGTGTGTTTAATTAGGGTTGGAGCTAAACTCTGCAGGACATTGGCCCTCCAGGATCAACATTCCCCACCCCTAGTTTAAGGACTAATTTCTTGTTCTTCTCATTCACTTTCAACAAAATCAGTGACGACTCTGTGCAACTGGAAGGCTGCTTTATTGTTAAAAAGTTTCGTGCTCAAATGAAGACAATCTTTTATATGTTCTTACTAAGAGTTCCAGTGGTTGTGCCATAAACACCATTATATGTCCTCCTACAACACTGTGTCAAACAAAACAACAGTTTGAAAAGCACTTTTGAAATCTTTTCAGCAAAATGGAAAGCATTTTAGTCATGCTAAAAATGGAAGTCCAGTAACTGAATATCGATACAAAAGTGAGTTTCAAAGATGGAAAGAACATAAAAGTCTGAAGGCAAGCTATACTTTTTTTTACAAGCCAAGTGGATGATACACAAAGTACAGAAAACAGAACATCAGAAGATTTTGTAACATCAAATCTGGAAGAAGTGGGCTTGTTTTCTTGGTTGGTTTCAGTGTTCCTCTGGCAGTATACCAGACGCCTTGTTCAGACTATAGTCCCTGATTTGCATTGTGCTCCATTTTGTATTCTCCTGTCTTTCCCCACCATCAACTAAATGTTAAATATGGCACCATCCTCCAAAATTGCAGTGAAATGCAATTCAGAAAATGTAGGAACATGGAGAAAATGCAGAAAAAGGCACACGACAATTAGTGAAGTAGCACTAGAAACAGACCACTGAACACATAAAAACTGGATACGAAATGCATACAAAACTGTTGTTCAGGCCCACGAATACCGGCACTGAAGTGTTCGGGGAGGCCTTAAGAGTACAATACATGAACTGCTCTGTGACTGTTTTAGACTTTCAGGCTCGGGTGGGTGACCACACAATGTCCAGGCAGGACGGCGCATATATGTGCATTCACGTGAAAATGTGTGTTTGTATACGTGTCTATAAAACCTCAAGGTTACAGAGGTGTGCTGGTTGCATAACCCTCTCATCATACAGTATCAGATTAAAATATCCAAGCAGCGCTGATAACAATCGTGCGTGAGTTCGTCTCCAACATAATTTTTTTCGACATCCACTGGACATGTTGCATATAAATGAAATATTACAGTGCTCATTTGTATATCCTTTCATACATACATATATATATATATATATAATATATATTATACATATATTATACATATATATACAGTGCCTGTCAAAAGTATGGAAACATTACAATTTATTTATGTTTCTGAAGGAAGTCTCCTATTCTAACCAAGGCTGCATTTATTTAATCAAATATACAGTAAAAACAGTAATATTGTGAAATATGATGACAATTTAAAATAATTGTTTTCTATTTTAATACATTTCTTGAGTGCCAAATCAACATATTAGAATGATTTCTGAAGGATCATATGAAAGTAATGATGCCAAAAATTCAGCTTTGCATCAGAGAAATAAATTATATATTAAAATATATTCAAATAGAAAACAGTTCTTTTAATTTGTAATAATATTTTGCAGTATTACTGTCAATTAATATTTTGATTAAATAAATGCAGCCTTGGTGAGCATAAGAGACTTCTTTCAAAAACATAAAAAAAAAAAAAGAAAAGTAATTTTTCCAAACTTTTGACAGTTACTGTATATTCTTTGTCTAATAGAGTATTCTTGATACATTATATCATTCGGTTCCCTTTAATAAAAGTGAAATGTGTTAGAAAAACAAAAAATTAAAATATGTGACAAGGGCATCAGCTGAAAGCCATTCTATATCATTGTTATAATTTATTATTAGATTAATAGCAGTAATTCTTTAAAATTCTGTATTTACAAAACCCACAACAAAGCATGCCATTTAAAAGAAAATAATATATTACAATGCTTATAGTTTTCCTCAAAAAGTTCATTCTTTTCAGCAATTGTGCCATGTACATCATAGCCCCCTCCTGTACATTGAATGATACATTAACTTGTCATACAGTGAGTGATTTTTCATTTCACATCTGAACTAAAATGGGAGTTGGGGGAAACTACATGGTAGTCTAAGTGTTTCACCAGGCTTCATTTGGTTTAAGTCCACAGCACCCACGCTGATTTAGAGATCTCAGGCAGTAAGCAGACCCATGGGTCTGAGAAGTAGAGGAAGTGGGTTTGTAAACTGGTGCGCTCTCCAGCACTCCGGCTCTGGTGGCGTACGTCTACTGACCCAGCAGTTTGAAATGTCCTATGATCTTTCATAATCCCATACCTACAGAGTATGTATCAGCATTGTATTGTTGTCTGTGGTCCACCGTAACACCTTGTACTGGGCTAGCCCACACCAGAATAAGCATTTGTTCCTACCGAACAGAAGAGGTAATGAAACGACACTCAAAAAACTGTAAACGGAAGAATTACTGTTGCAAATCGAATCAATTTCCATTGCACCCAGAGCAAGAAGGGATGGCAGTTTGCTCAAGAGGTAGCAACATAGGTAAAAAAAACCAATTTGTAGTTTTACCATCATAAACCGCATGCTATCAGACAACACAAGTACTCATCACTTCATTCTAAAACTGCCGCCTGCTTTGTTTTCCTGCTGTGTAAGGCCAGTTTACATGTATAATCCGAGCTATACCAAATACTCATGAGTCACTTTTTCATTCAACAAGGAGAAAGCTATTAACATCTACAGGATGCATTAAAATGGCTACTCGAGTGCTTTCCTCAACATCTTAAAGACAAAACAAGATGCTAACACAACTGACAACCCCTTTAAATGGTAAACATGAGGATGTGCTGACATGAAGACCAGTACCTCCAGGAAAATCGAAGAGATTGCCTCCCACCGAGGCCTGACAAAGCATTGTAAGGGTTAAAATGGCATGTACCTTAGTGGCTGTATCTTTTGAAGGCCCTACTGGAGCCTCAGCTGCACATTGAGGGGCAGTTGAATCATATTGCTGGTGCAAAAAAGCAAATCAAGGTTTATGAACCCAAGATTTGATCAGAGTGAAATTGTTTCTCCAAATTTTCATCCCAACTTCTCCTCAAGTCCAGGGCAGTGAAACACCTCTACGGGTGGACGAATGTGCAGTTGCCACACTGTACATCCAAACGAAGGAATAGCTTTGATAGGCCACCTTGAAATACGCACATGACGCATGGTGTGAGAATCGGTTAATCAGGAAGCAAGCTTTACGAGGGGTAAGTATAAACATACTTGTCATAGCCAGTAGTTAAATATGTTGCTATTGACCAATGATTTCCCAGCTATATCTATTTAATTTGATTACTAGTGGACAGCATCGAAAGTATGGTCAAGCCACTGATGTGGTTTGAGTAGCAGTGTCAAGTGGACTATGATTATACATGCATGATTCCTGATCAAAACATGCCACCATGCAAGTCATTTCTATGCATTGAACGAGCACAATTAATTATTTATTTACCAGGAACTCGGTCTGAGTAAGTCCCTTTCAGCCCAAGTCAAAACCCTGATAATCCCCAACCCAATATCGATGTGAAAGCCCATGTATAAAATGTCTTTTTTTTTTTTTTTCCTTCCTGTAAGTATAACAAAGAGATGATGACGAGATGAATGACATGGGCTGAACTTTTCCCCCTAATTTTTGTGGGTCAAATAAGGTGAGATACTCATCACAACAACTGAAAACCCTTGCATATTGTTCTGTTTTGTTTTGTTTTTTTGTTTTTTTTCTGCGGACACTCCACATGATTGAGTTAACATTATTATTACTGGTTCTCCTATGGTTAAAATACAACGTCCCAGAATCCTCCAGGGATGAGCGGGAGGTTTCCGTCGGATTTCGGCAGTGTAGTGTTTGAAAGGGATGTCCATAGAGGAGGAATGCTGAACTCCACACATAGTGGTGCAAAGGAATCCATATAATGAGTTTGCTTTGTACTGCTTCGTCCTTTGGCAGGTGGTCCCTATCGAAGATGTCTGCCATAGGTCATTATTTTGTTTCTCCTTGTAAGTGCCTTTTGGCTGCAGTTGGAACAGTAAAATCTTGGTCACTGGGCACAAATGTAAGACAGTAAGCTCGTAGGTTGGTTTGGTCATCATTAAATCTGTAAAAACCAAGCTGCTTTCCTTTTGCACTGGTGCATTTGTTGTCTGTAAACAACCTTTTTCTCCAAAGATTTCTCTGTTTTCTGTTGCAAATGATTTTCTATACATTTGTTGGAATAGATAGTTTCAGTCTTGACTCAGGAGTTCGTCTCCATCGTTCCTAACACTTAGATTCCTTGACATCTTTTTGGTTTTTGCCCTTTTTGCCCTTGCTGTCACTCTCCTCCAACTTCTCCTTCTCAGGTTTGGTCACGCTGTCGTAGGACGGCAGCGAGGCAGTAGAAGGCGTGCCCTCTTTCTTTTCCTGATTGGTCCCGCCATTTTCCAGCCTGCTGCTGCTGAGCAAGCGCTTGCAGATGAAGCCTCTCCGAATAAGATGGGCACGGTAAGCACGCTGGATGACTGAGGCAGACATATGCTCCTGCTTGCGCCGCAGAGTGGTGGTGATAGGCTCAAAAGACACTTTGGAAGGATTGGCAGCAATGAATCGCTCCTCCATCTGTTGCCGCATCATGTCCAGGTCGCCGCTATCACCGAGCACGCGTTTGGTGAAGGCAAACAAGATGTCTAGGCAGTGAATGCGATCGCCGCTCACCATGGGCAGGTCCATGGCAATCAGCTCTATAGTGTTGGGCTTGGGAACGCGCAGCGGGTGCTCCAGAGTGTCAGCGAAGTCACCCAGCTTGGCAAAGGTGATGAACTGGGAAGCAGTGGGGTCAAATTTTTCCCAGATCTCGTAGAAGGACTCAAAGTCGTCCTCACAAAGTGGGTCAGCGCTCTCCTCTGTGGCGACGCTGAAGTTCTCCAGAATGATGGCGATGTACATGTTTACCACGATGAGAAATGAGACAATGATGTACATGACGAAGAAGAAAATGCCCACCGAAGGGTTTCCGCAGTTACCTTTTACCGTAGTACCTGGATTCTCCTTGTCCGGATCGCAATCTGGTGGGTAATTGAGAATGGGAGCGAGAAGGCCATCCCATCCTGCTGAGGTGGTTATCATGAACAGGCAAATCATACTATTCCCAAATGTTTCAAAGTTATACATGTCATCTATGCCAGCCTCCCGCTTCACATAGGCAAAGTTTGACATGCCGAAGATAGAAAAGATGAACATGACCAAGAACAGCAGAAGGCCAATATTGAACAGGGCCGGCAGTGACATCATCAGGGCAAACAGTAAAGTCCGAATGCCCTTTGCTCCTTTGATCAGACGCAAGATACGTCCAATTCGAGCCAGACGGATTACCCTGAACAACGTTGGTGACACAAAGTACTTTTCAATCAGGTCAGCCAGGAACATACCTGTGGTTTGGGTGATAAGAAACAAAGAGAAGAAGAGGACGAAATGAGCCAAAAATAAAGCACTGTATTTCAAAGCGTAAATGAAAAAGACTATGAAACACTGTTCACTTACCCACGATAGAGAGAATGACCACAACACAGTCAAAGATGTTCCAGCCGTTGGTGAAGTAATAATGACGCAGTGCAAAGAGCTTCAGGACAAATTCAGAGGTGAAGGCCACAATGAAGATGAAGTTGACCCAGTACAAAATGTTTTCGGTCTCTGGTGACTGATCGTCTGTCTCAACCATCATGGTGACCATGTTCAAACAGATGAGGATCATGATGGAAATATCAAAGACCTGCTGTGTCACAAAGTCAAACACCATCCCCTGAAGCTTGTTCTAAAGAAGAGGGGACAAAAATAGCACAAATTAGAGAGTAGGACTCTATTTGTGTCAAGTCAGTAAGCAAAGTATCACTTGTCAACAGTGATGTACCTGGGGTCTGGGTATGGGTTTCTGAGGTTTCTTTGAGCCAAGCTTTTTCATAGCATTGTAGTACTTCTTCTGTTCCTCAGTCATGAATATATCCTGACCTCCAAAGTATAGTCATAAACAATATTTGGTTAAAATCTACTCAAAAGTCAAAAGTTACTGTGAAAACCGCTCTTTAGAATGAGCAAATAGTTTAAAGTCAAGGTAAAAAGTGGACACTTATCTTTTTCTTTTGCTGGTTGAAGTTATCGATGATGACACCAATGAAGAGGTTGAGGGTGAAGAAAGAGCCGAATATAATAAAGATGACAAAATAGATGTACATGTAGATGTTGTCCTCATACTTTGGTTGGTCTTCCACCTGAGAAGAGAAAGATATTTTAAACCGGTACTTTGACTTTGTACTTTGTTAAGATTGCTCAAACATCTCACCTTTCGCGAATCAACTGCTGCGTACATGATGTCCATCCATCCTTTAAAGGTTGCCTTAGAGGTAGAAAGGGAAAGTTAATATCAGTGTTATATCAACACTAACATATTTCTTTAGCCAGTGTACCATCTAACAAGAGACTAAAAACACTCAGGTAGACTTACCACTTGCAGTAGAGCTAAGTAACCAGCTCCCACATTGTCAAAGTTGATTTTGACGTTCTTCCAGCGCACCTCAGTGAAGTTCTGATTTATCAATTCAAAGCACTCTGTTTTGTTGTTGACCGTATCGGGTTCAAAGTATGCCTTTTCGGTCTCATTGTAGCAGTAGTAGTACTTTCCCGCAAACATGTTGACGCCCATGATACTGAAAATCAGCCAAAAGATGAGGCAAACCAGCAACACATTCATAATAGAAGGGATGGCACCCACCAAGGCGTTGACTACCACCTAGAGCAGAGTAGGACAGACAAGGCGGTACAATGTAAGAGACCGGAAATGGCTCAGAAAACACAGAAACACATTCAAACACACTCACATTTGTGGCTGCATATTTGGATGGCACAACAAAAAAAGAATGCCACTGTGAACACTGCTCACATGTTCAAATATTAACAAATTATATACTATCTTTGATTCATGTTTCAGTCACATGGCCATCCAAGAAAACTGCTTTAAGCTCATTGTATGATCGGTATGTTTTCAAGTTCTTGCTATAATCCTTTGCTCGACTTAAGCTGTTTTATTGTTGTTGTTGTTGTTTTCTCACACAGGCGACAAACTTGAGCTCAGGGATCTAAGCTAAAACTAAGGCCATTTTCACACCTTGTTTTGTTCTGAAAAACGGACTTAATTTGTTACAATGTTGCATTTTCTTCTTGGTTCGGTTTGCTTTCACAAGGCAACATTTCAAAGCGTACCAAAATTTGTTTATGCTAATCATGTTATGCAAGTAAAACTGTATTCTTATTGGTCAGAGTTTCCTATGCGTCATTCATCAAGATGATTGACAAGTTCGCTCCATGAGCTAATTGTGGTTTTATTTGTAACTGTCGAGACACGCGCAAACACTATACGAATGTCGCCATCATTCCAGCTGTTAAATTATATACTACACTCGTATTATTGCTGTGGTAAATTCAAACTCGCTCTCTCTGGATCTCCCAGCACTGTCTAGTAGGCTAACTGTGTCGAGACGCATACAAACACTATACGAATGTTATAATACAGCAGAGCAGAGCGATTACACAATATTTTAAGATGAAGAGGTGCTCTTTGATTTCAGCTGCAGTAACTAATGTGCTCACTCACAGAATCAAACACTAGTGCATTTTATATAACATTTCCCATTATGAATTATGGTATCGTTTGGTTCATTGGTCCGTTGGGTCGGATTGCTTTTTAAATCTCAAGTGAACCGCCTCAGAGTTCGTTTGCAATCGGGCTGAGACCTCCTCATTCAGGCGATCTCGGAGCGATTGTTTTGGTGCGGATCCAAGCACGATTGCCATCACATATGCCTAAACAAACCAAACCAAGGGAGAAAATGCACCAGGTTTCTGAAACAAGCGCTTAAGTCTTACAGCCGACTTTGGCTGCAAGCAGGTTTTCAATATGTTTGCAAGGTGTTCAGCCTTGTTATACCAAAAGATAGCATTTTCTGCCTATTCATTCCCAAGGTCATTTTTTAAAAAGTATGAAAGATGCTGTCACCTTGCATTATGTGAGGCTGCAGACAGGCATCAACATACTCTGTGACAAAACCGGCAACCAAAGATTATTCATTTGTATTCCTGCACATACATTAAAGTCTCTTTTAGTTTTCAACACCATTTCTTCTAAGATGGCTGCAGTGCGGTGGGCTATTGCTTGCTGACTATAGATGTCTCATGATGTTGTGATGCCTCAACACTGTGCACGTTTAGTTCATGAATATTAATTCATAAGCAAGTTATTATGTCTCTTTAAGGTTATTATAAAGAGTCAAGCAATTAACTTGTTAATCAATTTGTAAATTGGTGGAATTTAGCATATACATAAGCATGGTTTGACATTTTCTTTTTCTTGGGTGGCCTTATGACACAGTTAATACTATTCCTTGCATATACTAGTTTAAAAAAGTAAGTACTAGTTTCAAGAAATCTTTTGAATCCCAAAAATAAGTGACCCTCTTTTCTGGTTCTGGACTACTCCAGCACTGCACAACATGGATAGACGTGTCCAAAATTACATACTGTATTTGATGAAGAACTTACAGAATGTACTTTTTTTTAACAGTCAAGAAGTAAGCATGCATCAGATGCACAATTCAGATTCTTTGTGGAAACAGCAGGTTATTTGGGTATTTTTTTCTCCTTTATGAATGGGGTCTTTATGTGCTGGGGTCTTCCAGGACCATGGCCCTAAATAGTAGCCTTCTGACTTAGCAGTATATTTATAAAAATTAATGCAACACCTTCCATACAAATATGCCACACAGACTCACACAACGACTTCTACATACCCAAAGCAAACATTTGCACCTTTAAAACTACAACCCACCACCAACTACTTTAACGTAGCCATGGCAAGCTTGAGTAACATAAAACATTTTACATCAACCCATCCTCCCCGCAACCCCATTTGCCTCCACGTCCCTCCCCTCCCCCACCGTCCCAGTCAGGACACTGTCCATCAGTGATTAGCGATGAGCAGAGCGTGCCAGGAGACGCTCACTAACTGTGTTAGGCAGCCGAGCCGCAACTCTCAGGCAGGCAGCTGAGCATGCAGATCTCTCACATACTGAAAAGTGGAGCCATATTCCCCCCTTAAACACACAGAGAGGCACAAAGGACGGCAGGATTCTCTCAGCAAGTGCAGGGGACCAGTCTGATTTTAGCTTTATGCTTTAGCTTATACTTTTGAGTGCTGATTTGTTTTACGTATTCAAAATGTAAAAGAGAAATACAGGACAAGTAATAAGAATTTGGAGTGTTTAAGATTAAAGGAAAAGACCCCCAGGAAAGAGCACTTGTCAGGAGAATTACTGTCCATCTTTCAATAGAGACTACATGTTCAAATGTCACATAGACATAAAATATCTTTGTGAGAATCAACACAGATATTAAAAGTGAGGGAAAATGGCTTTCAAAAGTGCATAATGTGCATTGGCAATTGAACAGGACATGCGTGTTACATGACATCTTTGTGCAATCTCAAGAACCGTTAAAATCAATAAATAAATGGACAGGAGAGGCAGCAGTATGGAGAGATTTCTGTAGTTTCAAAGCTGGCTGGGGTTTGATAAATGTTTTGTTAGGATAGAATAATTAAATAAGGTAAATCGATTTCCAGTTAATTTAAAACATACATCAAACAAGAATTATTTCCTATACTGGGTTGTTGTATCTGGCCAGAGAAATGGCTATTAAAAATGGTAAACACTCCACAGTCTAAGTGGGGTTTTTTTCTCTCCAAAGTTGTGTCTCCTTGTCAAATCATTTATTAATTTTTAACTTTTTTTTGCTAATTTTAAACAAAACAGCATATCAGTTGATGAACATTGAAATCAATTATTCACTAGGGTAAGAACTCATTGTTCTCTCTGTACTTTGACTAATATGTTACTACAGGTTACATAAAATTGATTTTACACACCCTCATGAATCCAATTATAGGTACATAAACAGAACAATCTATGAAAACCATTTTGATTCACCCAAAAATGACAGTCTAATCTAAGTACAATACTAAGAGATAGAAGACAGAAAGACAGAAACAAAATAACTACAAAAAACTATAAAATAAAACGGCATAAAATACTATAACAGTGCTCCAGAATAAAATAAAAATGATTAGGGAGCCCCTGGCTCTTAAAATAAAACATTTAGGAGCCAAATGTCTTTGACTACACTAACCAATGACTAAAAATAAAGTAAAATATTTAAATGTTTTTTTTGTCTTTTCTTTAATTATATAACAGTTCCTGGTTCATTTCGAATTGGATTGATAAATGAATTGGGGGAACTTACTGCCTGAATGATTCACTGACTGAGCAAGTCTGATTCAAACGACTACATTTGTTTCATGAATCTTAAACATTAAAAAGAACCGTTTCACAAGAGTAATTTTTTCAAAGTGGGACGGACATCATGGCTTGCACTGTTTTTTGTGTACAATCTAACATGATTATATCCAACAAAACCGCATATGGATGCAAACACAATGGTGACTAGATTTTTTTGTCGCATTTGCAACCATTTTAGTTGCAGTCTGGAGCCCTGTTAGTAGATTTATATACATAAGGGCAAACATAACATCAAATACAGCTTTAATTTTGATAACTGAGAAACCTTGTCTATCATTTTTGGGTTCTGGTATACCTTTAGTCATTACAGCAGTGTGAGATCACAGAATCTCTTTACTCTGATTCCTTTATGCTTCACACTGTTTAAAAGTAAACACTAACACAAACCTTTCACTTGCTATTTGTTCCATAGTCTCGCACATTTCCTAAGCTTCTGTGTTAGCTACTTATAAAACCACTGACTAGTAACTATTATAAATGTCCTAACTAATCAAATCTAAAAGACATCATCCACTCCACATTGCTAAAGGCTTCAAATGGAAACCAGCTGGAAAATACAGAGAGATACAGAAGCTTAGCAAATATCTCCCCTCTCAGACCCAGGGTTTTTCTTTTTACAGTCCCATGTGCAGATCCTAGACAAGCAAAGAGGGGTGAGGTGAGCCTCCAGCGGCTTGGCTCCTCACCGCTGCTCTGGGCTGGGCAGCGCGGGGCCAGATGGGCTGAAGTGAACAGTGTGAAATGAAGGGAGGGAGGGAGGGAGGGAAGGAGGACGCTGCACGGTGCTGCAGATGAGGGGCAGGGAGAAGGTGAGGAGAGGGTACAGAAGCTCAGAGCAACCAGTCCACAGGTAAGAGAAGAAAGACTGAAAGTGACAACAACCAGGTGCAACTGTTCACAACCATCAAAGGGGTTAGGTACCTATCTTTGCCAAATTTGTTAAGATGACGACTATGGATTACCTGTATGTGTTCAAACATTCAGCACTGACAGGTGGTTATTGTTTCTGGTTATACTGTCACTCTGACGTATTCTTGCACTTTGACTAAAGTAAAAAAAGAAAAAGCACATTTTTTACCTTGACCAATTCACTTTTTGCTAAGCCCTGCCTTCTTGCTATATGTGACCCTGGACCACAAAACCAGTCATAAGGGTCAGTTTTTTTTAAATTGGGGTTTATGCATCATCTGAAAGCTAAATAAATAAGCTTTCCATTGATGTATGGTTTGTTAGGATAGGACAATATTTGGCCGATATACAACTATTTGAAAATCTGGAATCTGAGGGTGCAAAATATTGAGGAAAATTGCCTTTAAAGTTGTCCAAATGAAGTCCTTAGAAATGCATATCCACTAACAAAAAATTTTTTATATATATATTTACAGTAGGAAATTTACAAAATATCTTCATGGAACATGGAACAACCTTTATCCTAATGTTTTTTGGCATAAAAGAAAAATCGATAATTTTGACCCATACAATGTATTGTTGGCTATTGCTACAAATATACCTGTGCGACTTACGACTAGTTTTGTGGTCCAGGGTCACATATGCCATATCAGGATTTGGCTCTTTTATACCTGTGTTTGGATAGTTTTAAATGAAATTTTACAGCAATTTCACTAGCATTCCAAAAGTGTGGAGTCGATTATTATTATAATTATTTTTTTAAATGTTTTTAGAGAAGTTTCTTATGCTCACCAAGGTGCATTTATCTAGACAAAAATACCTTTTTTATTTTAATAAATTTTAAAATTATGGTAAAACATTGCTGCCAAGGATAAACCAAAGAAGATTTAAGCATTAAGCATTTTTTCTGATCGTTAAATCAGTCTTTAGAAGTGCATGCTGTGTGAGCTTAGTGAAGGGTCAATTATATTAAATGTGCTCTAACTCCTTAGTGTACGAGAGTATCTAGTATGCTATTGTACTAGTGAAGCGGGGACCTCAGTGGTAAAGTGTTTTGTGCTGCTGGTTGTTCTCTTAGAGACAGGGTCAGTGTAACAGAGGAGAAATGGAAGGAAGGGGGCTCTCCATCAAAAGCAGAAGTTGAGAGTCAGGCTAAATGAACAGCCAATTGCAGATCAAATGCTGTGTGAAATGAGAAGGGATTTGAATGGTGTTGTGTTTGGTTTGTAAATCATTTTTTCATGCTATTTTTTTCCTCCAGGGCCAATTTGAAATATTATTTGTAATGAGGCAGCTTTGATCAATTTGAAAATTACTTAAGTTAACTAGTAATCAATCATACACCCAATTTCAGTTAGATGCTTTTCACATCCTATTTTTCAGTTATCTCAGCTGCGTCATGACTGGATCATTAATGTGGTACAGAAGAGGTGTGCATGAAAAGGATGGGTCCTTTTCATTGGCGGCTGTCTTTAAAAAAAAATCCCCCGGTATGGTTTTGGTGGTCCTTGTCGTTCGCTTTTTTTTTTTCTCGATCAGTTCTAGCATGCTGTAACTGCTGAATGGGCATGCAGAGAGATCAGCTCTATAGCTTTGTATCTTACCCTCATCCCTTCAAAACGTGACAATGCTCTGAGGGGTCTCAGGGCCCTTAGTGTCCTGAGTGATTTAATGGGCCCTAGATCGGAGTAGCCCAGCGCATTAGCTATAAGGCTGACTATAGACACCTACACAGAAACAGAGAAGCAAAAAAGGATCCATACTGTTAGACGAGAGAAAGCTCTTGAGGGAAGAGATGGCCTCTAGAGCTGCTGGAACGTTGGTTTACACACATACACAACAGTTCGGATGGGTATATACATATATAACACTGCATTTATACATGTATATATCCCCAAGAAGGAGAGAGAGATTTATAAAGACTCATGTTTAGTATTGGTTACAGGTACAGATAGGGGGTTTAGAGGCAGAGGATAAACCCAGGATTTTGCACTCTATTAGTTTTGGGAGGTCACCAACCCTTGTGAGCTTCCTTACACCTGTGGAGAAACTTGTGGTTGAAAGAAAGAGACAGAGAGAGAAGCATAAGACTCCAACACAAGAAGACAGAGAAGCGAAAAACACAAGGCTGATGTAGTACGTTAGGAGACCTTGGGGACGTGGGGGTTGAGAAGATAGAGGTGACCCCTGCAGATGCATTAAAAAAAAAACAACCCAACATACTGCAAGAACCTTACCCTTGCCCTTCTAACATTGTCTCTCCATGTGGCTCTTGGCTGAGGCATTTAATCCCATTTAATTTAAGACAGACAAACTAATGGAACCTGTGAGAAAGAATACAGGTAAACATGTACATGTATGCCAAATTGCAAGTTACATTGATTTTACAGTTTAAAGAGCATCACATTGACACAGTAAAGTGACAGCAGAGGGGGAGATCAGGGGATTGCAGATAGTAAATGGACATTAGACAGCACTGAAAGGACAAAAATCACTCTGCGGGAACTCAAGCCCTGGTGAATCTCAAAAAGCCATCCATTGTGGAAAGGTAAACGCCCTCCATGCTAGCAGGAAGGATAAAACGAATGTGAACGCAAAGGGCAGAAAGGTCATATCGGTCAAAATGGCTCTCCAGAGAACCGTATTGATTATTTTGCATGCGTCAAAGGTGTCAATGAAAAGGATTGGTGCAAACAAGAACGTCACAAAGGCTTGTAATTGTTCAGAACCAAAAATGTTGATGGATAGGCAGTGGCATTGGGACACCAGGCTTGAGCACCCTTATGAAAAGGAATACAAACAGACCTTCACACCTCCAACCAACCACTGACGAAGACTTGGTAAAAACACAGCAAAAGTCCACAACATCGAAAGCTAACCAACTCACAGAGGGGATTCTATTAAAGGTGAAAGCTTTATTCTCAATGGCACGACGATATCATGTTCCTTCACTGAAGAAACCATGCTAGCTGTCATTTTAGAAACCACAAGCCAAGAACTGGCAGTCTTCAATAGGTTTGACCCACAAGGGCACCGTATGCATCAATAATCTCTGCACACAAAAAAATATCCGCTGTTAAATTCTCCTGAAAAAAAAAATTGTATTGATTTAAGGTCATAAATTAAAATGAACTACATTTTTGTTTCACATATTTAAAAAAAAAAAAAAAAAAAAAAGGTTTCTCATTTTATACTATATATTGTAACTTCACAAAATCAGTCCTTTACAGGAGATTCTGTGCAATAAAGCTTTCTCCTTCATCTACAGATCATGTGATCTTTGGGGGTAATTGTCACCTTTAGCCTCAGTCGGAACCCACAAGCGCCCCTTTATGGAGGGCCCCGGGGCCCCCTGAACCGGCTGAGATGGCCCCTCAGTGTAAGCTTTCTTCATCTGCCAGCACTCTCGCTCTGCAAGGCAAGGTCAATGAGATGTGTGGCTGTGACCAAATGAAGACAGAAAAAAAAAAATGTCAACTGAAACTGAATAGATTCAAAACATAATCAAAAATGGCTGATGTTTGTCACTCATACCATTATGTGATCAATGCTTTGGTTATCAAGTGAATTTTCCCCAGATAAAATTAAGTTAATAAAGAATTATATTAAAATAATATATATATATATATATATATATATATATATATATATATATATATATATATTTGGAATGGATTATAACTCACACACTCCCTTAACACACACACACACACAAACTAGAAATATGAGCAGTCAAATAATAAGCTGTATGGTTGATGGCACAGATATATAGTATGACAGACTATAGGAAATAATGGCACATATACAGTATATAAATATACATAAACACACAAACACATGCTAGATATGATGCCGGCCCCTTGTGAAAGCCCCCTGAGCATCACACCCATAAAAGCAAAAGCAAAGAACAGTGGAGGAACAGAGCATAGACTAGTCAGGAGGACAACTCACCGTCTGCTGCATGTCCTCAACATCAACACATCTCAGCACTACCTCAAGGAAGGGAAGAGCAGGTGTGAGTGGGGAAGGGAGGAATGAACTTTTGATCCATCTATGGGATATGGAGTTCTTCCCAACTAGCACAAGTGTTAGTCCAGCACCCCGGGAATAGTCACGGAGGACTATAGCTCCCATCAGCCTCGATTAGGGCTGAGGTATAGGGGTTATTGGACAGAGGGTGGGTATGGACTGTAGTAAGAGCAAACTCACAAACTTGAGGGGTTTTTTTAGCAGTGGGATGACTCAGTCAATTTCTGGATGGTCAGATTATGTGTTATGCTGCATTCCATTTTAAATCAGATGTGGGATTTTCTTACTTAATCTTCAGAACAAAAAAGCACTGCACTGCCCCAATGCTCAGAAGATGTGCAAGACATACAGTATAAAGATCCATTAATGCATTTGTTAGAAGTTTTTATCAAAAGCAACTTCCATTTTATTAGTTAATGCATTTCCTGTGAATCAAACCCATTAAACTGATGTTACTAATGTCATTCTCCACCATTTAAACTACAGGAACACAACACCCCCCCCTTCAGTTTGTCACCATTCCACTATCGCTGAATACAATGCAAAGTCAACTAAATCAATGATCCTGCATAATTCATCAATAACACTCACAAAAAATATCTATAATTGAGTTTTCCCTAATTTAATTAAAGTTGTAATGCATTATTTTCATGAGGATAGAGATGTCATGCACATGATGTCAGTGGTTTGTGAAGCAGTGAAAGCTAACTTGTGACCTGCCATCTCACATAAGTTTCGAGGACCGGGTGAAGCGATTAAGAAACATGTATGAATGACCAAATGAAAAGTATGCTTGTTAGTACTAAACAGAGTTATTAAAAATGCGGTATACCGCAAAAGAGAATTTAATTCGCTATATACTGACCGATGTCAGACTAGCTGTGTCACAAAATTGTGTTCTCTTTCTAGGCTTATTGCACTTGAACAGTCAGATTACACACACATAAGTATGTCAAAATGTCCATCTTAGTGGTTGCGTCTTAAAGGTAGGGTAGGTAATTTTTTTTTATAAACACATTTTGTTATTCTGGTTGAAACTCTCTTCACATCCTAATAGCAATCAATAATAGAAGTCGTCTAAATATTTAAAAAAATTTACATATATCTTCTGTGAAAGTCTCAGGACCAAAAAATGTTCATCCAATCATTGCATTCAGTTATGCGTTTCTCTGGCAACACTATCAATGCCGAAATGAATCTGCAGCAGTCAGTTGGTACAAGACTGAGCTCTGTAAGTTGTTTACGTTCATTATTATTGTAAAATAATGTGCTTTGAGACATGAGGTAATTTAACGGCGTCTCTCATGACATTACTGGTGTGCATCTTGAGACAAAACAATGGGAGTGACATATTTTAAGATATGTCAGTGCAAGTTACAGTACTTTCAGTTAAAACAGCTCAAACATGCATTTTATTCTGGGACTAGGCTTAAGCCTTGTCTGTGAAACCGGGGGTGTAAGTCTTAAATTGACACCTAATATGCCCGCTGTGTCTGTGTCTATGTTAAACAACAACAACAACAGGGAAAAAACACTGTTTATACATATAAGCATCTTAATGTTGTATTTATTTGTACTATTGTCATTTGTCATTTTATTCCTGGGTGTTTACTTGATTACTTAAAAAATTACTTGAGAACTTTTTGTTATATAAGGCATTTTTTTGTGGTTTTCTTATAAGATTTTGGTCATATTGCCCACACTGATCATGTTATTAAAGCTAGATAATACACTGTTAGACTAGCCTAGCTAGAAAAATTATATTATTATTATTTTCCTAGTAGGAAATTCCGACTTTCTGAGTTGGAATGGAATGCAGCATCAGCTATAATTTAGGGACCAGGCTGTGTGTATAAATAAGTATGCAAATAAATTAATTTTATATTGAATTCTTTGTTAATGACTAAATTTCTCCTTATATAGTGCTAAACAACAGATCTTTTCTATTTCAGGTGGACAAAAACGGTTGGCAAAAGGAATTTCACTTCTGATCACATTTAAGGACATATAATGTAAAAAACACCAGATAGACTGTGTTTGCATCTAAAAATATCCACAGCAGCTCATTAAACAGTATTACAGTAGGTGTACGAGTTCTGCTAAAACTTGGTTAGTTCAGGAACAAGGTCAGAACACACATACAATCAATTTGTATCTTGACATCGTCACTGCAATTGTAACATGTCCTCCACATATCATGAGAAAAGCACATCCACATCACATTCCTCTGAATCCCTTAGTATGGAGTCCAAGTGTGAGCATTTTAGTCAGTTAAACTGCTTGAAATATTTCCAACAAATACTTTGATTCATAATTTAGATCTACATTAACATCAGTCATTTGTTGTATAAAATATCCTGTGTTTATGGAATAACTGATTCCACTCATAACTTATAATGGACTCTAAAATGCATGTTACACTTGGTGAGTCTCCCACAATAAGGGCAGGGCAGAAAATGAAACCAGTCAGAGGCCACACATATCTTATTGTTCACACAATATAGACATCATACACATATGTACAAGAATTAAAAACAAGGTTCATTTAGAATGAGAATTGCTTGAATATCATAGATCAATAATCCTTGTTATTGATAGACTGATTCTGGCTAGTTGTTTTCATTCCAACACTTAAATCATACAAGGATGGATATGGCATCTGTCATTTTACAAAAGGAACTCACTATTGATTGCATACAAAAGGGGAAAACAAAAAGTACAATTATTTGCACAATAATGGTGATTTTTAAAGCCAGTTTATCATTCTTGATAGCAGATATTCAAGCATCTCAGGGTCACACAGAAATCTAGCATTTTTGCATGGCTATGCATGGGTGATAGATCTTAAAGAGGTGATGTAATCTTAAGAAATAACACGATTTAGACACAAATAATATATATTACATAATCAGTTATATTCAAGATAAGCACACCATTTTTCTTCTAGCTTCACCCCTGCATAACACCACACAGCTTCACTCTTCATATAAAAGACCATATTTGACTCTTCTCAAAACATTCACATCTTGTTGAAAAATTAACCATCCTGTTTTTTTTTGTTTTTTTTTCATGCAAGACATCTGCATAGAAACAGGACAGTGGGCATATATTTGTCATTTGTCTTTTCATCTCCCCTGCAACACCTTTTTAAACTGACAGCTCAAAGAAAGTACTACACCAGTGTTCAGCTATTTTTAAGCCATCTTTTAAATTTACCTTGCTGTGACTGGCAAATGTTATTGTCAGGTCTATGAATATGCAGAGTTTATACTGTTTGAAATGCCAAAGAATGTATTTTATCAGTTAAAACAAAGCTCCTAAAGTCCCTTTAAGACAAGTCACTCGACGACCATCTAGGTAACGCCCACTGCAGCTAATTTTGATGTAGGTAAAAGACACTACTTGAATGGGAAAAGACAGAAAATGTCCAAAGCTGTTTGTCAAAACTGACATTTTAAATCAGCAAATCAAATCTGACAATTTAATTGTTCATAAAAACTAAAATCATGTTAAGCACATTTATAAATAAATAAGTATTTTTCAGGCTGGTTCAGTTAATGTGCATGTGTTGTAGAGAAAGCGAAAAAGAACACTAACATAAAGCAATTGGCTTTTTTAACTGAAAGGCGAGACTTTCATTTCTGCTTTTCTGTGCTAATATGCTGAAATTACAATTTTCATAGTATGAGAATCATACAACTCACAGTTTTTAATCATTAACTTCTACTAGCAGCCAACCAAAGCCTTAAACTAACACTTTCTAAACTAGGTTCGCTTAACACAAAGTGACAACAAATCTCTCCCATGTAAAAAAAAAAAAAAAAAACATAAAATCCCTTACATGATTTTTTTGTCCAAAGCAGCCATATGGTGTGTCACGTCACACGTTGTGGCCCCACCCCACAGTGACGCCTCATTGCTGCAAGATCTTGCTCAACAGAACTTTACAGTAGAAATTAATATGTTCTGTTTGGCACTGCATTTTGCTGTTCAGGTGTGACTCGACTGAACACTAGGTTTTGCTTTTGGCAGGATAGAACCCATCAACAAGATGCATATGTCAAGGACATTTATTAAACAGACAACAAACATAGCACGACTGAAGTAGTAGACTTACGTCAACAATGAAGAAGTCCAGCCAGCACCAAGCGTTGGTGAAGTACTTGACAAAACCGTAGGCTACCCACTTTAACAACATCTCCAATATGAAGATGTAGGTAAAGACCTTGTCAGCATATTCCAGAATGACACGAATAGTCTTCCTCTGTTCAATGTACACATCCTCAAAAGCCTGCAGCACACAACATATGGATGCATTAATTTCACAAGTACTATCAGCTGCTCACAATACCTCTCAGTGGATTTCATTTCAAATGAAAAACTAAAATCTAATACCTTTGAAATAAGAGAATTGTAATTTAAATAATAATAATAAATAATATATTATTTACTATATGTATTATTATTATGCACAAGAATATCTGGGAAAACAACTGAACAGAAGGCTTCTTCTGTGCAATAATTCAGTTAAAAACATAGGTTAGAGTAAGCTTTCAAAATGCAACTGTATAAGGCAAGGTTGTTGATTCTATTATATTCCTTTTTTGCCAACATTAGCAGTGCTAAAGACAGGAACATTTCCAGTGCCAGAAATAGATCCAATTGGATGAATAGTACAGTCCATTAATCACATCACCCAGCTCTGGCGCCAGGTCTCTACAATGAGACAATGCCTGCTTGAACTACACATTATACATATGTCACCTGGACATTAATGCAATGCTCAGATAGAAATAATCCAAACAGAATCCATTTTTTATTTTGTTTTCAAGTACAAGATTTTATTTATTTTATTTTTTTTTATTATAGGCCATATAATAATTAAATCCCAAAATCATGCAATATTTTGCCACGCACACACTGCAAAGTTTCAGGATAAACAACTGTATTTAAATGTGGAAGTTTTATAGTAATAAAAATCATTTACAGGTGCTGGTCATATAATTAGAATATCATCAACAAGTTGATTTATTTCACTAATTCCATTCAAAAAGTGAAACTTTTATATTCATTCATTACACACAGACTGATATATTTCAAATGTTTATTTCTTTTAATTTTGATGATTATAACTGACAACTAAGGAAAATCCCAAATTCAGTATCTCATATGACTTAAGACCAATACAAAGAAAGGATTTTTAGAAATTTTGGCCAACTGAAAAATATGAACATAAAAAGTATGAGCATGTACAGCACTCAATACTTGCAGTGTGTATGTGGCCTTTAAGCAGTATTTTTCTACTGAAGTAATTAATTATAGAACAAAATACTTCATCCTTATAAGAAAGTTGTGTTTGTGTACATTCTCACCAATGCTCCACTACTGAGGAGGATCATAAAGATGATGAGGGTTTCAAACCAGTTGTGTTCCACAATGAGATAGCAGGTCTTACGGAGCCACCACCAACTCTTTCCCCAGCCCTCCGTGATGGGCACATCACAACACTTGTATCGGGCCACACAAGCTGCAAAATGACACAAATTATACTTGTTCTCACAATCCTTTACAATTTCTATATTTAATGTAAAAATTGCAAACTGAGAAGTAAAAAAAATGCATAAGCCATTTTACCCTCGGTCCAGCAAGGTTCTGGGTCAACATATTCCTCGACCGCCTCCACCACCACTGCTTCCTCTACCTCTGGTTTAATATCTATGGTGCTGCCCTCTGAGGAGCTGATATCATCCAACTAATTGAGAAGAGAGGTCACAAGTGTTACATTTTTTTAAAATAATTTTGTAATTGGTCTCTGGCAAAAAATTATGTCAATATTGGTCATGATGCTCAAACAAAGAGAGCAATCAATAACGTGAGTTTCGGGCAGGAGTATATGTTTGCTTGACCAATGGAAGACAAGAAAAGTGTTTGTAAACCAGTTTGAAAATCACTATTTTTGCAATTCTGTTTTTTTTGCTAGACGCCTAGAAATGATACATTTAACTTTAAGAATGAAACGTCAAGAATCTGTATTCATGTTTCACAATGCAGTTTTCTTAATGGCCTACATACGCTTGAACATAATTTTGAAACAATATACCACACTTTACTGCATATATATCAATATCATGGACAAAAATTTGCAAATACCTCCATTTAGAATCACTGAGCATTTACTCCTGAGGCCAAATCAATAACCACAGGAATTACATTTCACCCACTAGCATCTAGGTCAAAGCCTGAAAGCATCACAGCATCATCTCTTTTGCATACTCACTTCTTTGCTGCCCTCTGCCTCAGACTCGCTGCTGAAATCTTCAGTGTTGAGATTCTCAAAGTCAGACTCGCCCACAGCAATAGGCACACATACTGTCAGATTGGGGTTGTGGATGAAGGACATGTGGTCATCATCAATCATGTACTTGCCCACACTACTCCCGATACCACTGGTGGTTCCGTTGCCATTTTTCTGATAATCCAGGTCACGACTGATGTCCACGCCCGTGTGATTGGCGATGCAGTTCAGCTTTCGGTCGTACATGTCATCTAGTGGCTTTGCCTCATCGGTGACCTTCCTCCCGAGGATGATGTTGACCACTTCTCGAACTTTGAGCTTCACCCAGGCAATTCCCTTCTTAATGCGGATAACTGCAATCTGCAGGTTGTTCATCTCACCATCGTCATCAGAAGCTGCCAAGTTGTCTGCGCTGAATGAGCTCAGCAGCAAGGCAAGGAACAGATTCAAGACCTGATCGGCACGAGAGAAAAGTAATATAAGTTAGTCTGATAAGTTGATATCTCAGTTCAAAACCTAGACAGCTGCCTTTAGAGACATTTTATGCATCATAAATGTATACTGAAGCATATTGATAAAATATTTAATATACTGAAATGTATTTTATATACATTTAATCTTTAAAAAAATATTATAATATAAAAATGGTTTATTTTATTTTTATAAACATTAATAAAAGAATATTATAATATTAAATGGATAATAATATATATACACTGTATATAATACATAACAAAATATATTCTTTTTCATGTATATAATTTTATATATACATATATTTTATATAATTAAAATAAAATAAAAATAAAATACATATTTCATAATATACAGAATATATTAGCTATGTAACACACTAACATTAAACTCTATTGAAACGCTTGCAAATTAATAACATTTAAAAAATAATTTATAAGGGTTATGAATAATGAAGATTGTTAGGATGCTGCCACACTAAGTTTTGGAACATATTTTGTGTTATCGCCATATTTTCAGTACAACTCAGCTTAGCTTTCACAACAAAAATGCATTTTCTGCATCGAAGCACACTTACCACCAAATTCCCTATGACCATGACCATCATGAAGACAATGAGACACATGGCCTGTCCAGCCACCTCCATACAGTCCCACATGGTCTCGATCCACTCTCCACATAACACCCGGAACACAATTAGGAAAGAGTGAAAGAAGTCATTCATGTGCCAGCGGGGAAGCACACATTCCTGAGAGATCTTACACACACAGTCCTTGTAGCTCTTCCCAAACAGCTGCATGCCCACCACGGCAAAGATGAAGACGATGATGGCCAACACCAGGGTCAGGTTCCCCAAAGCTCCTACTGAGTTACCAATGATCTTTATCAGCATGTTGAGGGTGGGCCATGACTTAGCCAGCTTAAACACTCTCAGCTGTTAAAAGTGACAATAAGGAGGATTAAAATACTATGAACATTCAATATTACTCTTTGAATGTGTGCTGTTGAAAACAAAGAGCAAATTTACAGCACATATTCATTATGTCTTATTCACTATCCACACACAATCCAGTTTAACTAGGTGCTGAATGCATTGAACAAATGTTGCTCTGTATTTAAATTAAATAACTGTCATTCTTTTCAGTTCAAACACGCCTCCTTTCTATGTAAATTAGACTTATTATACTCACTATCTGCCTGATGCAATTAACATTGTGCTATTACCGCCCATGGAAAAAAGGTGCTAAACAGAATTATATTTAAGAGAGATGTGTGCTTACAATTTTTTATTGGGAATGGGAAGTAGTAATTCATCAAATGATAATAAAATTATGAAAAAGTTATAACTGATATACTGTATATACAGACATACAGTATATAAGCTGTTCCTGTAGGTCAATGAGTAGAGCATGGTGCTCAAAATTAGCTTAAATAAGCATTAAAGCTGCAACATAACGAAAGTAGCAAAATATATTTTCCTCTGTGTTGCATTATAATTTCGAGTCAAATGAATTATTGGAGGAAAACAAATATATATATACAGTGGGTATGGAAAGTATTCAGACCCCCTTAAATTTTTCACTTTTTGTTATATTGCAGCCATTTGCTAAAATCATTTAAGTTCATTTTTTTTCCTCATTAATGCACACACAGCACCCCATATTGAAAGAAAAACACAGAATTGTTGTCATTTTTGCAGATTTATTAAAAAAGAAAAATATCATATGGTCCTAAGTATTCAGACCCTTTGCTGTGACTCTCATATATTTAACTCAGGTGTTGTCCATTTCTTCTGATCATCCTTGAGATGGTTCTATACCTTCATTTGAGTCCAGCTGTGTTTGATTATACTGATTGGACTTGATTAGGAAAGCCACACACCTGTCTATATAAGACCTTACAGCTCACAGTGCATGTCAGAGCAAATGAGAATCATGAGGTCAAAGGAACTGCCTGAAGAGCTCAGAGACAGAATTGTGGCGAGGCACAGATCTGGCCATGGTTACAAAAAAATGTCTGCTGAATTTAAGGTTCCTAAGAGCACAGTGGCCTCCATAATCCTTAAATGGAAGACATTTGGGACGACCAGAACCCTTCTTAGAGCTGGCCGTCCGGCCAAACTGAGCTATCGGGGGAGAAGAGCCTTGGTGAGAGAGGTAAAGAAGCTCCAGAGATGCAGTTGGGAGATGGGAGAAAGTTGTAGAAAGTCAACCATCACTGCAGCCCTCCACCAGTTGGGGCTTTATGGCAGAGGGGCCCGACGGAAACCTCTCCTCAGTGCAAGACACATGAAAGCCTGCATGGAGTTTGCTAAAAAACACCTGAAGGACTCCAAGATGGTGAGAAATAAGATTCTCTGGTCTGATGAGACCAAGATAGAACTTTTTGGCCTTAATTCTAAGCGGTATGTGTGGAGAAAAC
Source organism: Elopichthys bambusa (assembly GCA_037101425.1). Lineage (NCBI taxonomy): Eukaryota > Metazoa > Chordata > Actinopteri > Cypriniformes > Xenocyprididae > Elopichthys > Elopichthys bambusa. The sequence goes on from CM074451.1 coordinate 14,550,704, forward strand.
CAGGCACTGCTCATCACCTGTCCAATACAGTCCCAACAGTGAAGCATGGTGGTGGCAGCATCATGCTGTGGGGGTGTTTTTCAGCTGCAGGGACAGGACGACTGGTTGCAATCGAGGGAAAGATGAATGCGGCAGGGATATCCTGGACGAAAACCTTCTCCAGAGTGCTCAGGACCTCAGACTGGGCCAAAGGTTTATCTTCCAACAAGACAATGACCCTAAGCACACAGCTAAAATAACGAAGGAGTGGTTTCACAACAACTCCGTGACTGTTCTTGAATGGCCCAGCTAGAGCCCTGACTTAAACCCAATTGAGCATCTCTGGAGAGACCTAAAAATGGCTGACCACCAACATTTACCATCCAACCTGACAGAACTGGAGAGGATCTGCAAGGAGGAATGGCAGAGGATCCCCAAATCCAGGTGTGAAAAACTTGTTGCATCTTTCCCAAAAAGACTCATGGCTGTATTAGATCAAAAGGGTGCTTCTACTAAATACTGAGCAAAGGGTCTGAATACTTAGGACCATGTGATATTTTTAAGTTTTTCTTTTTTAATAAATCTGCAAAAATTCTGTCAATATGGGGTGCTGTGTGTACATTAATGAGGAAAAAAAATGAACTTAAATGATTTTAGCAAATGGCTGCAATATAACAGAGTGAAAAATTGAAGGGGGTCTGAATACTTTCCGTACCCACTGTGTATATACATTATATATATATATATATATATATATATAAGATGATCTGTGACCGAAAGAGGAGCATCTTGGCGGCAGGGATTAAATCTTTAACAATGTCTGGGATAAGAAAATCTAAAGTGAAGAATTGGATGCACTTTGAAATGGCAAAAGATGATCCAAAGTGCAGCGCACTTCTGCCGGTAAACGTTAACGAGTTGACTAGCGCACTATTTGAAAAGACTCAAACGGACACAGGCAGATCGGGTGAAAGATTGGATTTTTTTTTTTTTTTTTTTTTTGGATCAGGTAGGGGAAAAGTGATTTCAAAACATTTCAGCCGGTTCTATTGATTTTTGGATGCTGTGAACGTTTAGCTAAAAAGACTGCCACTCCAGTTTAACGTTTATAAACAATATATTGTCTCTGCAGTTAAAAAAACAAAGTTGACAATTCTGGCTACACTTTCATTATTTTAATAATTTCTTTAATTTTAATTTATTTATTGATCACTCTGGGTTATCTAATTTAACTATTTGTGGCTTGTGTTTTGAATATATGTTCCCCTGCACATTAGGCATTTTGCACTTGTGACTTGATTATGACCATTTCATTTTTTATTATTATTTTTATTTATTTTATTATTTTATTTCATTAAAACGGTATATTCTGTTCTAATTCAATTCTGTAAATTGCTTTTTTATTGTTTTTTCAGTGCATCGATGTTGCGCTGTAGAGTTCAAGCTTGCTCGCACAGGCAATTTAGCAGATTTAATTTGATTTGCCAACATGTGAAATGCATAGGCCTACCTATCTGCAGTTATTTATACAGGCCTATATATTTTTAGGTTTATTAATCCAATTTGTTTTTATTCTTCTATATCTTTGTGTGGTGTTCTGTAGTAGCTGTGAATGTTTATCTTCATTGCCTTTCATTTCAGTTTAAAAAAGAAGTCATTGTCTATTACAGGCAGTTTGGTCGCTTTATTAGAAAGTTGTTTCTCTGTGCCGTGTGTGAGAGAAAATACAAAGTTGTCTTAAGGGCCGGGTACAGGCCTTACTTCATTTTCCGCGTCCCGCTCCCCCCGCACACATATATATGATTCGACTATCAGTTGACTATCTGATTAGAATCTTATTCGACTATGTAAATCCGTAGTCGGGGACACCCCTAATATATATATATATATATATATATATATATATATATATATATATATATACACATATTCTCTCTCTCTCTCTCTCTCTATATATATATATATATATATATATATATATATATATATATATTCTCTACATCAGTTGTTGATTGGCTAGAAGCAGATCTGTTTAAGCTGTAAAGTCTGGAATACATCACCAGAGATAAGTCTGATGTTTCACTGGAAGATCGAGTTATGAAATCTTGATTAAAAATTACAAGGTCAAAAAAAAAGAAAGAAGAATAGGCATGGATGAATCGTTCATAATAAGATGTAATTAGAAAATAAGGTGAATATGCATTTCATGCCAAGTGATTTTGTTACCTGATTCACATAATTATCAAGCATTACATTATTAATACATTAAAATTCTGAAGCAATAAAAAGGTTTACCAATCGGAAGGATCTCAGCACAGAAAGACCTTCCACATCAGCCAAGCCCAACTCCATCAAACTCAAGCTCACAATGATGCCATCGAATATATTCCAGCCCTCCTGGAAGTAGTAGTATGGGTCCATTGCAACCAGTTTGGCAAACATTTCGGCAGTGAAGATACCAGTAAACACCTAGAAAAAAAAAACCCTAAAATTTAACGGATTGCTGACAAAAAGACAGACTTATTTAATCCCATTTTGTTAATTTAACATGGCAGACTAATTTATAAAAACAATCTGATATCAATCAACCAAAGGGCACATACATACTCAACTGTGACTTGCATTTTATCTATTACACACCAGCCCAATCCTGGCCTACACATTCACAATAACTTCCTGACAAGTCCCCAGTAGACTCTGTGACGTTTAAAGTGTCAAACAGATCATCCTGCTGTCACGGCTGAAGGGCACAGTTAATCACCCTGCAGGCGGGTGATCTGGGGGAGGGTACAAGGTGGCCTTGACTCCAGGTGGCCTGCCGTGTGTCTGCACAGCCAGCGAACGTGACTCACGCTGCCGCCTGCACAGCCACGACCTGCTCCATCCTAGAACGCCCCCTGCTACCATGACAACAGAGTATTCACAGGTGTACTGAACCAGTTTAAAACTTGCATCATTATATCACCATGTCAGCAGAGCTGAAATTTCATTGAGAAAGGCCTCACTATGAGAGGCATGCATATGATTTTCTCCATGAGGCAAGGTCATGTGACTTGGGAAATCATGATTTGTGGTCAGTCTACGGCACCACACTGACAGCAAGAATTTATGAGCCCTAACATCACTTGGCTACGTAATATGAAAAGCAATTTGGTTCAACGATTCATGAGTGGGACAGATAATCTGCTCTTCTCTACCAGGTTCGAGCTCCAGAGCTGTGAAACCACCACCATTTTAGAGCTGCTCATTGATTAGGCTACATTAAATATTTATGCTGGCTCTGCTGCACCACCACACTCAGCCAGTAGCTTAGCACTGTCTTTACGCCAGGCATAAAAATGGCTTTGAGTGTTCCAACAACATCCCCACAGAGACTACAAAAATATAAGCTGTGGGGGAGGGGGAACGTTTCACCAAGCGATGAAAGAACTCTTCATATTTTAATTCAAAGACTCTTGTAAAAAATGGAAAGAAAAAAAATAACTTTCTAGAGGGGTTATGTAGAATCCTCACCAGGTTTCCGACACTTAGCACATGCTCAAATTGCGGCGTCATAGGGTAATGCTCCATGGCCATGAAGAGAGTATTCAGCACAATACAAATGGTGATAGCCAAGTCCACAAAAGGGTCCATCACAATCATGTTCACAATCTCCTTAATCCTCATCCAAACGGGGCCACACTCCCAGATAAGAAATATGTTGGCGAATTTGTACCAGCATGGTGGACACTTCCTCTGAGACTCTTCAAGTTCTGGAAGTAAAGAATACAATTATGATAACCATGATAACAATGGATTTCCTTCTGTTTAAAAAAAGCAAGACATTGCTTAGGTTACAAGATGTGGACATACCCTCAACCAATGTGTTGGTTAACGCACTCATCACGCTGTTGGCTCGTTCCTTGCGCCCAAACGATGTGTTAAGCTGCTCTATGGAAACCATTAGAGAGCCTGAGAGTTTCTTCTTGATTTCAAGATCAGTGGTTTGCTGTCAGGAGGAAAACAATGAGGTTAAACAGACTCATCTCAACATTATAGTGCAGCTTGTGAGCTAGTTTGAGAAAGTTTGATTAGGAAAAGAGTAACATTTTTTATATTTGACACATTTGGTCCAAAGGAACCATTTTCATTTGAATGCATTAAAGCGGAAACATGCTGGACTCTCACAGGAGAGAAGGTAGGGTGGAGATACATAGGTATTTGTCATTAGCTTCCGTACGATACATAAGCATGTGATTAACATGCTACGTTATCAAAATGCTCAAATATAGAACATCGGGAAGGATTTGCACTCATTTGGGCATTTGGAACAGTCAAGTATATGTTTTATAAACTGTGCTTAAAATATCCAGAATGCTGGAAAGGCTATGAATTAGTAACTTATTCAGGTTCATCATATTATAAATCAGCCATTGTCCTCCGCTCCCTTCCTCCCCTCATCTGAAGCCCCTGCATCTCCAGCTTTTAGGAGATCCAGTCAGCATGCATCTGCATGCATTCAGACAAAGAAGTCTGAAGAGAGGAAAAGAATATATATCATGATCCATTAACCTCATGCTGAAGATCTGAAGATATACCAGAGCTCTTTAAGATTCATAAAGCTAGCAGACTACCATGCTAACTACTGTACAATGCTTCCATTGTAATTAGGATGCAACAGTGCTGATCATTAAAAAAACATGTATGAACTGTAATGAAGAAACACTATAGAAAAATGATATACAACACAAAAAAGGAAAATTGTAGATGAAGAGAAAAAATGAAAAGAGAACTGAAGGCTGGAGGGTGGAAGTGGTGGAATTATTTCATGGTTAATTCACCTTTACATGAATATAAACCAAAACACAATTACAAAGGACACTGAGCTGATATGTACGTTAAAAAGAGCACATTAAAAATGTAGAAAATGAAATGAAACTCATGTGTAATGAGATGATGCAATGAATACTAATTCCCCAAGAAATGAACATGACTGCAGAAATCCCGCAAAATAACTACTAAAACATTTATTACCATTATAAAGTTGAGGTCAGTAACATTTTTAAAAGAAATTATAATATAATTAGAATTCATATCATCCTATCGTCAACCGTCGTCAACAATATTTTCACGCGCAGGGAGTGGGGGGTGCAAAAGTTTATTATTTGATCATCTATTTACTTTACTTGCTTATTTAATCATTTATTTCATTATTTACTTATCAAGTTATATTATCACGAGAAATGAGAATTGTTGTCTATTATTTTGTGACCAAAGATAAAGTTGGTGATAAAGAAAAATGCCATGTCGTAATATTTCACCTAAAAGATCTGTGGATATCACACAGGCAATTTTACACAGGCAATTTGCAAACTTTGCACAAAAGTTATGCCGGTGAAGGTCTTAACTAATGCAATCACAGCTACATGCTAAGAAAGAGTTATTTTTCTGTGGCCATGTAAAATATCCCTTCTGAAAGTTGATAGATGAGCAATACTGAGTGTTCGCTGAACAAACAGGTCAATTTATTGTAATATTAATTCAGCTAAATCAAGTTAATTCTATTAACTGATCCAAATATTTATAATTATAACAAGTTATGATTAATTATTCATGTTTCCCTTTTGAGCTAATTTGCTACATATGTAAATAAACACAATAAGTATGTAAATAAATGTGCACATTAAATAAATAATAAATAAATAAATCCACCAGGCCTATTGTCAAATCTAGCCTAGTCAACGCAAAAACACTACAATCAGACTTAATTTACCTGGTTATCTCTTGTCAACAACAATTAACAAAATATAATGTTGATGGGTTGCCAGGCTGTCGCTAGGATGGCACATTTAACGGTAATGAATTGTCAGGAAAATTAATATAGGTGACTATAACAGTGACGAATCATCAAGAAGCACGAGGATGATGCATTTAACGATAACGGATCAACAAGTAAGCAAACATAGAGGTGCCAGGTCGAGTGGCAGGCACATACAGCGGTGCCAGGTCGAGTGACCGGTCCACTGACAGACGCCTGCTTTCAAATGCTCACGCTTTCAAACACTTCTGTGTGCTTTGCGATGATCATTGTGGCCAATTGTAGTAAATCCCAGGCTTTAAACATGAGTTCTATGTCGATAAATTAAACTACATGTACTACTGAAACTGATTTCTGGATATTGTAAAACAAAACAAACACTTTTTAAAACAAAGTAATGCCAATGAGTGTATGAAACACCTAAATTTTAGCATTCATACAGTGAGGTCAATCTATAGTTAGCAGCTTATTCACTAATTTCATACTGGCATAGGAGGGCAGCATATCACACAGGCTTTGAGAGCAGTCCTCAAGAGAGCTCATTTTAGAGCAAAGTCAAAATAACCATTACACAAATGCATCAAAAAGAGCAAGAGCCAAACAGAGAGAGAGCCAAGGTTTAGAGATAGATGATGCCCATGCCTAGACTGATCTACTCTTAGACTTCCTTACGCTGTCATCAGTGGCTGCCTTATCTATTATCACCTCAGGCAGTAGGCGTCCGCCAGGCCCCGGCCCGATGAGAGAGACCACTCCATTGCAATCCACAGTGCTGTTGCGCTTGCCGTAGTAACCCGTGTAGCTGCTGCGACGTTGCGGGCTTAAGAATGAATCACGCCTTTCGTCATATTCCTCAACCGTGCTGTGCTCATCATCTGCAAACTCATTCTCCGAACCTCCGTCCTTACAGCGGCTGAAGATGCTGCTCTTACTGTTGCGTCTTGAAGGGAATGGTGAGCCTGGGATGCTGAGCAGAGACTAGAGACAGGAAAAACAGTGAAAACAGGGTGAAATGTTGACTTGGTAACACTTTATTACCAGTGTCCCTGTTACACATCTTAGATGTACTATAATAATAACAGCATAATTGCACGCAAATAACCCTAAACCAAACCCTAATTATATATCCAGTACATGTTGTTAATTAATAGTACTCAGTACTTATTTGTATAATTACACTGTAACAAGGGCACCTTAAAATAAAGTTGACTGTTGATTTCTTTGGTTTTACACACTTGCTCTCAACAGTAGAATGTTGGACATTAGGCACAGACATTTTTTCTTGACCAGTCCAACGTTTAAAGTCACACAATTGATTTTTTTATTTTTTTTAATTAAGGAATTTATTACCAAATATGTAATATTTGAAAAAAAAAGTAAATGTCAAAGTAGTAACATAATTTGGACTTTTTTATTATAGTATAGCAAGAAGAAAATTCTACATTCATGAAGCTCAACAATTAACAGTAACAAAAAAAGTTTTTGTAAGAATAAAATGTCAAAGCAAATAATTTTCTTTAACATAAGATAAATATTTATGTAATTGTATTTTTATACATTTTATTCTAAATTGTACATTTAATTTTGATGTTTTTTATATTAATTATACATAATTTATACCATATATAAAATTATGGATGATGAGGATACATAAATGTAATAAAATGTATTAGTCATAAAATAAATAATAAGCAGCTTATATAATGTTTTCTTGAATGTTTTTGCACGCCGTTTTCTTCACACACCATTTGATTAAAAAAAAAGACCCTTTAAGACCCTATTTTATACCTTATTCATAGAAAGCACCATTAACAATCCTCAAAACTATAAAACCATGATGATAAACAGATTTCATTCTTTACCTGGTTCATTATAGAACTCCTACGCCCTAAACGGTTGTCAGGGAAACGGAATCTGCTCCTCCTGCTTCCATCATCCGATTCGGATTTGACAAACTTCTCACTGTCCCCTTTCTCCTTGTCCTGCTCTTTCTGCCGCCACTTCTTCTTGCGGTTGCGTCGCTCTTTGGCACTCTTGGAACTGAGTTTAGACATCTCAGATGAGCTGCAGGACAAGTTCCCACCTCCGTCACCATCATCCTCCACCGCGTCCTCAGACACCGTCCCCGCCGACGTTGCCATAGCATTAGCCTGCCATCACAAAATGTATCAATCATTCATTGATCTAAATTATTTTGATTCCATCATGGTTACAAAAATATTAAAAACCACACTTGATCACCAGTGAATAACGAAATGCAAAGCAACCATATAATATACCGGGCAAATATTTAAAATATTTTACAAGAATGCATTTGAAATTACACAAAGAGGACCCATATTATTAGCATTAAACAGTGACTGTAACAGTGCCTGACCTGCACGTCCTCCTGATGTTTCTTCAGCTGTTCCAGCATGGCTTTAAACTCCGCCTCCTTTCGCTCTGCCTCTTCCATAGTGGCCTGGTTCTGTTCCTCATATGCCATGGCCACCACAGCCAGGATCAGATTCACAAGGTAGAACGATCCAACAAAGATTACCAGCACAAAGAAAATCATGTAGGTCTTCCCCGCTGCTCTCAGGGTCTGTGGATGAGGGACAGATCGAGAGCATTCATACATCACTATAGAAAATAATTTGTTTTCACACACACATACACACTGACAAATTTCTAAACACTCACAAACATAATATTCAGGGATTTTGTCTGTGCTATTTCACTTACATACATGTTGAAGAGAACTCTCTGGAAAAATTCAAATGTCAGTTCATTATTCTGAGCCTCAGAACATTTGACCTACTTGTGCAAATACACATACATACACACATACATTCATGTATACATACTATTAAACAGACAGACTTAAGGCAGCCACTGGCATCCTGAGATGCTGGTGCACAAACAGAAAGTGAGAAAATTAAAAAAAGAAGAACAGAAAGATAACCAGTAATTTCATGGTTTTTAACAATACGGTTGGTTTGCCTGACAAAATAATGAGAAAATACTAAGCCTAACTTATGAGGAGTGACATTTCTTCTCCTCAGCTTTAAAAGAACTGCAATTACGTGTCTTCTAGAAACAAAATGCATTTAATTGCTGAATACGGGGTGTATAACATTGTGAGTTCAGTGGCCCTCATTTATCAAACGAACGTAGAAACCAGCGTACATTCGAATGGAAAAATCAGCTTATGACAACACTCACGTGTGATTCATTAAACTTTCGTAAGCAGCCAATTCCGTCGCACGAATGAACGGCTGTTGATAAATGTGGAGGCTGAAAACTGTTGTCATTGAAATATCACGCCCCAAATTTTCAAAGCATCGCCCCATAGTTTACGACACAAAGAAACGTAACCTGACATAAAGAGGAAGTAATCGCATGAAAAATAAATGTATCTTACTCTAGAAACACCCCTCAACCTCGTCATTTCAAACAATAAAATTAATTTAAATAATAATACCAGTAAATAAAACTAAATACTTACAAACATTATTAATATATATATAAACTTGGTTATTTTAGTAGGCTACCTCACTCCACAGAAAATCCTTTAAATTTTCATTCATAACAGAACAAGAATAAAAATAAGTAGCTATATACTAAAAAACACAAATTAGGCTATAGTAGCATTCATTATAAAGCAAAATAGAATTTATTTAAAGCAAAACTGATTTGGGCTGACATAGCCTACCTCTCTCATTCGGGAAGAATCCAAACGTTTTCATATTCGCAATGTAACATTTATTGCTTGCCATTTAAGGCTTTCTATTTCACTCTTGTTTCAATATCCATGTAAAACATCATCCTTTACATGCGCAAAAATGTGTTTGGATGGGCGTTGCACGCACCAACTGGTACAGATGTACTTCAAGATATACTCGGACCATTAAACTAAGCAGTGTTAACTTTGTCTGCATTTTAGTTTGCTGATAAATGGCTGAAATGTAAAGTTAGCAACGCTAGAACTGATATGTTGCATCTGCGTGTGTGAGTGAGGCACCAGCACGATCAATTGAATTTAATAAAATAAAGATAAATATTTTAATAAAATAAAATAAAGAAAACGAATACATCGCGCCAATTGAGCGTAGCCTGTACTAGCCCTACTTGCTGCACAGTTTTTCTCTTTTGTTTAGTTAATCTGTTAATTATTTCAGTGATATATATTTTGTGTAGTCCTATTTTTTTATTCCTTGTAGGCGATATTTTCTGTTCTCTGCGTTGCAGGTATATGATGTGTGAATCCTAATGTTCTTTTGATGTTGCCATTTGTGCATCCAAAACTAAATCCCTGGGGGCAAAAAAAAATTGACATTTTAATCGTGTCATTTAATGGTTAATGATCGGTTAGTGAGTGATTGTCGGTCAGGAAAATAAACTCAATGTTCTCATAAAAATTCTCCACCAGATTTACTATGCTGCACGCAAGTTCCCGCTGACTCAAAAACGTGCATACACGAGCTGAGATCTGACGTGAGATTTGAGCGTAGCGATCACATACAATCGTTTGATAAATGAGGGCCATTGTGAGTATTAAAACTACTTGTTAAGAGACAATTATGTCATTTTATTCAATGTATTTAATACAAATTTTAAGTGATATAATGTAACATAATATAATTTATTTGTATTTAAAGTCGCCATAAACCGGAAATTGCAACCGACATTACTGCAGTGTTGTGATGTATTTACAAGTGAAACCACTGTATTTACCACATCCTCTCAATCCCTTGCTCATTACATTATGGATATTCATCCCAAGCATCAAACTGTCATCATCAGAGAAGAAACGCCATTCCAGAGCAAAAGCAAATTTTCTGATTTTGATTAATGTTTACCATGACAATAACTTTTTTTTCTGTGTATTAAAGGATTAGTTCACTTCTGAATTCAAATTTCATGATAATTTACTCACCCAAGATGTTCATGTCTTTCTTTCTTCAGTCGAAAAGAAACTGGGTTCACTGGGCTGAAGGTCTAAATTGCAGTTTCTGTGCAGCTTCCGGCAGTGTAGACGCTGCTAAGTGTATTACTGCCCTCCACAGGTCAAAGTTTGAACTAAATTGTCATATACAATATGCTAGTGCAAGTATATAAGAATTAGTTCAAACTTTGACCTGTGGAGGGCAGCATCTACACTGCCGGAATTCTACAAGAAGAAGAGGAAGAAGAGAGCTAGTGCAAGACGAGCGTTTGTGGTTAAAACGTAACTTTTTTTTTTTTCCTCAAAAACCTTAATTTCTTTTCGACTGAAGAAAGAAAGACATGAACATCTTGGATGACATGGGGGTGAGTAAATTATCATGAAATTTGAATTCAGAAGTGAACAAATCCTTTAACTAGCACGGATTAATTTTTCATTACAACTTTCTCTTTCTGACTAGATTGAAGGACAATAAGCAATGTAAAAAGTTTCAAATACGTTAATTTTTTAATAAGTAAGGGGGAAGATTCTGAATGAAATATAATCAGCATCACTACAGCTAAGACAGGTAAGTTTATCACAGATTTTAGGGAAGCTGAGATGAAAGACAGGGTCAAGATACCTATGCTTGTACCTACATGTAAGTGTACAGAATGAACTAGAGCTCAGGATATATTTAGCATTCTACTATTGAGTCTTCTAGCTGCCCATTACTGCTCCTGATCCCAGAGGGTTCAGTGTGTTTGTGCACATCCTGAGAACGAGGGCTGTCTGCAGCAGCATAAATATCGTGGCTTATCCTAAACACTCCTCCATGCATGAATTAACAGTATGATTAACAAAGCATATTAAACTACTGTAAATGCAAAACACAAAATATCTGGAAGATGGATTAAGAGAGGCCCAGATCCTCATGATAGCTAATCGCATATCGTTTCCTGTTGTTTACTAGTGTAGTATTAAGTATAAAAGGCATGAGAATAACTCAAGCACTGAGTTTATTTAATTTACAATGCTTAATTCAAATAATTAAATTCAACTGACTGTTTAATTGTGTAAAGTTGCAACTGCAAAATTTCACCATTTTAATTTCATTTACACAGAGACTAAATATACATGTACTACAATTTATTTATTTTTGTTTTCATAGTAGATTCTTTTATGAAGATAAAATATATACCACTTGATTTAGAAAAGAATCATTTGGTTAGTAGCAAAATTAAGACTTCTGAGAAAAGAAGTCTTTAAATGGGGCTGAAATTGATGAAAGAGGAAAAAAAGACCACGCCCTTACCAGCTGGTACAAGTTCTCCCAAAAGTCCTGCGTCATGAGGCGGAAGAGAGCCAGGAAAGCCCAGCCAAAACTGTCAAAGCTGGTGTAGTCATAATTTGGATTGCGACCAGCCTTCATGCATGTGTAGCCTTCAGGACAGCGACTGAGAGGGGAAAAAGTGCACACAACCCATAATGACTTGGCACCATTCTATGTACAACGTCAGTCAAAGAAGAATCTCAGTGAATTACATCTGCTATTCTTGATGTTATTTAAACATATGAATGCACAAAGGCGTCTTCCTCCTCTTCCTGCAGCTCCTTCATGTTTTGTCTCTTTTAATAAAAGTGTAGTTTATGATTTCTAAATGTCAGTTTGCAGTGTTAATTTTGACTAAAATGCCATTTAGTTTTAGTAATATTTTAGTAATCTGAATTGTTTTAGTCTTAGTCTAGTTTTAGTCAACTAAATATAAGACTTTAATTGACTAAAATCGAATGGGTTTAGTTAAATTATAATGCATCAATTAAGCATTTCTCTAAAATTTTCAAACTCATATAGTCCTGGAGAAAACATCTAATAGCCTGTTAATATGAATGATATTAAGGTTTAAACATGCAATACAGACATAGATTTAACTGCTGTGACGTATAACATATCTTTATTTATCTTACAATTAAATAAACACTTGTTATAAATAAACAACATGTTTTTTTTTAATTAATGATAAATTCTTTATAACAACTTGCATAAAACATTCTTCATTCTTTCAAGCAGACATATTTATTTGTATAAATTAAATATAGATTAATACTTATTAAAGCTATCAAGAACATTGAATGATTTTCTCTTTTTCTTTTGTTCTTTGATTAACATTAATGATGGACAGCACTGCAGCAGGTTTGTTAGACTGCTGTCACTTTAAGGCCAAATGCAAGTATCCAATACACTGATACACATCCGATATTCTCACAACTGTTCACTAAAGACATAACCGACTATGTTTACGTGAATACTTGCCAACACTGACATTTTGACATAATTTTGTGTGTATTTGTGTATTTGCTCGGTACTCATGTGCTGACGAGTAGGAGGCGGCATGCACACAGAAAACCGGACTGAATTGAGCTCTCTTTTGCGTCGTCACACTTTTTCAGATTTATCCATATGTCTGCTCTTCTCTTTCTCACAGATGTTTACATTTTTTAACATTTTATGAGACATGCAGCAAGTGTATGCCAACTCAGCACATCACAGTTCAAATGTGCACATCCATGCAGGACATAGGATTTCCTAAATCATCCCTCCCTAACATTTTCTTAGCGTTTTTTTTTTTTCATTGACGAAAATGTCAATAGATTTATCAAGTCATTCAAAAAAATTTTTTAATTTAGTTATCATCTCGTTTTCATCAGTGAATGTCTTTGACAAAAATGATTTGTCAACCAAATTAACACTTCTATGTTGTATGATTTATAGTTTTAGAACCATGTTTTGAAGAAGAAAGCCAGACACTCACCCTGAATCAGAGCTGTTTCCACATAAAAGAGCATCCAACTGGTCTGGCAGGAAGTAGAAATTGGCTGATGACAAACAGAGATGGATAATGGGTTAACTAGACCACTTTGTACTTTTGATCAAGACATTAGAATTCTGGCCAATACTAATAAGTGCTGACTGATATTAAAATTATATACTATTTTGAATTAATTAAAAAATGACTAAACACTAAAAACTAAAATCAATCATTTTAAATGCTAAAAGTGAATATAGGCTGATGCCTATATTATATTATAATATATTATATTATATCCAAAAATGACATTTAACAGTGTTTTTAAAGATTAACTTTGAGTGTTGGATGATTGTTAAAGTAATCTAATATTGGCATTTTTGTAATTTGTGTGTGACTAAAGAGAAGCTCACTATCATTCATGATGTACTCGTCCCAATTGAATGCATGGCTGCCATTGCTACTGGGGTACATTTCTGTGATGTTGATGGGCCAGATGACACACTTGTGCCGCAGATTTCCCATGAAGAGCTGCAGACCAATGAGGGCAAAGACACTGAGGCAGAACACGGTGAGGATCATCACATCTGACAGCTTCTTCACCGACTGGATCAAAGCGCCAACAATGGTCTTCAGACCTATGAGATATCGAATATGTACACAGATATGCACAAATATGCACACAAACACACACACACACAAAGGCACAAACAGTTGCATGTGTGCTCAAATCCCAGAAGTGTATGAAAGGAGTCTCAAGGCATGATGTGAGAAATTCACAGTTTTTTTAGATGTGAGGCCATGTTGATGTTTCAGGTTTGAAGACACTCTGTCTTATATACATATACTGTTGTGGTTCTCAGCTGGTGCAGGTATGTTCTGATTGCAAGGAACAATGCTATATTTTTAACCCTATAGAAAATTATGCAATATATGCAATATAATATTCTGACAGAAATACAGTATTATAGGACAATAAAATATTTTATTTTGATACCCTAACATATTCAATATGGTGGACCGCGGTCCGGATCCTGGCTTGGTTCCAACTGGACTGCAAGACATGATGACACCTTAGCACCATTTCTAGTTAAAGTGAGCAGCGAGTCAAAACAATGGAGTAGTTCACACCACAATCGCTCAGGGTCATTCATGATAATTATCTTTCAGCGCTATATCATCTAATATTTTTATCTAGAGGCAAAAGCGCTTCATTCAGGCTCTTTCCATTCCACGTGTGTTGTTTTTCTCTCGCTAAAGATGCTAAAGCACCACATGAAGAGCTGCAGATGACGCGGTCATTTTAATAACAGTAGCAGAAACACGGTGAGCAGTAATAGATGGATTCTTTTGCTAAAACACTGGAGAAAACAACAATGCTGCAAATATAGCTATTTTTATCTGTCATATATGACTCTTGACAGTTTAAACCAGGTTTGTGACAAGATGTTTTTTCTTCTACATTTAGCATTGTTAATCAGCATGTCAAGAACATTTCAAAATAACCATATAATTGTTATAACTGGGAAAATTATAAACTTTGAAATTACTAGTTAACTTTGTTTTCTGCTCATGATGGCATTTTGATTATGTACATTGTTTGTTTGTTTTTAGTAGATTTTAAGCAAAATATAACAATGGTCCAGACTTCAAGAAGAACAACCCTCAACCCCCATACAGTATATTTTCAGTCACATGGCCTTCTGCCTTATATATGTATCTAAATGTAAAAAAAATAATAACTTGATAAAACATCTGATCTTACCTTTTAATATTCATATCTTAAATATATCTTAATTAAATAATTGCAGCCTTGGTGAGCAGACAAAACATCTTTTAAAACCATTAAATCCCAAAATCGATCCCAAACTTTTGAACGGTAGTGTATTATATATATATATATATATATATATATATATATATAGTCAAACCAAAAATTATTCAGACACTAGATATAATTTTTGATATATTTTTACTAGTGGGTGCAGGACACTATAGTTAATTTATGTAAGTGAGGATAGCAAAATAAAGTAAACTGTGACATATTATACCTAAAAATTCTTCATACAGTGAACTACCAGTAAAACTGATAAAAATTTAGAACCAAAAATTATTCAGACACTTTGACCTGACCATGTTTTGCTTAAGTGTTATCTGACATAATTATACATTTTTCTGACACAGTTTAACTGAGATCTTGTCATATTTTATTACAATTTTTTTTAAACTATAGTGAATAAACTGTAATAATGAATGAAATGTTCAAGGTGTCTGAATAAATGTTGGTTTAACTGTGTACATATATATATAATTAAAACTAAGCATCCAGTTAAACTTAAACATCATCTGTCACTGTAGAAATTAGCCAATTAAGACAGATGGCAACATGAACATAATGCTTGACATGCTTTTAGACCATGTTTTTTGGTCTAATGTGTTTTGTTTTTATAAACTGCTGACTGCGAGAGCATGAAACTAATGGAAAGTCATTTTAATTGTACATTCAAATGTAAGATCTGGCTCCTGAAGCAAAACCAGTTGAGAACCACTAATATGGATGCTTAAGGATGCACTTCAGCATAAATTAAATGTTTTTAATTGTTCATTATTTATTTTTCTATTTTAAATCATGCCTTGAATCCTTATTTTAATTAATTATGACAACATATAAATAACAGCACCACAAAATACACTTTAAGTTTCTTTACACAGATACTGCTTAGGAGCCATCCCGTCATTTGGTCTATTCAGAAGAATAATTTACTATTCTTCATAAACTTGGTTTTAATAACTGACTACAAAAGATAATGTATTATTTCAGGGCATGCAATCCTGAAATCAATCCTGAAACTTTTTTTGAATTACAGCATTTCAAAAAAGAAGTTTCAGGTTCTCTGAGACTAACCTGCGAGGAATACTCTTGACAATAAAGGGAGGGCTCCCAGAGACAGTGAGAACAACCTGACATTCATTTGTCTATAAATACTTCAGCACAACCAGAGGGCAATGACATCGGGAGAATAAAGCAGGCAGGGACTAGGGGGGTGAAGATTGCATGCAGGTCATTTCAGCTCAAAGGCTGAACAGAAACAAGTCCAGTGTTAAAATCTTCCAGGGCTCCACCAGACATGCTGAGCTAAACATCTTGAGAACTGCACTGACCCCTCCCAAATACAAAAGAACTGCTTTATCTTCAAGACAGTAGACCCTCAAATGTAATGTTGAAGTTTAGTATTGATATGCTACAATACTCTTGCCCATAAACCCCATCAAAACATCTAAAAATCTCCCAGGGCTCAGAAATTTGATGAGTAGGCTTAGGCATTACTGAAAATAACAAATATGACTTGCAGTAAAACCTTGTCAGCTAAATAAATCAACGATCTGTTATTTCACTGAAAATGACTGCATATGATGCTAATGTGTCAAGACATTAAGCTAAAGGTCTGGCATTTTTGCGAGGCCACTGAAGGAAATAAAAATTCACTCCCCTGAAACAAACAAAAAAACAAACAAAAAATCTCCCTTGACCATCTGCACTTTGCTTGTTATTTCACTTCCAGGTGCAATTTGTGAGTTTCATACAAAATAAATAAATAAAAAAAAGTGAAGAAAAATGAATATTCAAAATAAATAAATAAATAAACAAATAAATAAAAGGCAGCCAAGCACTTAGTAGGCTATTACTATAAAAGCAAGTGACTTCCAAAGCATCATGCAGCATAAAATATGTCCACAAAACTAGGCTTGGCAGTCTTCATACATAAGTAACAAGTATGTTCTTTGGGAACTCACTGAGAGCCATTCAGTTTTCATCTTGGGGAACAAAACATAGCTTGTTAAAAAATATCTACACTAGTGCTCTGAAAAGTTCTATTGGTTTCCTGATATATTGATAAGCAAAATTAATGCATTCATACCTTTGCAGTTTGAGGCTACTATTCCAACTCTGTTTTTAGACTTTGTACCCCTACGTGCTCTTTTAGATTAAACCATACAAACTCACACACTGGTGAATTCTACAATTAGCCTTTACATAAATTCCTTACAGTTAAAATCTGCAATAAAATAGAGCCTTATGTAACTGCTTGAGTGTTTAGCAACATCTTAACAACAAACTTACAAATAATATAGTGGCTTGAGTTCAACCCAGGTCAGGTTTTGTTCACATATATGTTTAATGCCTACATGAAAGAGGTTACAGAGGTTTGGTCGCTAAAGCTTTCTAAATCACTCTAATCTACTCTGGGACAAAAAGGCAGTCAAAACCAAAGGACTCTGGAGATTGATAGTAGACTGCAAAGCCTATCAAAAATGTATAAGTACCATTTTTGATCATTTTTGAGATAAGAAAAAAGCAAATTAAATGGTCCTCTCCAAATTAATTTCCGCTAAAAAATAATGAGAGAGAAGTCCAACAAAAAAAAAAAAGATTTCAAATTGAATAGTAATAGTGGGTCATATTGAAATTTAACCTCAGCGTCAAAACTGCATCTCACCTGGAATGACAGAGATAGTTTTCAATGCTCGGAGAACTCTGAATGTTCTCAGCGCAGATACATTCCCCAGGTCCACAAACTCTGTTACATATCTGAAATAAGGGAGGATCACACACAGACACCAATGACAACCACAAACACACCAAGAACACCACCACGCCAACGAACCACCAGGAGGTACGTCACTCACAGAGCCTGTCCACTACAGGGGGAAAGGAAGGAAAAGAAAACCAAAATACACACACGTACACCTAACACCGACCCGACCCCTCCCGCTCACACACTCTCTTACCTGGGATTACAGAAATAGTTTTCAATGCCCTCAAAACTCTGAACGTGCGCAGAGCTGAGACATTGCCTAGGTTTACAAACTCTGTTATATACCTGCAATGATCAGATCAAAGTTACATGGAGACATGGTCATGACTTAGTACTAGATGACTTCCATATGAAGACTAAGATGATCTGTTTTAAAATGTTAAATAGCTTTTAGAGGTGGGGGCAACAAATATTCTAATTTTAATTTATAATTTCATTTAAATAGATACATTTCATTAAAAAAGTTATTATTATTATTATGTTAAAATACAATGAATTTTTTATGTTGGAAGAAAGTAAACATACTATGGCAATACTAGATTACACTAGAGATATCTTTCAGATAATTGTGATTTTAATAATATAATAAGTAATAATAATAATAATAATAAATGTTACATCACATAGTACAAATGCTTGCATGTCATATCATATTTATTTTTTCCTTATGCAGTCTAAAAGAGAAAGACATTGCAATGCATTGTAGATATTTGGCATAACGACACAAAACCTGATCTCTGTTTCCCACCCCTAATAGCTTTCATAAACAATTATGCTCATATGGTGATATTATTATAAGATATACAATATATCTCAGATGATTGTATACAAAAAACAAGTCACAATCCAATAAAAGCAGATAAAGTGAAAAATGGAGAATGAGAACTAGGAAGGCAGAAAGAGTCTGTTTTCTGCATGGGCTGCTGGTAGGGGTGGTGATATACCAATATAGACAAGATTAACCGGTAGAAATTTGTCAACTGGTAGAGATTTTGGACTATTGTATCTATCGCGATTACTCTCAGGTGACGTTGCTGTGCTGTGCCGTCACGAAAGCGGATCATTTGAATGCCTTTTTAAGGCTTGCGCTTTAAAAACAATTGATGTTAAACTGTTCAAGTGCAATAAGCAGTGAAAGAGAACTCAGTTCAGTATATGCACACGCTGTCTGAGAGATGGTTTCTGAGAGCGCTGAGACATAAAGCTGCTGCTCAAACAGCGTGCGAGCACTAAACTGAGTTCTTTTTGCCGCCTTATTGGGCTTGAGCGGTCAAATACACAGACTTGTGTGTCCAAAATTAGAGTCTTTGCAAGTATCTTCCTAAACACGTTTATGTCTTAAGTAAAACGTTAAACAGTTGAGAAAGAAAGCGTTGTACATTAGATCAGTGCATTCGGTCTTAAAGTGACAGCAGCCTAATATATCTGCTGCCGTCTGTGCCATTAATGTTAAACAAACAATATCATTGCTGTTTTTTTTTGTTTTTTTTTTGCTGTTACATTAAAATGTTTATATATATATATATTTTTTTTTTTTCATCTCATTTTCATCTCTTTTTTTATCTCATTTCTCTTGACTGAATCACTTTTGTAACTTTAATAAAAATAAACATTTTACACAGTGAAGACAGTGCAGTGTTTTTTTTGTACATTTAATAGCTTGCCAATTTATGTAGTACCCTTTTTCTATAAGCCTATCTAGCGTTTGAAGTATTTCAGGTAGGTCTATTTCATTTGTATCTGTGTTCTATTGCAATTTTTTATTTCTAGCGCTTGATGTTTTTCAGGCAGGTCTATTTAATTTTTGTATAAAATTACTCATAAATAGAACTCATAATAAAATTACTCATATTGTGATTTAAGATTTTGGTCATTTCACCCACCCCTAGCTGCTGGCAGTTGTGTTGATGGTGAATGGCTCTAAACATTGATCTGTTGGAACATCTGAACAATGAAAATTCTCAGAAGAGAAGAACAGAGTGGGTTTTCTGGATCCATGCAAGAACCAGGTATAATCATAGCACAGCAGAGAGATGAGAAGAAAAAAACAGTCACAAGGACAAATGCAGAGCAGTGAGGAACTTGACAATAAGCAGAGTTGCCACATCCATAAAGATGCTACCTAAAAACATTCATATGGTTAGAGATAGAATATAACACTGAAAATGTGTTGTCTGTGTCCCCCACATACAGTAAGAGCTCAATTTACAAACACCTTATCAATAATTCTTTCATCATTAAACAAAAAGAGCATTAAGACAATCTTGACCAGTTAAATGCCTTATTTTTATGATTTGCTATCAACTGAATGATAGCTCACAAATCAGAGGTTCATAATTAAAAAATTACATACTGTAACTAAACTGACGATTGTTCTGAATGATATAATCTGTATGTTTAAAGAATCATATGAAAGCATATCTAAGAACAAATCTTGTAATAGATCTTGTAATAGAATTTAAAAAAGGGGACCCCTACAGTTGATTCCAAAAGTCTGAGACCCCATTGATGATTTGGGATTCACAATTAAATTCAAACCAGAAAATAAAGAGTAAATTTTTTAAAAGAAAAAGAAAATCATTTTCACTAATGATCTTAAGCTAAGTGCACACTGTACGATTTATAATAGTCCTTTACGATTGTCAGACTGTCAGCCATGTCACACTGTGGAATCTCAGTTGTCTTTAATGTCAGACTGTATGACAATTCGTATCAAAATTCGTTAAAAACGGATGCACACAAGAAGACTCATCCAGAGTTTTACATCATCAATCCGTGACACATTCGGTGACAATAAGGGATGTGGGATTGAAATGGTGGCTAGAAAACAAAAACAATCTCTAGCGTTAACTTTAATCATGGTTTGTCTCAAAAAGAAAACTAGAAAAAAACGAAGACGATGTGTGTGGAGCAAGTGTTGGTTTGTTGTTGTCGCACTAATTGCGTCATCAGGTTCTGCACTCCTGTTGGTTTTTGATTTGACGGTTGTCGTAGGGAGAAGCCACACAACAGGACTGCGCCTCAAACCTTCTGAGACTGGCAGAATGTCATCACAGGTAAAATCGCAATGGTCATTAATCTTCAAACATGTCAAACTAGCGATTAAAGACTACAGATTTTGGCCTAGGATCAAAGGAATCTTTTAGGATATGCAAAAATTTGGCCAAATCGTGGCCAAAATCATACAGTGTGCAACCGGCTTTAGAGTTTTAAGTGTGTTAAAAGTGACTGAATACTTACGCCATTGAGATGACCATGAAATCCAGCCAGTTCCATGGATCTCTAAGGAATGTGAAGTCATCTATACAGAATCCACGGGCAATGATTTTTACAGCTGATTCAAATGTATAAATTCCAGTGAAGGTATACCTGAGAGAAAGAGCAGGAAGTGGGGATACATTTTTAACAAGTAACTGGAACTAAATTATGTACAACCAAACTGGTTTATATTTTGAATTGGTATATTTATTTATTGTGAATGACTTGTTCTGAGTCGTGCTGTGGTTAGGATCAGTACTTACTCTACTTGTTTGGACCACTCGGGAGGGTTACTAAAAGTCATGAACACACAGTTGGTCAAAATCGTACACATAATGAACATGCTGAATACTGTGGGTATCAGTTAAGGAAATTCTGAGATGTCACAGAATAAAAAGAAAAGTTTAAAAAAGGAAAAATGCATTTTACTTTGTACATATAAATATGAGGACATTTATGAGACAGATTGCCAAAACAGACAGAAAAAGGTGAACTTTGGCTAGTTGTAAAGCACTGCTAGGGTTGGGCAATAATTATATTTAAATATTTTCAGCCTTATAACAATATTTGATATATATTTATCAACATTATTTAAGAAGTACAGCCATGGCCAAAAGTATTGGTAGTGACATAAATGTGCTTCAGTTGTTGTGGTTTTGATTCACATTGTTTTCTAGATTATTGTGCAGAGTGATCAGATATATTTTAAATAATAGCAAAAAGCTTTATTGGCCAAAAAAACAAATCACTGTTTATGGCCCTGGCACAAAATAACCAGCTAACATAATTTCACTAATCATATATTCAGCACATGGAAAGTGTTAACGAGTACTAGTCAGTATCATTCTGACTGGATTATAAGAGCAGACTGATTGCTATAAAAGGAGGGAAGAAGTGCCTCCAATCATTGTGTTCTTGTGTTAGCAATGGTTACCTCCAATGAAAGACATGCAGCCCTCATTGCTTTGCATCAAAATGGCCTCACATGCAAGGAAATTGCTGCACAGAATGTTGCACCTGCAAAAACAATTTACTGGATCATCAAGAACTTCAAGAAGAGAGGTTCAACTGCAGTGAAGAAGGCTTCACAACATCAGAGTGTCCAGCCAGCACCAGGACTGTCCTCCTGTGGAATCAGCTATGGAATCTTGTCACCATTCGTGTAGAGCTCACTCAATGCTGGCAGCAGGTGGGTGTGAGGCCTGGTGTCATGAAGGGCAGCAAAGAAGCCACTTCTCTCCAAGAAAAACATCAAGGACAGCCTGAAATTCTGCATGAAGTATAAGGATTTGGACAGCAAAAGACTGGTGCAAAGTTATGTGCTCTGATTATGTGCACCTTCCGACAGTTTGGGACATCTGGAAAACTGATTGTCTGGAGAAGAAAAGGTGAATGCTACCATGAGTCCTGTTTCATGCAAACAGTGAAGCATCGTGAGACCATCCATGTGTGGGGTTGCTTTCATCGAAAGGGAGCGAGCTCTTTCACAATTCTGCTCAGAAACACTGCCATGAATAAAAAATGGTATAAAAACTTCCTGCAAGAGCAGCTTCTCCCAATGATACAGGAGCAATTTGGTGATTAACCGTGCATTTTCCAGCATGATGGAGCACCATGTCATGAGGAAAGAGTAATAATGAAGTGGCTCTGAGATTATTACATTGAAATTTTGGATCTGTGGTCAGACAACTCCCTGGATCTTAATCACATAGAGAACCTGTGGTCAATCCTCAAAAAGCGAGTGAACAAGCAGAAGCCCACAAATTGTGATCAAATCCCAAGCACTAATAAGGCAATAATGGATCGGCATCAGTCAGGATTTGGCACAGAAGCTGATATACAGCATGCCAAAGAGAATTGCAGAGGTTATGAAGAAAGGTCAACACTGTAAATATTGACTCTTTGTATATATTGAAAGTTTTTGCAAATCAAAGCCTTTAAACTTATGAAATGTTCTGTTTTCCAGTATACCATAGAAATATGATCTACAAATACTGAAGCAGCAAACTTTGCGAAGTATAAAATGTATATCACTGCCAATACTTTTGGCCACAGCTATATAATCTGTTTGTCACTAAATTAACAAAGAGAGATTAATATTTAATCATTTTAATTTATACAGTATACCATATAACAAAAAAAAAATACATTAGCATAATTTCAGTATTCACAATGTTGTTTTTTTTATATCACCAGCAAAAAAAGTGCTAATATTAAAATAACAAGTTTTCAGCTCATTTGTGTCGTCTTTTGTTTAGACTACAACCACATTAACAATCAAATTAGTAAAATAGTCTTCAGAGGACAGGGCAAAGCATTAGAGTTCAAATCTTTGTGGTATATGTTTGAACATTTTCTCTCTCTATTTGGCAAATCCACAGTCAAAAGAACAACAACAAAAAAAAAAAAAAAAAAAAAAAAAATGCAACTAAAATTCACACCTACATCCACACCCACTGATATACTGTTGCAGTCCCACAGTGGAAATGACTGCTTAACTAAAACATTTGTCTGAAATCCTTAACGTTATTCCTGGTCATCCCATGCACCCTAGCAATAAGCAGACATATTAAATATTTGATGCAGAGAAAGACAGTATAGACATACAGTATTTATCATATACACATTTAAACAGCAGAAAAAGGATATGAATGTATCAAAATTTTAATCGCTATTCGCCTGGCAAGATTAAAAGGGCTTATCATGTACAAGGCAGGTGTGGCACTAAAGCGGAAGATTGTTTTCCCTCTATTTAGGACTATAAATGTCTGTGGAGAGGAAAAACAGAAACAGCCATAGAAAGAGAGATAAGTGAGAAAAAGACAGAATAACAAAGAGAAAGAGAAACACTAGATTAGTTGCAAACATAGAGACACATCAACACTTATTTAACTGGACGTTCAGAAGTAATAATCATGTACTGAAATTCTGCATCTATTTCTAGAAGACAAGGAACCATAATGAAGACATATTGTTTTATATACTACTAAATAATTAAAATCACAATCTTTGGCAAGAAGAAACTCCATATTGTCTCTGGAGTGCAATAAAGTAAAATAATATTACATAAACTTTATACAACAGTTAGTTCCAGTTCTCAAATTCGATTGGTTGAAAGTACTGATATTTAGTCCAACACAGAATTAAGAATATCACGGCTGTGATTTGGTCATAAGCATGAGGTTGCAGAAGGCTTGAAGGAATAATTCACCCAAAGAAAAAAAAAGAAAAAAAACACAGCACGCCACAATTTTACTGTTAAAACTGCTCAAATATCAGTGTTTTTTCTTCTTTACAAAAACCAAATGATCCATAAGCCATTTGTACTTAGTTGCTGATACTCTTGGGTGCTTTATTAAATCACAGAGTATGACCATTGAAATCGTCCAACCAGATATTTATTAAATGAAGTCCTTTTGTTTTCCACAAAAGCTGGAAAACGTCATGCAGGTTTGGAATGACCTGAGGGTAAGTAAATTAAACTCACATGTAGGTTTAGGAATAAACCAAAAGGAAACTGAATTATGTACTTTAAAATAATCTTCAGAATTTATTGTGACTAAACAACTCACAAGAGAATCTGGAGAATCATTAGTGACCCATTAGGCCATTTCACCCCATTCCACAAAAGAAATATACATACAGGCTTATTAACCCTATAAAGCCTACTGTATCATATTTTAAACATGAGTTTCTAAAGCCTCTAAATTATCAACATGATAAATTTTACTGAAAACCTGCTGCACACAATCTACTACACACCTTCTGCCCTTTGATCAGAGCTTTGATCAGAAATCATCTTACTAAGAGGTATTATTGGGATATATAGAGTGACAACTGATATTTATATGCATTTTATCTAAGCAGTCTGCTATACTGTTATAAGAATATATTTTGTCTTAAGGTTCAAAATGCTTGTATGAAATATTCTATATTTGGAAGAAGGGAAAAAAAGATATTTATTAATGTCTGTAGTAATATCAAGATAAACCCTATTTCTACCCGGATATCTCACTTTTCACTTCTGATCAAATCTGAAAAGTTTGAATTCACATAAATATTTTTCAGAGCATGCTTAACACCATGAACGAGTCAGTGTAAGCTCACCAGCATTTCAGTAGATAACCTCATAATTGTTTAAATAAAACATGTTCGCTACCATCAAAGTTTCATGGAGGTCGCGTGCATTTGCAGAGATGGGATGCACCCCTGCACTTCTTTTTACATGCTCGAGTTTAGTTGAACACTAAGAAACCCTCTTCAGCACCATGGAGAGTGCCGAGTCTATGCAACCAATGCAGCGCCATACATGTAAGCTCAACATAAGTGACCATTTTGGCCATTTGGGCCATTTAATTTATTTGGTTTGTTGGTCCACAATAATAAATAAGGTTAGGAAAGGACGACTCAGTAAATAACACTTTGTATATGTAACTAAAGATGGAGAAAAACTAGATCTATTTGGGTCAGGCTGAATCAGGCCACCATGTAAACTACATACTGAGACCTGCTTAGAGAGAGAGAGAGAGAGAAAGATCTGCTCACTGCTCAGCAACCCCAAACAGTGTGTGAGACACTAGGGATCAACTGCATCATCTCCTGTGTTCAAAACAGGACAAGACCCATTCAAAACAGAGCAGCCTAAACCAGTAGTCACATATGAAACATCACGAGATAAAAAAATAATGCAGAACTGGTGCATTTATGAACAAAAATACATTTGCCCTTTCTCGATATTCTCCGACTATAGTACATGTGCATGTGTGTTTCCTCCTTTTAATGCATGACAGGCTGCACAGCTACTGAAAATTTCATAATCCAGAATGGAGCAGAAAAAGAAAGATAAAGAGCGAGAGAAAGACAGCCCAGAGAGGAATGAGTAAGCAGTGAGAGGAAGATGGAGAACGAATGAGGAAACAAAGACATATACTGATGGAAAGGCACTATAAAATAGCATTGGTTCACAAGGCTAAGAAATCATTTTCATTTCTATAACACATTTCTAGAGAAAATGTCACAAAGTGCTTTACATCCAAATATACAACAACAACAACAGTCACCTTTAGTCTTTAGTCTTTAGTCTAGAGAACAGGTCAAATAAAATACAATTATTTTAATACAAATGAATACAAAAGTGTATAGGATGTTGTTACAGAATTTTGCTAAACTGAACAATGGATGGCCAATGCCTGATTAAAAAAACCCTCCACATTATATAAAACCAGATGTTTGCTATCGTAACATTTATAAATCATTATCAATCAAACCTAAAAGTAGTACTTTTCTGTTTTGCAAAACGGTGCTGGTGACAAGAAATTGCAATATATTTGGTTAAAAATGTATATTTATAAATGTAAATCAATATAAATCAAATGTTAACAGTGCTTGTGTTTTTTGTTTGTTTTTTTGGCAAAATAATGCTGTTAACTAGACACTACAAACATTATAAAAATATTATTTACAAAATAAAAGTAATTACATTTATTTATTTTAATATTACAACTAAAGCTTAAAAACAACTGGGAGAGGCAAACATGGAAAAAGAGAGAGAAAGACAGAGAGAGATCATGTTACAGGATGATGCAAAGTGAACAGGAAAGTGTAAGTGATGTAAACAAGATCCAGATGAAGCACAGACCAGACATGTGGCAGGACACATTAAGAGGAGAGAAACATAAACAACAGAGATGGTGACTAATGTAAAAGAGAGCGATGAGCAGAGCAGCAAATGGCGAAGAAAATAGTGAGAAGCTTCAGAGCCAATAATGCAGCATCTGCCACATCAATAAAAGCCTGTCACATCACAAGGCTAAACTCTCTTCATTCTAAATCATTTCATTTTCAAACATTTACAGTGAGCTTCACTGTCAAATTTGCACAGAGATAAATGTATAGGCTGTTTCTTGTTGATGTAGCCATGTACAGTATTTGAATTTAAGCATGTAGCAAACATAAAACTAACTAACAAAAATAAATGAGATGCCTGCAATATAATATGAGTATTTCCTGGTGTGGAGAGTGTAGAGCCTGAAGAACAGATGTGAGGGAGGAGTGAGACAGCCATTATCCTCAAGCTGTGCATCACCAGCCCCCCAAACAGCCCAGCAAAGCCCACCCCGAGTGCCGCGTCATCACAGGGAGAAGCAATGGTCCTACACCGCACATTTTGAAGAGCCCCCCTTAAGATTTATGACCCAGTATGGAGTTCTGCCTCTCTGTCTTTCTCCCCTTTCTCACCTTTGCACACCCTTTACTCAAGCAGGACATGCTCCTGGATCAACAACATTCCTATCAAACAATCAAAGCCCAAACCTGAAGTTAGAAATGTGTGTAAGAATGTGAGCCTGGTCTCATTAGAAAAACGTACCTGTGGGTACGTTTTCGAGAGTCGCAAAATACGTACCAATACGTACATATCACTGCAGCTTTAATGTGAAATGAGTGGCGATAAAAGCGTGTTCATTTTTTTGCTGGAACAGATAAATGTGAACGTTTTATGACGTCGGTTTTATACGTATCACCGCAGTTCTGATTTGAAATTTGTCCAGTGAGTGGCGCTAAAGGTGTAATGCCACATTACATTTTAAAATAATGTACCACCAACACTATACCTAAAACTACCCGATAGTGTTAACAAAAGCAAATGTGACATAATCCGTAATCATGTCATTTTAGTTTGTTTTGATCTCTCATCTTTGAGCTCTTTCACCAGATTCGTACCCAAGGCTTCCTTGTCCAAAGTACAGCTCCGTACCAGCTGAGCTACCGAGCAAGCTTGTTACATTAGAAAAGCGAAACATATGGAGCTGGTTAAGAGATGCAAAGTCCAAAATATATTAGTTTACAAATTGTGCACTTTGGTAAAAAGCGTTTTGAAGTCATAACATAATATTGTGCAAGGAGACGTGAAAACAAGACTTTACTAATCAATAATCTGACCCTGTAATCATAACTGTGTATGAATATGATTAAAAGTGCTTGCTGTTTTACTGCCTCTAGTGTTCATTTCTGTTGGAAGCTGCAGCGATATTTTTGCGACTCGCAAAAACGTTCCCACTGGCACATCGTTCCATGAGACCAGGTTGAAGAATGTTGGTAAAATCTGAAACATCTCAAATCTGAAAATCTGATTGGTTAAAGGTGCTAAGAATAAAATTAAATTAAAGAAAAAAAGAAAATTAAACAAAATAATAATAATAAAATGAAAATAGGAAATAACAGAACATAAATAACTTTAAAATAATACAATTAAAAAATGAAAATATAAAATACAACAGCGCCTTTTAGAATGTATGCCTTGAATGTACTGTAAATCACTCTGGCTAAAAGAATTTGAAAAGTTCCATTGCAAAAACCTCTAAGGCCCCATTTACACTAGTGTGTTTTCGTTTTAAAATGCATAACTTTTGCTACTTTTTAGTTTGAAAACGCCGGAGTTGCGTTTCAGTATAAACGGACCAAAACTGAGACTTTTGAAAACAATGGCGTGGCTGCTCACGTTCGCTCTGAGTATCCTTGACGACCGAGTAAACTATAACATGGAGACTGAACTGCAATCTTTGCTGGCTTTGTTGTCATTTTTAGCAGCCATTGTGCAGTTAAACTCTGCATTTTTTTAAATACTGCAGCTTCCTATATGCGCAAGAGGCAACTGTTTAAACTTCTACGCGCATGCCCAGTGTGCTTGAAAGGTCATGTGACATGCGTTTTCAGTCATGTAGTGTAGACGGAGATTGTTTCTAAAATGCTGTGGAAATGCCAGTGTAGACGAGGATCTAGTGTAGTGTAAACGAGGCCTCAGTCCGTCTGACATGTTTTCTTTTAAATGAGCATTTTTTTACCAGGCTCTTAGGTTTAGGTTCAGCAATTTCGCTTTAATGGCAATGAAAAGGTTATTAGTCAGTTATTGAAATGCCTTATTTTCAAAAATTTTACTTTAGTCAATTCAGTGGTATTTATTTATTTATTTTTGCAAAAACCTTTAAGTCCACCTCTTTGGACAACAAGACAGTAAAATGTCAATTTCTGTTAGTTTTACAGCAGCAAAAGAAACACTGTTGTGTTTACTTGCTAATCACGAAATCCTGTCATTGCAAAACATGACTGCAGCTCTGCAACTGAAAGCCGCTCATACTCACACCGTCATTCATCTTGAAATCATATGATTCGATTTGCATCTTCCAATTGGTTCTTCTGTGGATTTGCAGGCTTTTGCTGACAAAGAGAAGTGGTGTTTAGCAGTTTCTGCCAACGAACCGGTATTTCTGAATGGGCTGACGCTGGGAATTAGCGGATTTGAAGCGAACGTATTTGATGAACGTATACTATGTGTGAAGAGCATTCGCTCAATATCATTACCTCATTTTTGACGGAGGTGGCGTTTAGCAGCTTTTTCATCTGAACTCTTCATTTGGTAAATGCATAAATATAAATCAATGTTGGAGATCCAACGTGTCCTACTTGGGTAAATCCTGTTAAGCCTCTCCGTCTGACAACTGATTTGTTTTCAACATATAACCAACTCCTTGAATCATCTGTGCTGGAGGACTCAGGCTTCATCAGCTGCTCTTGTAGCAATGAATCCTAAGCTAATTGCTTTTGATAGTGTCACAGGTCTGGATTTAAAAGCTGCCAGTTTCCATTTCTCAGCTGGTTTTCCACTACGAAGAGAGCTGCCCTGAGCCTCAAGAATCAGGTTTCACTACTACTGCAAGGCTGTAAGTCGACCTAGCATGTTGAAACATAAGGACAATGGGAGACAAGGTGATCTGATCACGATGCTGGCAAAGCGTACAATCAAAGAGCCATTCAATCCTTGAGAGTGCAGGATAGATCATCAATGGAATGTGCATGAAAACATGGTGCAGAGATGCATCTCAATATATATAAAAATATAAGGAGCCATTGTTGCAGTAAAAATGTATTCGTTTGGAGCATAATTCAGTTCCTTTAGACAGTTCACATACGCTCCTCCATGAGATTTTCATCAGGAGACTGAAATCTCCTTCCTGTGCATGGAGCGGGCGGTTACATAACAGTCAATGTGCGCTGCATGAGAAGGAGGCAGAGGAATGAGACGGAGAAAGAAAGCAAGAGAGGGAGGCAGAGTAATGCTTTAGCACATGCACACATTAACAGGCATTACCACACAAATGAGTCCGTGCATTATTTAGTAAAGTCCGGTGTGGCAGACCCTGCTAAAGTCTCACCACTGCACTTAGCACCGAGCCAAACACAGGGCTGAGCCTGTTGGGCTCCATTACGACTCAGACAGAAAAGATGACCTCATCTTCCACCCTTAGGCTGCATCTCATAACAACAACTCACTCATGAAAATCTGTTTGAGGGTTATCTTGTATCTGATATTGCTCATTTGCAACAAAAACAAGGCACTGTTTTTTTGACTGGTAGCATATCAAGAAACTGTGCATCCACTGTGAATCCATTTTAAAATACTGTGGTATTTGGTTGGTCAAAAAAACAAACTGTGAATTCCACAAGTTTGTGTAGACCATGATGATCATGTCCTTTAGAATGATTTGAAAATGATCGAAAGGGTGTCTTGAGCGTCAATAGAAGCAAGAACATCTGACTGTCTGTATAAAGTTTGAAATTTTACAAATTTCATATTCACATCATTCACATCATAACATTCACATGTTCTAAACTGCAAATGCCTAAAACGCTTCCAGGTATAAATTAGATTTTGAATGTTTTTTTTTTTTTCTATAGGATTCTTCAATGAATAGAAATTTTCAACAGCAGCAAATCAGCATATTAGAATGATTTCTGAAGGATCATGTGACACTGAAGAGTGGAGTAATGATGCTGATAATTCAGTTTTGCCAGCACAGGAATAAATTACATTTTAAAATATATTAAAATAGAAAAAATTACTTTAAATTGTATTAAGATTTCACAATATTAATGTTTTTGTATTGTATTTTTGATCAAATAAATGCAGCCTTGTTGAGCATAAGAGACTCCAAACATTTTCATTTTCAAAAACATTTCCAACCCTCTACGCACACCTTGGCAATAGAATCGCCATTGGCTAGTACATTTTTTAGTTTATATATATATATATATATGTATATGATTCCACCAAAACAGCTTATCTTTGTAAAATGGTACAGCTTTTTAAATATCTGAATGTACAATCTTAACATCAGTCAATCAAGCATTATATTATGATATTATGATAATCAAGCACTATTTAATGATAGAACTTTAGTAATTAGAACTAAAACTTGATAACCATGTATGAATGCATATTTGTTATTTTAACTGAACTTAGGACTGGTGGTGGAGCTTAAGATATTGTTGGTCATTCAGTGTTTCTGTAAAAAAAAGAAACAGATAATAGTAATAGATAATAGTAATTATTATTAAAAGATAATACTACTACTATTAATTCTACTACTAATAACAATATACAATGCACTAAGGATTGATGAGCTGCTGGGTTCATGAATATTAGTCACGTTATCAGCGTTCGCTTGAACTGATTTGCTGAAATCAAAACAGGGACGGTAATAGATAAGCGCAGAGCCAATGAGATTGTTCAGCGAGTGAAAATAAATCTATGCTAAACTTATACTTCGCCTATAACACATACACACCGCAGAGTAAAATCTACAAATTTATTAGCCAATGGCTAATGATAGACATTTAGTCGACCAGAGTGAAGATTTAGTCACATATGCAAGAGATTTACTCGCATTGTAGAGGGTTGAATTTCAAAATGTTACTGACCCTAAAATTTTGAACAGTATTATACGTTTTTGGTTAAATGTGGAATAATTCATAATATTCTATGATTTTATCGTACACATAGCAACACTAAAGGCTGATAAAACATAGATTTAACCAAAACAACAACAACATTAAAGATCTTTAAATGGCCTAACTATCTTACTGTTGGATCACTGCTCAAAGAGCTGTTCTAAAACGGTACACTGTTCTTTACAAATACTGGAGTGTTTCTTTTGGCTCTTTTTTTTTTTTAAAGGATTACTGCTGGAACAATTAAAACAAGTCTGTCAGCTAGAACTGTAAAGCTTCAGCAGACCACTGTCATGACCTCCTCCTCAAACCTCTTTAAAGCATCATCTCACAGACAGTCTACAACATACACAAGCCATAAACAAATGCTTCAGCATTGTAGTTGATTACAGGAGAAAGTTATTCATATTTTCATATGATTAACATGTTATCATGTATCAGGTATATCCTACAAGGAACATGATTACCATCAGGGGTTCTCTCTCTCTCTCTCTCTCTCTCTATATATATATATATATATTAGGGGTGCAACGGTTCAAATTGCTCACAGTTCGGTTTGTATCACGGTTTTAGGCTCACGGTTTTGGTACGGTTCGGTATGTGCTATGTTCAGGGAAAAAAGGACTACTGTCAAATTAAAATAAAGAAAATAAGAACAAATAATCAAACAAGCAACAGCACAAATCAATACAATAGAGCAAAGATTCAAATAAAATAAACAGTGCTTTTCAGGTATCTAACAGTAGTTTTCAGGTATAGAAAATGAATAAAATAATCAAATATAAAATAACACTGCATGTTATCTTCACTGTATAAATTAAATAAAGATTAATCATTATTTAGTTACAAAATCTATTCAGTCAAGAGCAGTGAGTGATTTATTTGTCATTTGTTGTTTAATTAACATTAAAAACACAGGCAGCAGAAATAGGCTTCTTTCCCTTTAAGACATAATGCACAATTTTTTCGACTGTTATACGTTCACTCAAGACATAACCGACTATGTTTGTTAGGATACTTGCCAAGACGGGCATGTTGACATAATTTTTGAGTGAATTTGTCTGTTCAAACACATGACTTGAAAGAGAACTCCATATTTGCGCACTGTCTGAGATTAGCGTGTGCGCGCTTCGGATGAGCGCACACACAAATCTTCTCACAGCGCGCGCGAGTTCTCTTTTGCGTCTTGCTCTTGAATGTTTAAATTAGCAAGGCTTAAATGAGTTTAGTTTAAACACAGATAGCAACGTGCGCTGTTCAGGTCTCACCTGTGCCTGTGCGCCATCAACACCCAGGTGATGACGCCGTCAATGACTGCTCATATTCGAGCATACGGCATTCGCAGTGAACCAAGTTAAGTGCAAGTGCGTGCCGAACCGTAAGTGGAGAACGGTACGGTTCGATTTTTTACCGAGAACCGTTGCACCCCTAATACACACATATATATATATATATATATATATATATAAAATTAGTGGCCTAAAAAAAGGTTAAAAAAACATCCTCAGCATCTCCACCTCTGGAATAATCCCAGGTGAGTTGCTTAAAAGATAGCACATGAATGCCAGCTGTGCAGGCCACATGAAGAGACATGATGATGCACTCACTTTCTTATTCACGTAGAAGGGATCTAAATCCTCCAGTGGCGTTGCCACCATGCCAGGAGGGATGTCCCCGTAGATGAAGGGCAGACTCTTGCCCGCCTCCAGGTCACCGTTAGGCTTGGGCTTGTTCTCGTCGTCATCGTCGCGGTAGCTGCTGTCTGGCTTAGGAGGCGGCTTGGCTTTCTCCTCAGCAATGCGCTTCTCAATTTCACACAGAGATTCCCTGGTAAAGTATTTGAAGCTGTCAGGTCCTGGCGGTGCAAGAAGGTGTGCAGCCATGTTTTCATCCTGCAGCAACTTCTTCTCCTGTTATGTACCCTCCACGGCAGCCAGTTCTATGTCGGAAAGAGAAAAGGACATTACTAGACATCTAGGCTCATATAGTCAGAATCATATAGCTGTCTCGTCCACACTGCAACTAGTTCTGGCCCAGAAGCGCATACCAAAGCAACTAACATGAACCTGTGTGCCCTTTCTGCCAAAGGTTTAGCCAATGAGATTAGAGCTTACCAGATCAAGAAAGAACTTTACAGTTCTGCATGCAATATTTTCAGTAAAGCATTTTGCAGATGCATTTATACATTATTAAAAGTTCATGCATTCCCTGAGAATCAAATCCATGACCTTGGTGTTGTGATACTGAACTAATATCAATATTGTATTACATTCCTGTACTATACATTTATCTGGGTGTAGTATAAAATCAGCATTAGCAGAAACCGAATCACATCATATTAAAGGGTTAGTTCACCCAAAAATTACATCATTAAAACAGTCGATGTGACTGCAGTGGTTTTTGTGTACAAAAACAAAACAAAAATGACTGTTTTAACAATGTCTTTAGTACCTTTCTGGACCTTGAAAGTGCTGATTATATTGCTGTCTATGGATGAGCCATATACCTCTCGGATTTCATCAAAAATATCTTAATTTGTGTCCCGAAAACGAACAAAGGTCTTGCAGGTGTGGAACATGAGGGTGAGTAATTAATGACAGAATTTTCATTTTTGGGTTAACTAACCCTTTAAGGCCTCTTATTAAGTCAGCTTAGCTGCAAAAACTCTATTGAACTCTGCATTGTTTTGTCGGATTATAATTATTAAGATTAATGTACTTCTCTTCAATAAAGGTAGGAAAATGGAGGAATCGTAAAGTTCAGAACTTAAAGTCACAATAAAAAAATGAAAGTAGCGACAGATCAGTCGATTGTAAGAAAGGGGCGGGGTTTACACTGACTAAATGAATGGAGAAGTCTGGCATATGTCATCAGTCAGAAGTTATGACATTTTAATTAAAAATTACAAGGTCAAATAACACATAGATAAATCATTCACAATAAGATCTAACATTTTCAAAATAGAGAGTGAATTTGCCAACTTAGATCACTAGTAAGATCACTGGTCATCACTTATACCAGCTACTACTATCTTGTATTCCCTTATCAATACTTAAAATCCAACATAAGAGAGCCTATACAAGCTTGTGACAACTTAAATAATGCAACTCAACAAAAAGTGTCATTTAGATTTCATTTTAGCTTAAAGTCTTACTGAACAATACTACCTTGTTACATCACCCGCTCACACAAACTGATATGTTCAGCTCTGTGGAGAACAGTAAAATGCTAAGCCTTGCATCTAAAAATATTACCTTACACATCAAAACAATCTGTTGCTAAATTGAGAGCATGTTAAAGAGGGACTGGCACTAGATTCAGGATGAGTCATCCACTTCATGAAAAATGAAAAGCACCCTCCATTATGAGCAGATGAAGGTAATACTTAATGTTTGTCTTTGGATTACATTTGCAATAATATTAATCGACTTTGTGATAAGTGATTCACCCCCCCTCCCCCTTGCATAACTTCCCAAGGAATGGTTCTTTTCTTTTGGGTCATTATGATGGATGTTTCTATTTTAGATGAAAGGGTACTGGGAGGATGAAGACTGGATTACAAGATACCACACAATAGCACAAGCAGGTTTTAGTTGAACCTGTCTTCGCTATGAACGAAATCTCCAATGAGATGTCGATTCGGGACATGCGTTATGTCCCTAAGGCAGCAGAATGGGAAATGGGGTGGGTGAAGGAAGGCCTAGTGAACCACACTGTCTAAAAGCTTGTGTGCACTTATGGGCCAGACACTTAACCAAGCCATATCCTGATAACACAGAGCTACTTAGCTCACTTTTAGCTTTTCTCTGCATCCAATTCTAGAGTTTTGTTTCAGAAATGGTGTTTGGCATTTTCAGTCTGCCTTTGAAGTAAACATACCCCATTGACCTTCAAGCAAATCGGATATGTGACGTGAACAAAATATCAAAGAATGTGACAAACATCGGCACATAACAGACACCATTAGTGGCACAAGTCCCATGGGTATAAATCTGATATCACTTCAAAAAAACAGCTTAAACCAGTCTGAGCTGGTTTGTTGGTCTTAGCTGGTCCCTTGGCAGGTTTTAAAAGCGTTTTGGGCACTTTCTACCAGGCTGGGAGACCAGCTTAAACCAGCTAAAATCTGCAAACCAGCTTAGGTTGGTTTAAGTTTATTTTTCTCTCTCAGCAAGCCAAGCAATAAAACAGGAAAACAAAATAAATGATTATCCCAAACAAATCCAAACACCTTTTGCATGTGTAATTTTCAATGTCTTAATAGTGAAACAATCTGAGCTTTTGTGGTCCAAACAGCACTTGCAAAGACAACTTTACTTAAAGGAGCTGTCCGATCAGCACCACATTGTAAAAGGGGAATTAAAGGGGAAGATTTTTTTTTATCTGTAGACATTCTGTATTATCAGTCATATTCAAATTGGTTAAAAAGTAGTGTTACTAAAGACAGTTAACAGAAAACTCAAATATCTCTATGTATCATGCTGCCTTTAATTTATTTTTTACTTTTACAGTGCATCTTCTGTAAGATAAAGTATATGGAATCATCTCATGGGGTTATAAAAATGGTGTAAGGGAATCTGTATCAGATGAATGAGGTGGGCTTCTTTTGGGTGGGCCGAAACATCTCGAAATAACTAAAGAAACTATGGGCTGCACGGGAACACATGATAGCTTAAGAAAATGTCAGATGGGATACGTGGTCCAGCTCATTTACAGATGTGAGGACATGGGTAAATTTAAGGAGCGTTATGAATAAAATAATGAATTCATTTTCATCATTCATAGGCTATGTCTTTCGAGCTTCTATGCGCAACAGAATTCTCTTCTACATCAAAGTGACACCCTAATGTCTTCGAAATGCAAAATACCTGTTAATAAATTGTGTAGGCTACATTCGGGCATACATCTATAACAACAATTCCCTCAAACAAACCTCAATCTTATTTTAAGAACGTCAAGTGTTATCGTTATGTGACCGAATGCGCAGTGGTCCTACCTTGATTTCATCAATGTTTGGTCACGAAATCCATGGCTTAGCAGCACGACGGTTTCACGAACATCTTTGAGTCTTCCAAAACGTTGTCACGGGGCAAGAAAACAATTTTGCCTGAAAACTAACGTTTATAAACAGCCCGACACCTCCACGAAAGCGGGCCGAAGCCACGGAGGAAAAACGGAAAATACTGCAGTGGGTTTTTTTTTTTCGCTCTCTCTCGTCGTATTTACCCTTTTATACTCACGGCGCAAGCATGTTTTAGTCATATAACCCCGTTTTGGAGAAAAACAGCTATCGCTATTGATAAAAGCG
Organism: Elopichthys bambusa; assembly: GCA_037101425.1. Taxonomy (NCBI): domain Eukaryota; kingdom Metazoa; phylum Chordata; class Actinopteri; order Cypriniformes; family Xenocyprididae; genus Elopichthys; species Elopichthys bambusa. Next base: position 14,588,142 of record CM074451.1, read on the forward strand.
ATATATCTCGACGACGTTGTGCAAGGTTTCTGCTCGCGAGGAACATAAACAAGAAAATGTAGCATACCACACCCGTGCAACCTGCGTCCACCCTACAATCAATAAGCAGCCAAGCATGTATAGCCAGTTGAACGTCTTAATTACACCGAATCATTTAAAACCTGTCCACATGTGCATTTTTGCTCATTTGCTCAGCTTGACATTTGATAAATGCTGACAAGAAGACCTTTATTCAGATGAGGGTACAAAGCACCAGGCTACGGATCACGTCATTGATCATGCAAATACAAATAACACACCACATATTGCCTTGGAAGGATGTTTAACTCATATCATGACCTCTTAAAATTGTCATTTGAGAGGGGGAAATGAAAAGGCCTAATCACAACTGGTTAAATTTAACAAAAATGGAGAATTGATAAAATGTCATTACAGTTATAAGGGAATAAACACCGAATGCGAGGAGCGTCCAGCAGTAAAACCCCCTCAGCGTGCAGCATCTCTGCGACATTCATTGACAGTGCAATGACTTCCATCGCACGGAATAAACACATCGCGACAGCGATATTTAAACACAATACTTACTATAATTACGTTAGCGGGTATCCAAAAAATCCTCACTGCACTGAAGATGTCGAATAAATTCGGAAGAAATTGCGGATGTCGCCATATTGTTGCTGCTACCTTCCTTCAGTGTGCACCGTTACCCTGCATAATTGATGACTCCCAGCAAAATGTAGGGGAGTGTCGGCCAATAGGTACCACCAGTTCCACAATAAGCGGCGTTAATTTTAGTTTTCTTTTAGTAGAATCCCAGTTAGGTCCTTGTTCGAGAATTAGGTGTTTCAGGAATGTTTGGGAATGACGATATGATAATATGTATAATGTCTGAAGCAAAAATTACACAACATAAATTGTGTTTGAAATTATTTTAAAAACGTTTTTCACGGTGAATAATATACACAGGTTGGTGGCTTGGTGTATTATCATGAGCTACAAACTTAAATTTATTTAAATGGATTTGTTTCTAATTGTCGCCTATAGTTTCTAAAGGATGACGTTTACTATCATTTTAGTGTCCTTTACAGTACTCTAAAAGGTCATAAAAATTGGTCATATATAGCTGTACGATTCCTTGATGCTGTTATCTGCATAAACTAAAGATTTGAAATGTGTTTATTTGTATCCTCCCTTCCGGGGTCTTTCATGACATTACAGTATGAACGATGTTACGTCACTTAGAATCTTTTCAGATGACCTAATAATCAATGGCAAGGACATCCGATTGTTCTATAGGCCTTCTTTCTGTGTCTCTCGTTTGCTTCACATTTAAAATGTTTAAAACGGCTCTACAATTAGTCTTCATTTGTAGTTCGTTGCTTTCTGGGATTGCAGGTTTTTTTTTCTAATATTATTATTATTATTATTAATCCATTTAATCCCAGAGATGTGAACACAATAGTTTTACTATTTTGCTATTGGATATCTAGATAAAACAATAAATTTTGTTAAATTACTTATACTATCATCAGGAAATTATGGAAAAACAAAACAAATGGCAAAAAATATAAAATTTCTTTTTCTTTTTATTTATTTTTATGATGCGATTATCATTACTTATTCAAAATAGGATCTTCCCAATGATGTGTTTACATGCATTGTGACATCTTAATACATTATTAGACCTTTTAAATATTACATGCATCAAAAATGCAAATAAACATGTCATAGTTTTAGTCATAAATGTCACTGGTGGATTAAATGGTTTAATATTATTTACAGACAATCTAATCATATGGTTATGTCACATAAAAAGTTATCAGAAGTGTTCAGTGCAACTGTAATGTCCTTTTAAGGTTGTGGACAGCGAACTTTGCAGAATCCATCAAAGCCATTTCGAATTTCAGGAGGCCATTCTGCATTAGAAGGTGCATGGCCATGGCAGGTGAGCATACAGAGGATGTCAAGGCATATCTGTGGTGGGTCCATCATAAACCATCTGTGGGTAATCACAGCATCCCACTGCTTCAAAAATAGGTGAGCACTTTATGCTTTATGCTTTAATGAATGTGGTTTACTGAAGCAAACAGGTGATACATTTTATCTGAGCAAACAGATGCACATTTAGGTAAATAAGTTGATCTAAAATTATATAGGCCTACTTGCAGTAGTGGTTCATTAATTATATGCATATTTCTTTTTTTAAGATTAGTATTGAATATAGACTTACTACACCAAACATTTTTACGTATCAAGGAAATGCCTTAAACAATAAAAGCAACTCTTAAAGGGTTAGTTCACCCAAAAATAAAAATTCTGTCATTAATTACTCACCCTCATGTCGTTCCACACCCGTAAGACCTTTGTTCATCTTCAGAACACAAATTAAGATATTTTTGATGAAATCTGAGGGTTTCTGAAGCACACATAGGCAGCAACATCATTGCACCTTTTGAGGTCCAGAAAGGTAGTAAAGCATAGGCGGAGTTTGGGGGGTGCCATTTATAATTTTGTGGGAGCTATTCAATAAAAATAAACGCAAGAGGACTCTCTTCTCATTCTGTTCCCACTAGGCTTATGCTAAATAGCAGGCTAACTAAACTAAATGGATATTTATTCATAGTTTTTAAAACAAACCCACAACTAAAGGAGAGGGGGCTCTAGGCCTGTCACGATAACTACTTTTTGTTGTGTGATATATTGTTCCAAAAATAATTGCGATAAACTATATTATTGTCATTTCAAGACCATTTTATGCCACTAAATATATAATCATAATATAACAACATAATAATGCAAGCAGGCCTACACACTTTCAAAAGACAACAACCATTTAATTCTTTAGATCATGGAAATGAAGGATCCAAACATTCCACTAAATAAAAAACTTGAATAAATGGTAAATATTTTCTAAAAAAAATTGCAAAGTAACAAGTAAAAAAAAAAAAAAAAACTGCAAATGCACAAAAGGCACTATGGAGATTTTCCAATTACAGTTTTTTAATCCATTTTGAAAACACAAACCCTAGCAGTCAGATGTCCGTATGAACAAAGGCACGGATGCCTCAAGGCCATATCTGCTGCTAAAATTATTTTTCTAGAGCCATGTTTTTTAAATGTTTAAGTTCTTTTAACTTAAGTGCCACATGATTATGATGCAGCACATGTGATGTGAACAACACTCAAACATGTCTGTTTACAATTGAAAAACTACAGTGGAATGCAAAAAACACATTCTCTGTGAAAATGAATTCTACACTCTCAACTGCTTGTGAAACGGCCTTAACAATAGGCACTAACAATAGTGCACAATTAACACTAGTGTGCACTATTTTGCACTGTGACATTTATATTTGCACCAGAACAGTGGATTGTGGCTTTGAAATCAAGAGCACACTTTTTTCACCCGTCAATGACTGCTCTGCGTAGGAACAGCATGTTCGGCAAAATGTTGGTGACATTCATTATCATGTAAACATAATGGGCGATATATTGCGTCACCAAAAATGATTGTCATGTACATATATTGCATGATAAATTGATATATTGATTATTGCAACAGGCCTAGGGGACTCTGACGCTAGCTTCCACTATCAACATCTACGCAACTTGGAGAAGAGGCGGCAAGATGTGCTTTTGACACTTTGTATAGCAGTCGTTCATTATAAATTTTAAATGTAGAAGATATGATACATACAACTATGAAATGTAGAGTATATGTTAGATATATAGCCACCACAGACATTTAGAGGGACAAGTCTCCCAAATTGCCCCTCAATATTTGATTTGATGCTGCTCTGCTACACCCTATTACATGCAGCTCTGTTTGTTATTTAGATGACAAAAAGTTTTAAAAGTTTTTAGGTTGCTCTGTCTCAACCGTTTAACAGTGCTCGTCAATGTCAAAATGAGTGAAATGGCCAATCAAATCAAATAAGGCAGGTCTTACTTTACAGAAGATGTGGAAAGTAGCAGCTTAACATTAATATTTAACTGTTTTATGAGAGGAATGTTGAACAACAGACACTAATATCAAGGGATGCAAGCAACTCAACTTTTTAAAAAATGTCACTGTTTTGAATGTAAAATACTGTATAATTTATATTTGATTAATGTAACTCATAACTGATGAATGTGACAAGACAAGAAATGTTTTTGACATATCAGATATCAGTAAGAGTGAATGTGTGCATATTTAAAAAAAAAAATATTATTTGCAAATAGTTTCAGTTGATTACTTTACAACTGCAGTAGAGCTTATTTTATCGTTTTTACTTTTATTTATTCCTTTAAAACATCCTCCGTGTTCTACGTCAGAATGCCGACTCATTATTGGCCGGCGCCTGTGTCAGCATCACACGCATGCATCATGCTGCTCACACGACCAATACTGAGCCAGAGTTCGGGCATAAACACGGGAACCTTCACTGTGTTGCCAACCACCATTCAGTCTCTGACAGGAAAGTGAAAAAAATTGTTGAATAAAGTCATTATTTTTGTTTTGTTTTTGCTCACAAAAAGTATTCTCGTCGCTTCATAACATTAAGGTTGAACCACTGAAGTCACATGGACTATTTTAATGATGTCTTTACTACCTTTCTGTACCTTAAAAGGTGCAATTATGTTGCTGCCTATGTGTGCTTCAGAAACAAAATATCTTAATAGACCTTTTTCAAAGACTGTGATGATGCGTTTTAACGGTCATCAATATCGTAAATCTTGCAAAGTTTTTTTTTTTTCATTTTTTTTTTTAATGTATGTACATATACATATATATGTACAACACTATACTTAGTATTACATTACCTTTGCATTAAATTACAAAAAACTAGTTAACACTACTGTAAGGGTGTTTCTAATACAGCGACTATGAGAGTGACGGTAAAGTTGACATCTTTTTCTCTTCTGACTGCCATTATCAATCACTCTTTATTTTTTTCCTTTTTTTGAACGTTGTGAAAACACTACTGTGGAGATTTTCTTTTGCTATTTGCGCAAATCGAAAAAAATATATATTTAATTAAGTCTCTTATTCACCGCTATAAAATTTTACCCAACTATGATGACTTCTGAGAAACTTGGAAATGTGAAAAGGGTCTATTTGTGTTCCAAAAATGAACAAAGGTCTTACGGGTTTGGGACGACATGAGGGTGAGTACTTACAGAAATTTCATTTTTGGGTGAACTAACTCTTTAATTTCGAAATAATATTTTTAATACAGATCTTTTGCATCTTTCTAGTAACAACTATAAACTACGAGTAGTGGCTGGAGTGAATTCTCGATCCAAGCAAGAAAAGGGTGTCCAGTATCGCTCAGTTCAGCAAGTGATCCTGCATGAGAATTTCAGCCGATCATATTATGACAACGATGTGGCACTTTTGCATCTGCATCGCTCTTTGTATTTCACAAATCATGTGCAGCCTTTGTGCATAATTGAAAATGAAATGGATGAGAAACAGCTCCACTTCGACTCATGTTACATCACTGGTTGGGGCAGCTCAGTGTTAGAAGGTTAGTGTTCAAATGTCCAAAACTCAATTAAAAAAAAATACAAAAATGTATTAACAGATGATTATTTAGCAGAATGTGTAATATATTATTTTTGGCATCTTTCTGGCAGTTAAACTTTTAATAATAGGAGTTTATATAATCAGTTCTCTCTTTCCTCACATTTTATGACATCTTTTTTATATAAAATTAGTGTTTTTAACATTCATTAAGATTGTTTATTCTGATTTTATTCTAGTAGAATATTTAACAGAAAGAATGATCTTGATTAGAATTTAGGATTATGCTTATGTTTGATTAGAAATATAGATTTTTTTTTTTTTTTTTTTTTTTTTTTTTTTAAAGGTCTGAAACATTTTATTGTATTTTAAGGAATGTTAGTTGACACTCTTCAGGAAGCTGAAGTTGAGCTCATTGATACTAGAATCTGCAACCAGAGAAGCTGGCATAATGGCCATGTTAATGACAACATGATCTGTGCAGGATTTGACAAAGGGGGAGTCGACACATGTCAGGTAATGTCATCTCATTACATCACATTGCAGAAAAACTGGTCAGTGATAGACAGTGATTAACAATATCTGTTGGTATACTCTTCAATCAAGGGTGACAGCGGAGGCCCTCTACAGTGTTACAGCAAAGACATGGAGAGATTTTACCTTTATGGTGTGACAAGTCATGGAGTGGACTGTGCATTGCCAAAAAAACCAGGCATATATACTCGTGCTAGCCAGTATACAGTCTGGCTGAGAGAAGCTCAAAGAAGATCTGTATCTGCAGCCTCAGTCACAGATCTGCCAGTTTTTAAATTATTCTCAGCCCTGTTTTTCTCTGCCTGGATAGGCCTATTAATGTGAGCCATGCCCCATCAGATGTCAGAACATCTCTGCTGCATTCCAGTCATTTCAATAAAGCCTCTCTCAAACGATGGTTTGGCGTTATTTAATTATTGATTTAACAGTACAGTTAAATATTGGGGAAAATGCTGTTATTTGCATTTATTGCCAGTGGCGGCTCGTGGGGTTTAAGCATGGTTTTGAGAGGAGGAGGCACACTATACTATAGTGGTTTTGGGGATGCCCTGCAGATTATCATTATTAGCCTATTATTATTAGACTATTATTAGCTTAACTGCTTTAAATTGGCTTTTTGCTCACTTTGACTTATAGATAGAAAATGACACATATACAGCAAGATAATACAAATATCATTTCACTCACCTAGCCTGTCACTCGAAGCAAGCACCCATCCCCATTCCCTCCTTAAATGTCTGTGTTAAAGAGCGCGTTGGGCCATTTAGTAAAGCTGGCTGCTGTAGCCTATATTTGTATATTTTCAACTTAGCCATGGAGTCTTCCTTCATTTTTAATTCATAGACTGTTTGAATGATAGCCTGGTAAATTTGTTGGCGATCAAATATTGAATATTGCTACTCTCCATAATTAAGATACTTGCTATATTATCAGCGCAGTGGTAGCAGTTCAAACTAATATCACGTTATTCACGTAATTTACGTCTCTACGTTGATTAGTTGATATACCAAGGCTAGCCACCTCCCCTGCGATGTATCTTTCCTCAACTCTCCTAAGCGCTGAATGTAAAACAATCGATGGTGATAGGCTATTTTTTTTACCCACTGAGGCACAAAATAGAGCCCGTCTCTGGATGTGCCTTCCCTTCCCCTCCTCTATCCCCTTTAGTGGATGTAATCGGCAGATTCGGCCCAATCGTGAAAGAACAGCGGTGCTTTCGATTCCAGTAACATGTTATGGTGTTACAGCGGTGAAATTTAAAAAAAAAATACACATTCTGAGACATGAAATGAAACGAATAACTGGGAATTTTATTAACATTAAATCATCCTTCTCCCATTTTCTCTTCAAAATTGTTTTGTAGGCTGTGCCTACCTGACGAGCCGCCACTGTTTATTGCCCTTGGTAGTCTGTCAAATTATGAGATATTTGGAGATTTTGATCAATTTAATGCAACTAGTAAAAAAATAAATAAAACAGCCTCACGAGCCATAAGGTGAGGTTCAGTAATTGACCCTTTGCCGGGAGTTTGATTGACAAGCGATCTAACCAATCATAACGCCGAATCTGCCGTTTTGTCCGACAAAGCAGTCAGGAATTAGAAGATTAACCTAGGTGGACTTGAACTTGAAAAATTGTGTGTACTGACGTCTTTCCGCGTTTGAAACAACATTCCTTCTCATGTTCATTCATGTTTATTTGATGCTATAAATTAATAGCATCGATTATGCTATAAATTAATAGCACCTAGTAGGAAGAGATGATTGGTTCACGAGCCTCTTGAGCTGAGGCGCTACAGCAATCTGTCACAACACATTAAAGAGCCACAAAACGGTTTTTATTGTTTGAATTTCTTTAAAAAATTACACACTTTGAAAGCTAGAACTTTGTTTAATATTATAAGTAACCTATTCTGTCTTGTCTGTCGACGTGTTGTCAGCTTTGCTCAGCATTGTATTTTTCACTCAGTAACTAAGGGGGGTGGGGGGGCGGTCTTTGCGAAGGGTGAATTGTGTCAGATTCATTCATGAACCTACGGAATCACACAATTCAGTAAAAAAATACACTAAAATAAAGTTGGTGCAAAGAGTCATTCGTTTTCCAATCGGTTGCCCCATAGGGTTGCCCTGTTTGTGATTTACTAAAAAGAACCGACTCATATGAGTCTTTTTGAACTACAATGGTCGAGCTGTACGATTCACTAAAAAGAACCGATTCATAACTCGTTAGCTTTAGAACCCGGCTAGGCTACTGGGCTTCGTTTCCCGAAAGCATATCATGAGCCCAAGTTAGTCGTGAAACAGCGGTTTGTAAAAAATAATGTAGTATTAGGTTCTCAGTAAAAACCTTTCTTCGGTTCCTGACAACACTGAACTACTATATCGCTGATAATAAAACGGCGACTTACGTCATAGAATTCAAATATATTTGACCGTTATCCAAACAGACAAATTTATCGTGTTAAACGTATAGCAGTCACGCAGATCTGTTGCTCATAACTAACTAAACGCCACCGTGATGAGCCGTGACATGAAATTTCTCCTTTTTCTGGGTGCTTTGGGATGGGGGGTAATATTTTATTTTTCCGCAGTCTCTAATCCGCCCGCTCCATGTGAGTTAATATTAACTTTATAAATAATTAGCTCAGTACACTACTTATCTTACTATGTTTTTTTTTTGTTTGTTTTTTGTTTTTTAACCAATCTCTTAGATCTAAAGTGCGGCGACCGGCCTGAGAGAGAAGTTAAACATCGAAATACTCGGATGATCGGAGGTGAGAACGTCAGCGTGGATGTTTGGCCATGGCAGGTGTCTGTGATGTACCAGCCCGATTCATCTGCCCCGTTCACTCAAGTCTGTGGTGGAGCTATTATCGACAAATACTGGATAATGACTGCAGCTTCATGTGCAAATGTGAAGAATCAAAAGTAATATGTCCACTTTAATCCTTAAACCGCAAGACACATACGCTTTACTTACGCATATAACGTTGTTGCACTTTCTCCTATAGCAAACTTTTGATCCGAGCAGGAAGCAGTAGATTGGATGTTGATGATGAGTTCACACAGAAGTCAGAAGTCGCCAGAATTATCACACACGAACGATTCAATCCTGTCACTTTGCGGTACAGTATTGCTCTTTTTCGAATGAAGACGCCCTTCGTGTTTAATGAGTTTGTCAGTCCCATCTGTGTGCCTGATGACGCTGCTGCTGATCATAAATATGAATCCTGTCACATCACAGGATACAACGCTCAACCTGGTGGTGAGTTAACACTGCAGATGTTTACAATAGTGGCGTATTGTTTTCGTTTTATGTTACACATATTTATTATATATCTATACTTATATATGTTATTATATATTACATTTATCAGGTGATCTTGGCGCACTGCAAGAAGCAAATGTGTATATAATGTCACGGTCATTGTGCAATAAACCAACGTATTGGAACTTTACTGTGGCAGCGGACATGCTTTGTGTTGGCGAATTCGATGGAGGTGTTGACGGATGTAAGGTATGTTTTTGGTACTTTTTTTTTTTTTTTTGGTGAATAAATGCATTTAACAGCTTCTGCGTTGAAGGAAAATAGTTGCAATACATCGGTAAAACATCGGTTATCGGCTGATATTTGAGAGATTTTCGAATGATGTTTTAAAAACAATTTAATTGTGCATGCTCATATTCTATATTTTTACATTTATACTACTTTACAAACGTTTGGTGTCACTAAGATTTTTTTTTTTTTTTAATTTAGCAAGAACTCACCAAAAGTGACAGAACTTTTGTAACATAAAATGCCTTTACCATTTCAAAAACATGCTGTTCTATCAATCAAGGATCCTGTAAAAAATGTATCACAGTTTCTACAAAAAAAAAATAAAATAAGCATCACAACTGTTTGCAACAGTGATGATAATAAGAAATGTTTTTTGATCATCAAATTATCATATTAGAATGATTTCTGAAGGATCATGTGACACTGAAGACTGCAGTAATGATGCTGAAAATTCAGCTTTGATCACAGGATTAAATTACATTTTAAAATATATTCATAGAAGAATAAATAGTAATTTTTTTTGAAGTTGTAATAATATTTTGCAATATTACTGAATTTTTGATCAAATGCCTTGGTGAGCATAAGAGACTTCTGTCAAAAACATTAAAAAAATCTTACAGACACAAAACCTTTGAACAATAGCATATATTACCTTTGCCTTCATGAAACACTCATTTAAAGTTCATCTTTAAAAGCACTTTAATTTATTAACATTGTTAATTTAAATGTAATATTTACCAAATTTTAAAATCTGAATCAAGTAGTAAATCAAAATATAAATTTTTCAGAACTTTGATGCCTAAATTCACTTGATGTAAAATGATGATTTTAGTTCATTTTTTATAATTTATTTAGGAAAAAATAGTTTAATTTTCAGGGTTCCTACACAGGATAAGTATGGAAAAATGGGGGGGTGTTTCTGTGCCTCCTATTCATTTTTCTAAAATATAAAATTAAGAATTTCTAAAAATAAATTTATCATACAAGCAGAGAGTTTTCATGGCAAAAGTTTGGTGATCATTTAGTGACTGTCAAACATGACCGAATGAATCAAGATGCACATTTTCCTTATGCAAAACTGTGTCTTTATCATAAGCGAGTCTTTATTGAACTTCACTGAAAGAATGTTCACTGAAATGCCACTCAGACCAGCAACAGATAAATGAGTATGCAGTTATCTAAATCAGACTGTGTACTTTGCTGTTTGGTGATCATGCAACATCAAACCACATTTACAGTATCAAATTGATGTGTCAGAGGTGAATATATTCAGGTTACAAAGTGTTTTATGTTTCTTCTCATATAAGCGCATGTTATCACTTTAAGAAAACCAATTTAAAAAACTGAAAAAAAATTTTTTACAGATGGTTGTACTATACCAAATATTAGGGTGTGACGATACACAATATTGGGTTCATGAGAACGAGACAAGACGTCATTTGATTTTCTTTCTTTCAACCAGATAGCACTATTGTGTTATTCATGTATTATTCAATTATTAGACGGCACAAATAATGATGTATTTGGTGTTTTTTTTTATAGAAATAAATGGTGTATAATTTATTGTTTAGAATATATAAGACTGTTCCTGTTTTCCTTTTTTGTCATTATTTTAATCTCTTGCCATAGCAACACCATTCAAGCATCTTCAATGTATTGGCTTCATACTAAGAAAGTTTGGTATGAATCATATGAAGCCCCTAGTAGGAGGAATTAAAAATTCAGAGCCTAATTTTTTTTTTTTAAATCCACATTCACACCAAAATAGCCAACTTCCTGTTGATCAGACCTAGGAGCTTGGAATTAGAAATTTGATGAGAAAAATATATGTACCGAGTTTGGTGACTGTATGTAAAACTACCCCCCCCCCCCCCCCCCCCCCCCACAAACAGTTTTGTCAAAAGGTGGTGCTACAGAGTTTCCCCTCCATGCCCGTTTTTTAGCTTTTCCCAAAGTTTAACGGCCGACAAGTCTGATGTGTTGTTTCATGCAATTTGAAGCATGCTAAGAGCCTCAAAATAAATATTAAAGTTTGACACGTTGCCATGGCAACAATATTTAAGATATCAAGAATTATTTCATAGTTTTACATCTGCCATTTCTTGACATTATTCTGACGAAGCGAATCAGGTGAAAATAAGAGGGCGATTTTGAAGCATTTTGAAAGTGACAAATTACCTACTGCCAATTGATGGCGCTATGACTTGCACAATATGATGCACAATAGTCACACCCATGTGATCGGCCTCCTACAATGAACATACAAAATCAGTGTATGCAGAAGTTATAACACGAATGTGTCTTTTTTCGCCATGAATGTGTTGCCTTGCCACAGCCAAACCGTTTGAGATAGCAAAAATCTGCTTGCAATTTAGCATCCTCAGTGTCTTGCAGGGGATCATCATTTTCATAGCCATCATTTCAAAAGTGAGGGGGACCGAATTGATCGATTTTTTTTTTTTTTCCCCTCATGTCATGCTTTTAATTTGAAATCAATTTGCTTTTAATAAGAAATCAAATACACTGCTGAACAATAACCAATATCTAATATTTTTTCCCCTATACTTTATGATGGTTTATGTACTACAAACATGTGCATTAAGTCCTTATGGATTTTATACAATGTAAAAAAAAGATCATAGAATAAGGCAGAAAATACAGTACCTATCAAAAGTTTGGAAATATTACAGTTGGAATTATACAACTGAAATATGTCTATTCTGCTCAAAGAGGCTGGATTTATTTAATCAAAAAACGCAATAAAAAACAGTAATATTGTGAAATAGTATTACAATTTAAAATTGCTATATTCTTTATGAATATTGTAAAATTTACAATATATGTGATCAAAGCTGAATTTTCAGCATCATTACTCCAGTCTTCAGTGTCACATGACCCTTCAGAAATCATTCTAATATGCTGATTTGCTGCTCAAGAAACATTTCTGATTATTATCAATGTTGAAAACAGTTGTGCTGCTTCACATTTTTGTGGAAATCATGATGCCATTCAACATTTTTGGTAAGATTAAAACAGAAGGGAGAGATACTTTTATTCATCAAGAATGCATTCAATTTATCAAAAGTGACAATAAATGCAAATAAATTCTGTTCATTGAACTTTCTATTAATCAAAGAATCCAGAAAAATTAAATGTATAACAACAATTTTAAGCTACTGTTTTCAACACATAATATTCAGAAATGTTTTTTTGATCATCAAATTATCATATTAGAATGATTTTTGAAGGATCATGTGACACTGAAGACTGGAGTAATGATGCTGAAAATTCAGCTTTGATCACAGGAATAAATTACACTTTACTATATATTCACATAGAAAACAGCTATTTTAATTTGTAATAATATTTCGCAATATTACTGCTTTTAATGTTTGTTTGTTTTTTTTGTTTTTTTATTAAATGCAGCCTTTTGACGAGCACAAGAGATTTATGACTTATGCTGAGATATTAAAAAGGTTGTCAATTAGTACTGCATTATTCATATACTTTACTGTCAATAAATACCTTGAGATGGCTTGAAAAACACACAAACCATATCTTGTCGCAATGATGTGTTCATTGTCTTCACGTTTGATCAGTTAGTACGTTTCTGCATTTTATAGGGTATATGCTGAACGTCACATGACCAAACCGGAAAACTGATCTCATTGCATCCACTTGTCAGAGAAAGTGTTAACAGCAGTATGAACTGACGGCATATCTATGAACTTTTAAGGTAATCAGCGAAAATACCTAGTTCAAATTGTTATAGGTGTTTTATTCTATTAAATATCTAAACGTTAGTGTGAAGAAGAAAAATGAAAAAAGTTTTTAAATATCAATCTGCATATGCGGGGGACATCAGTTATGCTCATCTTTGCTCGCTCCTTTTAAGTTATCTTGAATAAAACAGCTAATTTTTTCATGAAGCACATACAAAAGACCTATACCGGAAGCGATCTGATATGTTTTACAGAATACGGAAGTTAGATTGCGCATAACCGCTATTCAGCTGCTGCTAGAGCGAATAGCTGAATTACTTCTACGAAAGCGTTTTGGACATTCTGCGAGAGAGCGCCCTCCGGCTTCCAGTATGAATGAAACATCTATTACAGGAGAGTGAGCGCTCCGTAATGTTTAGATCGCCTCATTTTAGTTGAGGATAAAACGACAAGTCATCCATAGACTGTCTTGTCTCTTTGAATTTAAATCAATATTTATTCATTTATTGACCTCTATGTGAACACACTTGTGCGGGGGGCGAATTTACGGTTTATTAAAAGTGCGGGGGACACGTTGATATGATATCCCCGCATGATATGGACCAAGTTTTCGACTGCACTTAAGGGGGCACCCCCTAGGGCTTGAGGCCTAATAATGTTGTATGAACCATGTTAAATATGCTCTGAAAAATCTACATAGAGGTTTGGAAAATGAGTCTGGAAAAGTATGAAATTTTGAAATGGAAAATGTGTAGGAACCCTGAATTTTGGAGCCAGTTATTATGTGACCTTTTATGATATATCATGTATGTTTATATTATAACATGCAGACAAATCTGGGTGGACCGCTGAACTGCTATATCAAAATTGAGCATCACTACTATTTGATTGGAATTCGAGTGAAGGCCACTTCCTGTGGAGAACCTAACCGACCAAATATTTATTTGAAAGTCTACGGCCTCTATTATTGGATTGAGCGTGAAATGAATACAAGCTTCCACTGAAATAAAGTTTGATTTCTCATACTATTCTGGGTACATACAGCCACGTTATTGAGTTAGGTAGTGTATTTATGTTAATCTAATTTCAAGTTCAGAGTGTCATACATTAAATGATCATTTGTTTTATTTATGTATAAATGTATTGTTCTGAATTTCACTTATTGATCTTATCTCTCCTGTGTGCATATTTTATATGTTGCTAATACATACATGTTGTATATAAGCTTAAAAATGTAAGCTTACTTAAACAAAAAAACAAAACAAAACAACAACAGTAGAGTGTATGTGTCATGATTGTATTGACATCAGAACTACCGTAATGAGTAAGAATCAGAGGAAATAGTGACCTCTGGTGGACAAATCTGAATTTAGCCTGTATCTTGCAGTAGGTTGTCTGTCACCTGATGAATTTATTTGATGATTCCTGATAAGCTGTAATGGACTGTTTTTCAGTTGTCATAAATAACAGTGGATTATTCCTTAAAAAAAAAAAAAGCATGCGTGGATTATTTGAGGCCATTGATATACTTTAGGTTAATGCATTTATACCTACAGTAAGTTTGTTTGAATGACAAGCATAATGTCGTTCAAATCAAGCTTACTGTAGGTATAAATGCAGGACAATACAGAACCTAAAAACAGCTCAAATAAATTTAAATCAAAATTTGCAATGATGTACAGTTTTGCTGTTAAATATAAATTAATTTGTTTGTCTTTTCCTCATAGAATTGGTTGCTTTTTAAAGATAGAAGAGCACTTAAAGGGTTAGTTCACCCAGAAATGAAAATTCTGTCATTAATTACTCACCCTCATGGCATTCCACACCCGTAAGACCTTCGTTCATCTTCGGAACACAAATTAAGATATTTTTGATGAAATCCGATGGCTCAGTGAGGCCTCTATTGCCAGCAAGATAATTAATACTTTCAGATACCCAGAAAGCTACTAAAAACATATTTAAAATAGTTAATGTGACTACAGTGGTTCAATCTTATTATAAAGTGACAAGAATACTTTTTGTGCGGCAAAAAAACGAAACGACTAACAATATCTAGTGATGGGCGATTTAAAAACACTGCTTCATGAAGCTTCAAAGTTTTACGAATCTTGTTTCGAATCAGTGGTTCAGAGCGCCAAAATCACATGATTTCAGTAGGCTTCATTATGTCATAAGTGTTATAAAATTTCCATAGTTCATGTGACTTTAACAGTTTGATTCGTAAAGCTTCAAAGCAGTGTTTTGAAATCGCCCATCACTAGATATTGTTAAAAAATGTCATTATTTAGTTTTTTTGCCACACAAAAAGTATTCTCATCGCTTTATAATATTAAGGTTGAACCACTGTAGTCACATGAACTGTTTTAAATATGTCTTTAGTAGCTTTCTGGGCATCTGAAAGTGTTAATGAGAGTGAGTAATTAATGACAGAATTTTCATTTTTTTGGGTGAACTAACCCTTTTTACACTGTGTCTACACCAGTCAAATGCAGATAGAACCCATTATAATCAGTGATGCTGTCTACACCAGATGCGGCGTGACACGAGAAATTCTATTTCTGACATATGTGAAGCACTCACACTACCTTCGACAGTCCCTTATTTGCACATTGCTCAATTACTGTAATAAAGACAGTAAAAGATTCACTGATGACAACAATAAATTTAATTAACATAAAACTTTATAAATTTTGCACCAACACTCAATATTTTGACAATTAAGAAATGAGAATTAAAAATACAAAAAGAAAAAAGTTAAGAGAATGTGCATTGTTAAAGAAAAGAGCTGCACAGAATTTCACATGTAAACAATCTGCAGGAAGAAAGAATATTTTGATATCTAAGGCCATTCTGAAATAAACATGTTAGGTGCTAATAAATGTTACTGTAATTTTATTAGGATAGAAAAGATATTTCCTCTCTTAGCTCACATTCTCTTTTTCCCATATGTTGGAAAGGTTAAAACACCCTTACTTTCTACCACACTCATTCTCTCTCTCACACACACACATTCAACATTGAAGGGGTGTTCACACTGACAGCGATTTGCAACAACATCATGGTCCAGCACTCGGCGACCTCAGTGTGAACAGGGCTTATGAGAAACAGAATGACAAAACAGATATTAAACATGACACCGGTCTATTTTGTGACTCTTGTAATGTGTAAAAATATTTGTTTCTGCATCATGATTTTGAGCAAATTATGCTGAAAACTGCCATCAAGTATGATATATCAGTCAGGTTTTTGGAGGACCGGATAATGGGGTCCGTTTGTTTATACAGTAACACCAGTGAGACACTACAATATATAGTCTACACATGAACACCTTCCATCTATTCATCTTTCCAGTCCCTTTACACACACCAATCGAAATGAAGACAAACATACATTTCTGTCTTCATCTCGAAACGTTTGTCACCTTCAATATACATGTTTAATGCATATAGATGTCAAGTTACAAATGTATTCTGTTAAAATTGCTGTGCTTTCAGTGAGGACAATTCCACAAAACCCTCCTCACTCCAGTTCACTACTGATGTGCATTACAGTTGGCATAGTCAGTTGAGAGAAAAAAAAAACAAACAAAAAAAAAACCTTTTTAAGCAACAATAAAATGTGGTGCATTTATTTTAAAACAATTAAAATGACTAGCAGTTTTGAATAAAAGAAGATATGTTTGTTTTGCTGGTGATACTGTTGATCCATAAAACTAAGTTAGCACTTCCAGAATGAAAACTGAAGGACTCTCCTCTGAGCGCTCACTCAGGAGAGGAGATAAAGTGCGCAGAAAGCTTCATGTAAGTCCCTCAGGTCTTGCTGCAAGAGCACAAGCACTGCTGTATGGAGGAGGCATATCGGAAGTGGCACCAAATGTTGGACATCCAAGTCAATGCAACTTGTGAAGATGTGGTTTCACCTGTTTTAAAGGGCAGAAATATGTTCTAAAAGAAGAGCACCACCCTCCTGGATGTTCAGGGAGGGTTGGATGGCTTAAGCCGGGTGACCGCCATTGGTCGAACAGGCCACAATCACATTAAAGAGAACATAAAAATATGTACAAGGCTCAGCGCAGAGGCAGAAAGAGGCCTAGCCAGCTTCTTCCTCCATGTCCATTTGTGTGCTGATGGCACAGAGGAACGGCCGTGTTGCGAGTGGATCTTTGGGTGCCACGTTGAGCTTTAAGTCCACTTCAGGCTCACATGTTGTATGCCACATAGATGGGATCCAGCTGGTCGGCCAGGAAGGAGTCGCGCAGGTGCATGCGTTGCTTCTCGCCCCGCGAGTTGATAGGGATGACGCCGGGGTCCACGATGACCACCACACCAACGATGAGGTGATGCTCTTTTAGAACCACATTAGTGACAAGGGGAACCAGATCAAGAGCTTCCTGCTCAGACCCACTGAGCTCCACCACAACCACAAGAAGATTGGTCCACGTGAAGACAGCGCTGTACGATGAAGCATACAACCCAATCAGAGACAGGAACTATAATTTATAGGAACTACAAACAAACTAATTTACCGTAGTAATGTACATGCAGACAGGAAGTGTAAATGATCTTGAGGTTCTCACCTCTCAGCGATGCTGCGGTGCGCCCGAGACACAGAAGTCTCAATGTCAATGGGATGATAACGCAAACCTCGCAACTCCAGTGTTTCGTCAAGTGAACCTACCACAAACAGAGCATCGTGGCGGTCTGGTGGAAGATAAACCACAAGAAAAAGGTGAGAGACATATGAGACAGTATGTGCATTTTTATGCCTTGAAAACTAAATTTTTTTTGTGACATTTGGTTATGAATTTAGTTTCTTGGAGTTTTCTATGTAATTATAATAACTATAACTTCTAGCTATTATTACTGCATTTTTTGAACATTTGAGTGAATTTCTTTTATTTATATGTGTGAAAATTGTAAACTACTGTTCTACAAAATTTAGGGTCAGTGAGAAAATTTTAAAAGATGTCTCTTACGCTCACCAAGACTGCATTTATTTGTTCAAAAATAGTAATATTATATATAGTATTATATAGTAATATAACAGTAAAAACAGTAATATTGTAAAATATTATTACAATTGAAAATAACTTAAATTTTAATATACTTTAAAATGTCATTTATTTTAGTGTTGTTAAAGCTGGATTTTCAGCATCATTACTCCAGTCTTCAGTGTCACATGATTCTTCAGAAATCATTCTAATATGCGGATTTACTGTTCAAGAAACATTTATTATCATCAATGTTGAAAACAGTTGTGCTGCTTATTTTTGCAGATTCTTTGATGAAAAAAAAAAAACATTTGAAATAGAATTCTTTTGTGACAATGTAACTTTTGATCAATGTAATGCTGAGTATTCATTTCTTTTTAATTACTGACACCAAACTTTGGAATGGTAGTGTATAATATTAAATAATGTAATACTGTGAAGTGAAGGCTGAGAATATAGTTAATCCAATCCAAATTTAGAGTCTGAATCTCTGAACTGTCGGTTTTGCAATATTAGCTTTATAATATTAATCAGTCAGCAGTGTATTACGGACCTCCACTTGCATCCAATAGCTCGGTCCTCCTAACAAATCCCAGATATCCAGTTCTGGCCCAGAGCGTTTCGGTCTCTCCAAAGCTCAGCCGTGTGTTGAAATGGTCTGCCTGCAGGCTCTCCTCACCATAGATGGTATAATAACCACTGGCATTATGAGGACTGTTCACCCAGATCTAGAAAAAAGACAAGAAAGCGATGAAGATGACAATTTTCACACAGAGTATTCTGAGAATAGGGAGGAATTTCCTACGTGGAGAAATATACAATCATTGAAACAAGTTGTATTTGTGCATTTACTCCAATTAAATGTGTTTGGTCACCTCGCCTAGATGAGAGTCTCCTAATGGTCCTCTTGTCTCTGGGTTCACAATGATTACTCTAACTCCAGGAAGCATCTGAGGTAAGGCAAAGAAAACAATACAGGATGACAGATGTCTTATAATAACCATGTAAGATAAACAGTAACTGATTACATAGTAATCTGGATTATGTAATCAGATACAAAAATAAAGTACTTGTAATTAGATTATATTACATTTTAAAATACTCATAATCGGACTACAGTTACTTTTATTGATTGTACACATTTACACAATGGCAGTAAATTATAATTCTCAGTTGTCGGATAATGGTCCATGACATGCAGGAAAACATTTGGCATGATCGGGAAAACGGAGTAATGGCCTAGGAGGAGTTCGAAAAAGTAGGTTTTTCCGAAAATTCAAAATGACGGAAAAATTGTCATGATGGAAAATGACGACATTGGGTGCAATCGAATCATCTTGAGCCAAGGATTCAGAGGAAATGTTGTTTTTATTAGCCATTACGGTTCAAAAATTATTAGCATAAATGTGAGTGAAATTTTGGACAGGTGGTGGCGCTAGAGGGATTGATCTGAAGACTCCAAATTTGCCACGGTGACATTTCAGACTGTCCTCTATCTGTGTGCCAAATTTTATAACTTTCCCGCAAGTGGTTCTATGGGCTGCCATAGACTCAAGAGCGGAAAAAGAATAAACAATGGAAGAATAATAAGAACGCCAACGGATACAATAGGTGCCCATGCGCCTTCGGTGCTTGGCCCCTAATTACTAAACACAATTTTTGTTGTGTAATTAATTTGTAATCAGTAATGGACAACAATTTGTAAGTAATCTACTTCAGCACTGAAGATAAAGTAGACAAAACTAGAACTAGGATGGCCTTACAGTCCCAGACTCCATCAGCGGCAGACTCTGAGGAGCTCCTCTCTCCACCAGTCTCACTCTATGACAGAGAAAGAAGGACAACGTCACAATACAAGCATGTACAGACTTCGTGTCATCACTGCCATCTCACACATACCTGTCATGACGGAGGGACTTCATGTCTACATAAACAGTGGATGGGTCTGGACCAGCAGTGCCCTGATGGAGGAAGTCACAAATCAAAATAAGGCTCTGCTCCTGTGTCATGACACAAATGATGCAAAATAATTACTGCCCCAACCTGTAGACAGATTGCCAAGTTGACTCTGGCACCAAAAGCGGTGCTCACTGCGCGTGGAGACAGGCCCAGGTCTTTGAAGAGCTTGGAGAATGACTGAGTGAGTGTCAAACGAGGCCTCTCTTCGGCAATGACGACACAGCTCCTTACACATGTTAGGTTCACGCCGCGCGCCTGCACATACATCTCTGATTAGCTTTTATAGACACTTCCACACTCGGTTTCCCTTGACCATCCCTTTCTGTCTGTTTTCCTCCATATTACAGGATTAATAACCCAAAATTAAACCTCTGTCATTATTTACCTACCCTCATGTCATTCCGAACCCCTATGATTGTCTTTCTTCCGAGGAGGAATTTTAATAACTTAAATAACTGGTTGTTCTATTCCAGTAAATGGAGATTGGAGTTTTCAAGCTTCAAAAATGATGCACCATTAAAAGTCCTGTAAGACCTTCGTTCATCTTCAGAACACAAATTAAGATATTTTTGATAAAATCCGATGCCTCAGTGAGGCCTGCATCGCCAGCAATAACACTCCCTTTTTCAAATGCCCAGAAAGCTACTAAAGACAACAGTTCATGTGACTACAGTGGTTCGACCATAATATTATAAAGTGACGAGAATACTTTTTGTCCGCCAAAAATAACAAAATAGCGACTTTACTCAACAATATCTAGTGATGGGCGATTTCAAAGCTTAACAAATTATTTGTTTCGAATCAGTGGTTCAGAGCACGTATCAAACTACTAAAGTCACATGAACTATTGAAGTTTCAAAACAATTATGACGTAACGAAGCTTTGTTTACTGAAATCATGTGATTTTGGTGCTCTGAACCACTGATTCTAAACAAATGATTCGTAAAGCTTCTAAGCTTCATGAAGCAGTGTTTTTAAATTGCCCATCACTAGATATTGTGGAATAATGTCACTATTTTGTTATTTTTTGCGCACAAAAAGTATTCTCATCACTTTATAATATTAAGGTTGAACCACTGTAGTCACATGAACCGTTTTAAATGTTTTTAGTAGCTTTCTGGGCATTGAAAAAAGGGAGTGTTATTGCTGGCAATGCAGGCCTCACTGAGCCATCGGATTTCATCAAAAATATCTTAATTTGTGTTCTGAAGATGAACGAAGGTCTTACAGGTGTGGAATGCCATGAGGGTGAGTAATTAATGACAGAATTTGCATTTTTGGGTGAACTAACCCTTTACTGTATAATAAAAGTGGCACCTATGACTTGTGTGTAATATTTCAATTCTTCTAAAGCCATACCATAGCTTTGTGTAAGAAATAGACTAAAATTTGTGTTTAAATCAAGAAGTGAATCATTCCGTCTGGTTTTGTGTACTGAATCAACCAAATCATTGAAAAGATCTGACTCAAAAGAATTTGTTTACAAAACAGACATTGCTTCTACATGTCAAGGAGAGATAGGGAGAAGTCACTTCATATTCTGTCTGTTCTCATACTAACTAATTGTATGGTTTCAGAAGACTTGGAATATTTTTCATCATTTTGGATCTGAAGAATAGCCAGTATATTCATAAAAATACTCTTTTTGTGTTCCACTGTAGTCTTACAGGTTCAGAATGACATGAGCATGTGACTGCACAATACAGTTTCACAATATTGCAGTTTTTACTGTATTTTTGATTAAATAAATGCAGTCTTGGTAAGCATAAGAGGCTTTATTCAAAAACATAAGGGATAAAAACAACCTTACCGACCCAAACCTTTTGAAATGTAGTGAATCTGTATCCTGCTGACTCACCTTTAGAGCTTCAGTCTGTGTGCCAAGGCCCTTGGTGCAGAGCTCCATGACCGAGTATGAACAGAAGGTGTCTCTGATCTTATACTGACTGAGCGTGCTAAGCCACAGGGGTAGAGACGTCTCCAACTCCATGGGAGGGATCAGGATTGACTGGTGACCTGAATAAACACTACACACACACACAGATACAAATTACAGTGGGTATTCTATAAATTGCATGCATAGCATTGTGTCCTAACCAGGTGCAGTCAAAGCTTAACCTCAGAGTAACATAGTATAGATGTGATTTATTGCATTATGCCTGGTTAGGTCAAAGTCAGTCTTTGACTGTGTGTACTACCTTGACATACACCACAGCACGAAGCCCAGGCCACAGTAGGGGTCCATGCAGATGGCAATTTGTCTGGAAGAATACAGCTCACATTGCAGTTTGATGGATCGACATAAAGCATTGACCGCTGAGTGAGATATCTGAAAGAAACACAAACAAGCTGTTTAGGACCTGACCAGACAAAATTGAGAATTGAGTCCAACTCTCATTAGGCCACATCTTCTCCTAAGAGAAAAAGAGACAAGTCTTGCCTTAACTCCGGTCAGCATGCCTGTGGTGGACACACTAAAGTCCAGGTAGGCCAACATTTCTGCAGTGGGGGGTTTATAAATGTTTGGAGGCCGCTTCCTGGGAAGATCATCTGCACACACAAGAGCAGTCAAGTCAGGGATATTGATCTTTCATCAATTGGCATAAAAGTATATTTAATTTTTGTACCTGTGTCTATGATATTTGGCCAAGTCTTCACATTCACACTGGCTGCCGCTTCTTTAGACCGCAAAGTCTTCATCAGGGTCTGAGTTGTGAGGATGCATGCTGCTTTGCTCACCTGATAAAGACAACATTTCTCAGATTAATATGCTACATTCTGTAAAATCATAAATGGATGGCATGCGCAAAACAGTCAGACTCACATCAATGATCATTCGGACTGTGGGGAGAGTGGCAGCAAGATTCTGAGGATGAGGAGGCCTGACGGTGACCGGAATACAGCCGGCATATAGACACCCATAAAAGGAGGCTATAAGATCTATGCCTGCAGGAAAGAAGAAAACATCTTTCATGATAATATGTCATGTGGTAATTCATGCTGTTATTTCTGGGTCTTTAAAGGGAGAGTCACCACCCAATAATGAACATAAAAGAAGATATTTTGAAGTATGTTGATAACCAAACATTTATCATTCTTCTGTGAATTTTTTTTTATTATTAGGAATCTCTTTGATCTGGAATTTTGTGTGTGGGCTAAATATTTCGCAACAAGTTCAAATTGGTCATGTGGATTCACTGTTTACACCACCAGAAAGCTGTTTGGTTTGAAACTGACTTCTGTGTGAGCATACATTGCAACACTACTGCCAACAGACAATGGACTTATTTTTTCCCTGCAAAATTTCACAGATGTTTCACTAATGTGACTGCACCTTAACATGTACTGTGAAAGCTGAGATGGATGTCATTACCGGGAGGATAAAGCAGTACTACGTTGTCTCCAGTGTTAATTCCTCCTCTTTCCAACAAAGCTGCAGTGATTTTCTCTGCTCGCTTGTGCAGTTGAGAACATGTGGCTGTGCTCACTGCTACACCCTGCAGGCCAGAGCAAAAAAAGTCTCAATACAAAAGGGGCTGATTGTTTGACTACATAATCAGTTTGATGGGGGTTGTATGCGTGTCACCTTTGCATTCAGCAGCATATAGAGGACATGATCAGGATCAGTCTGTGCTCTCCACTGAAGGGCTTCAGACAGAAACTGATGCTACAGGACAGAAGAGGACAGGTGTCAACTTATCCATATATAAACCATAATATGATCAAGAGTAATCTTAATATAACAGGAAGACACAAATCAACTCATAGCGCTATTTCAGCAAACAGCAATACTAAGCCAGCAAATAAAAAAGGTTTATAAGGTTTATATTATCAGGGGTAGATGATAGTTCACACAGTCTGCCTTTAAACACACATAGCGGGACTCATGCAGGCAGCAGCAATAATGACCACACCATGCAGTATAAGAGTGTGTGTGTTTCTGAAATGTATTGTTAATTAAAACCACATTTGTAGGTCATAAAAACACATTGTGAGATACAAAGTTGCAATTACAAATAATGAAGTCAAAATTCTGCGATATTAAGTCAATAATGTCCATTCTGACAAAAGGGTCCATTTTGCTTTATTTTGAAAAATCAAAATTCACCAAAACACTTTATAAGCATTTTTTGTCTCTGCAAGGCCCTGAGATTGCTGTTGTTGTCGCTGGTAGCAATGGGGATTTAAAGCTCAGAACACACAAATAGCAGAGCGTTGCTGGCATTCAGTCTTACCATGTTAGTGGGCCACACACAGAGCTACAGCCCCCCACACAAGAGAGAAAGACAGACCAGAGCACAAGCTTAGAGGGGAGAAGAAAAAACTCCCTTCATCTCCAGTCCTCTTTAAACTATTTGTACTGAGTTACAGTTAATGATATTATAATTTAAACCAGATATCAAGGTGGAATCTAGTGGTGGTTTGGAGGTACCTAGAAACTGGATACAATTATGATACAATTCTACATTTTATAACATTATAGAGATAAGAGGCATTACTGAAATCTTTATGTCATGCAGGGATATCAATAATGAGTTTAATAAGCAGTAGTCCTGTAATCTTTGGCTAACCTTTCTGGATTGTTCTTGGTCATCAATGAGCCCAAGATCTCTCCCACTAGCCTGTGCAATTCTCTTTCCTGCCACCAGGTTGCCCACCATGATGGAGGCTGGACCAACTCCCACTGTGGGGCAAGACAAGTTTATTTTATAGCAAATTTCACACATAATAGTAATATACTTTGAAGATTCTTAATAAAAGTTTAGAGAAAAATGAAAACATTAAAATAATAAGAAAAAGTTCTATAATATCATATATATATATATATATATATATATATATATATATATATATATATATATATAGAGAGAGAGAGAGAGAGAGAGAGAGAGAGAGAGAGAGATAAACAAATAAATAAATGTTATATTTTTAAAAATGAATTAAAACAAATAAAAGGGAAAGATAAAGTACATATTAAAGGGTTAGTTCACCCAAAAATCATGTCGTTTCACACCCTTAAGTCCTTCGTTTATCTTCGGAACACAAATTAAGATATTTTTGATAAAATCCAATGGCTCAGTGAGGCCTCCATTGACAACAAGAAAATTTACACTTTCAAATCCCAAGAAAGGTACTAAAGACATATTTAAAACAGTTCATGTGACTACAGTGGTTCAACCTTAATGTTATGAAGCGACAAGAATACTTTTTGTGCGCCAAAAAAACAAAATAACGACTTTATCCTTATTTTAAACACTACTTCATGAAGCTTCGAAGCTTTACGAATCTTTTGTTTCGAATCAGTGGTTTGGAATGTGTATCAAACTGTCAAAGTCACATGAACCATTGAAATTTTGAAACGTTTCAAAACACTTTTGGGTGAACTAACCCTTTAAGAAAACAACTAAAGATGTTCCTTTGAAATATTCTTAGTTAACTTGATGCTTGAAGGTCATTCCCCTCATCAGATTCAGATAAAGGATCACATTTTCTGAGAAGTGGGACTATTTTTCAGGATTTTATAGGTTTTCCCGTACCTGGTTGCTTTTGTCTAGGTTTTGGAAGGTTGGTCACACACGTATGAGGGCACATCAGAATGTTGCAAGGGTGCAGAGATCCCTCCAGGAAGTGCTGCTTGGCCTCAGACACATGAATACCACCCAGAGGAGTTTTGGGTAATGTGTTTGCAGGCACCAGCGCCAAACAATACAAGCCCACCTGGTGGATGCTGTCTATAGCCTGTGGGAAAGCATGCAAGGGAAAGCAAGCAGGAAGTCATGACACCTATTACTGTGAAAAAGAGGGTCAAAACCTATAATGGCAACATTGGATATTGTCAATTTGTCATTGTGTTCCACCTCATTACATTAAGCCCGCCAGCTCAGGTCCATTCATTTCAATGACCTACTTTAGACTAAACTAAATCAGTTTTAAGTGAGGACAGCAACTGGGTTGTTTGTGTATTACCTGTAGGACTCTACTCATCCACTGGAAACTGTCCTCTTCATTGGCATCAGGCCTCTGCTCTGCCACAATCACTATTCGCTCATCATAGAACACCGTAACGGAAAACACGGCAATCCTGCATATACGATACACTTTTAAAATCACATCACACTTCCAACTGTAATTTGAATGTGTTTTTGTTTTTTCTTTTGTGTCATTCGTACCTCCCTCGGTAGACGGTTTTGACTGGCTCCACCGCCAGCGCTGTGGCCACCAGGTCATCTGCATTGTGTCTGCGACCACTGACTGAAAGCAGACCCTCTATCTTCCCCACCACAAACACCAAACTTCCCTGAGGGCACAGCAAAGAGTTTATTCAATTAAAGACAAATTACTGGTCACCAATCTCAGTAGCTGCAAATACAAATTTTTTATATTGCTTTGTTCATACTATAAGTACACTACCGTTCAAAAGTTTAAAAAAAAATAGAATTTTTTAATGTCTTTGAATTCATTTAATCAATTTTTTGATGATTTCAGGACTTTTTGATGAATAGAAAGTTCAAAAGAACAGCATTTATCAAAAAACATATATAACAAACAAACATATATATTATAGCTGTCAATGTTAACGTGTTAATGCATGTTATGAATTCAAAATCCTTAACGTGTTAAAATAATTTAATGCAAATATATAGAACAACTATACTACTTTGGTATTACTTACCGGACCCACAAAGCCCAACAGTCCAGTGCGCGTGAAGGCAACGTCTCCTATAGGGGTACCACCCGAGTTTACAGGAATCACCTGCAGTCAATAAGGTCAGGGAGACATTGTTTTGAGTAAATGTATGTATTCTGCGTATTGCTTGCAGAATTATTTCTTTCCGTGCACTTTTACCGTACCTCAAAAGTGTTCTTGGTCACCCCTGGCAGGCCGTAGTACATGGTGCCTCCGGCACGAGAGTTCAACGCTATCTCCCCGATCTCGTCAGTCTTACAGAGCATGGGCGGCCCATCAGGCTTCACAATACACATCAGAGCTATGGTGCAGAAAGAAAAGACGGAACTGCTTTCAAACACAATGTTTCGGAAATTTACTGAAATCTTGAAATATTTAAATCTGAAATTATTAAATGAACTGAAATAGAATAAAAAAATCCAACATTTAAGACACTTATGTGCCTATACAATGATTTATATTCATAAAATATAATCTACATTTTTATTATTTTTCTCACTATACTGGATTGATACTGACAAATTTCAAACGATCCATGGATGTGGTTTGGATTGGGTTCATAAACATTGTATATTGTGCATTATTTTTGTTCAGGCTACTAAAAGGATTTAAATCAGATAAACCAAAAAAGTTTTTGCTGATATAACGCACGCTAAATTAGTTGCCAATACCCAGTAGTTGTTTCCAATGTGGCAACTGGTTTACACCACACTCACATAAGTTGGAGTGAAATGTTCAAATGGTTGCAGAGTCTCACCTCCAGGCATGACATGTCCTACATCTTGCACGGTAAGGGCAGAGTTCTTATCCTCTGTGTTGACCCGAATCACCCCGTGACTGAGTCCTGCCATTGACAGAATGGCCCTGGCAGGGAGCGGAGTGCCTTGAGCACCCGGCCTAAACACAAAGAGTGATTTTAAAGCATATCTATGGCAATTAAGTGTACAAAGATGATGAGCACTACTCTTAATACATGCAGGTACCTGCGGATGGCCACTGTCATGGCCTCAGGTGAGGAAGCACATGGGCAGATCATCTCAGGTTTCAGCCCATGAGACTGAAACACGTTCAGGAAGGCATCACATGAAGACACAGACCCTAAGACGGAAATATGGATAATTTATTTGCACTTAGAGCCACTGAAACAAAGAAATATAGCAATCTCTTTCCCATAGCTTGTTTACTTACAGGGATTTGCTCCATCAGCTACGATCAGCATGCGCAGGGAAGACAGATTGGTGTCTTTCTGATCTCTGTGAGCCATCATAGCCCAGTGCAGATCTCTACATTTCACCAAGGCCACACGAGCTGTGCACACAGAAACATGAAAAAACATGAAAGATATTGTACCACAGAACTGTTGATTCTACATGATTGTCCATTAGCCAGATCATAATTACATGCACAGAGATGTTGAGGATGTCTTTACCTTTGTGAACATGAACTCTCTGCACCCAGGACAGTGGACAAGCCTTCATGACAGAGTACGGCACACTAATAGTGTGGATCCTGTTCATGACACTCTGTAAGAATGCACAAACATGTGGAGGTTAAAAATCAGTGACCATGCAGGAACAAGTCTGTGAAACTGAAAAGAACCCACAGAACCGAAACATTCAGAGGAATCACACTCACCGCTAGAACTCCATGCCAAAGGCCTGAATCTTTCTTGAAATCCAGGACATTAACCAGTGTTTCGCCTAAGAAAAATATCACAGAAAAATAGTTCTCTTTGAAAAATACATTTTTATAATGTCATAATATTTCTTAATTAAGAACACATTATATTATATTATATAAAAACAGTGTATTTAAGAATTATATTCTATATAAGAGGTACATATTATAATGGGATTGCCATTATAATTTCAGTGTTGTTTTTGTTTACTAAAACTATTAAAAATCATTTTCGGTAATTGAAGAAAAAAACACGAAATAAATTTTAGATGAAAAACTTAAAAATCTGAAATGTTGCATTGGCAAATAAGTTGAAGTTGAAGGGAATTAAAATTACTAAAATTAAACTGAAATAAAATAAATGAAAGCTAAATAAAAATAAAAAATAAATAACAAAGTTTCTAAACCTTAACCAAAAAATAAAATGAAAACTGAAAACATAAAAATTGAAGAAAATTCTAAATATAAAAATAAACAATAATGCATTATATAATAATACATATACTACTAAAATGACCACTAAAATAATAATACTAAAATAAGACTGATGGCAAATATTAAATCATTTCAGACTTAAATTTAAAATGTAAAATTTATATTCTAAAATTGCATGGGCTGATAAATTGACAAGCCAGTCAACAGGCCAAGATAAAAAAAAAAAAGACAGTTCACAATGATTTGATAGAGAATCAATTGGGAAAAAAATAACAGAAAGCAAGTCATCTCCAAATTGCTATTCAGAAAAAGAATCTAATTGAAATAATAATAATAATCTGTATGAAATAATCTACGACCAAGCACTGGCTATAAATTAATTTATCTTACAGCTTAATTCTGGAGCTTTCAAGAGTCGTTCAGCGTTGCTGCAATAATAGGAATATTTCAATGCATTTATTCCACAGTAGCAGTGTCGCACTCACCTTCACAGTAATTACAGGCCTGTGTTAGAGCCTGACAGTGTGTCAGCATGGAGATTTTCGACACAGCCACTCCCATCACCGTACCCTCCTTTGAGGCCTTGTACTGAGAAAAACACACACATCACATACACAGAGACCGAAAGGATTCTTGCTCACCTAACATCACCTCTATGTAAGCCACACTCACCTCTATGTAAGCAGTGTCAGTGTTTGCAGTAGGTATGTGCGGCTGCCAGTCCTTGGAGGGTTTGGTAAGATACTTGGTATCAGTGACCACCCATTTGAGTCGAGGCCATCCTGTAAGAAAACAGGTTAAACTGCCATTCTACAGCTTCAAAAGAGAAGTTTACGATAAATTTGAGAAAGCAGGGTGATAACCTTTGAATTGCATTATTTCTCCATTCGGGGTCTTTGGAAGTCCTTTTAGACAAATTTCACTAGTGAGAGCGAGTCCCACACCACAACTGCCCAACAGGAAGCCTATCTGCTGACTTCCGGCATCCTAAAAATCAGATGAACAACTGTAAACATTTCAACAAGCTAATGTTTTAGGGGTTCTTCTACTTGATCTTCTCTCATACCTTCCGAGATAAAGGCACCTCTATCGGGACAGGAATGACCTCAGCGAGAAGGCACCCATAAAAGGCCACCCAGAACATCCCAGGGTCACTGTTGGGATAAACTAATGCCACCTAAAGGGAGAAATATGGAGAATAAGAAATAGCCTTTAGCTGACAGCAGTATGTGATTGCAGTGTGCCAGGCGCCATGTTGAAAACTTACTCTATCTCCAGGCTTCAGAACTTGTTCATTTTTGGTGCCAAGTTTGTTTAACAGCGTGTACGCCAACTTCAGACTGCGACTCCACAGTTTACCTACAGGGATCAAGGGGTGACATGAGATTATTAAAGACAGAATATATTAAAAGAAATCTTCAAAATGTTCTACATCTGTGTTGCACTGAAAAAATAATAGCATATAGGTTTGGAATTACATGAGGGTGAGTAAATAATTATATAATGTTAATTTCTGGGTGAACATTAAAACATTGGAAAACTGCTTGTCCCAATCCAAACAGTATGACATCTCACCATAGGTGAGGGTGTAGAGCGGTTTGCCGGTGATGTCCAAGACAGTGAGAGCTGGGCTCTTGGCCTGTGTGGCTCCCCAACGTGCCAGTGCCGCCTGCAGAGCTGGAGGCCAGTTACTGACCACCCCTAACGGCTCCCCCTTCACTGGAATCATCTGTCGGCCCTCTGGCCTAGGTGTGTTGGGATCTGGCTGTGGAACTGCAAGTGGAGAAGATAGTTATAGAGGGGTTCAATGATGCCACATCAAAGATCTAATATAATCCTGGAAATAAACAAAGAAATATTATGACATAAAATGAAGAAGAAATATTTACTATTCTGCACCAATTTTAGGTTACTATTAAGGTAAATTTATGACATGTTTGTAAAGATGGTCAGATTTTTTTTGTATTGAATCACAAGGATCATTTTCAAATCACTCTGGAGAAAAAAATAATAAGATTTCACACAAACTTGTGAAGTTTATGCAGCTTGATGCTGCTGTCAAGACATTCTGAAATTCATGTTAATTTTTAAATTGATTTCTTTCACTCAAATTGCTATTATAATTTGTAACAAAAATGTTTAGAAGCAAAATAAAAGCATTATATCCATATATGATCAAATATATATCCCAATAAATGTAGTATGGCATCAAAAATAGCTTCATACTTTCCACAATTTCTTCAGAGTCATCCAGGAAGAACTCGCTGAGTGGAGGCCGCTTGGGTCTCTTCAACGTGTTGAGCAGCTGCTGTATTTTGGTGGAGACACGACTGTGTGCTGGAACACCTGTTGACAGAGATATTCTCATTCACCTGTTCAGATTACAGGAATATGAGCTGGTCAAATGACACCATATGGAACAGAAAGAGCCAAAGCAAATAGAGGTTTGTCACAAAACAGAAATCAACAACAAGCTGGAATAACACAGGATCAATTTGGGAGCACAAAACCACTGGGTGTCACTGCACAGCACTAAACACCCCTCCAACCCTTCCTTTTCCTACAGTCAGATGGTATCACGACAAAGGAGGTAGCAAAACTTGTTAGCAGAAACATGACAACTACTTTAATTTATTATCGCTCTAAAAAAAGAGAGAGGAAATGATTTATCTTGCTTATTTGGGAAGTGAATAGTGTAAATAAACACTAGTGGTGAACCAGTTCAGAACAGTATGGTGCTGGAAGTGAAAAAGCCATTCAAATCAAATAACTTGCATTATTTCTACAATTGTTTTTGATTACTGGATAATGAATTTTCTTAAAATAGTTTTTCTTGCAAACAAAATATTTAATAGCTACCTAGAATGATTTATATTCAACAAAATTTTTATGAATTTTTAAGATATTTGAAGCTACTAATTTCCCTTTTGTTGGCCTGGAAACAACACATCTTAAAATTCCAGGTTTTCCCATGTCAGTGGGCATCCTGAATTGCTGTTAAATGTGGCAACTGTGCCCAAAAAAAACTTTTCCCCACTCAGTTACTATTTTTATTGAAGAACATACAGTCCTTAACTTCTGGAATCACAAAATGTGTCATGTTATTTATCAATACACCCAGTTTCTGTTAGTAAAAAAAAAAAAAAAAAAAAGTTTGAAAACAAGCAGCTCTTTCAATAATAGCAGAAATACCAAAAATATCCTGAAATATTGGCACAATGGCTTTTGAGTTGATAACCACTTGATTTTGTTTAAGGTCCCTGCATATAAGAACCATTTGTGATGTTTTTCCATACCGCCGGCAGTGTCCATCATGCTGGAACGGCTCTGGCCACGGCTAATGCCCTTCACTACGATGTTGGGTGGCAAGTCCGCTCTGGAGTTCCTGTCCTGAGGCACTGTGGACGGCACTGTGGATGTGACGTCAGGAGGAATGCTGCTGCTCTCTGCAGTGAAAACACATAGCAGCACAGTGATTCATCTCGTGAACCCATACACATGCTCAATATGAAACACAACTGAACAAACAGGTTTAAAAAGTCAATATCAACACTGACTGATTTGGAAATTAAGATTTGGTAATTGGAAGTTAAATGGTGCTTACGTAAGTGTCCTATTAAACTGAAGCTCTTTTGTGTGTGTATCAGTTGTTGTCTATGATTCAGCACCTGAACATGTGTGTACATGTGACTCATTATCTTGCGGTACCTATGCGGGTGTGTGCCAGCACATCGGCGAGTATGCTGGTCTGCCCCTGGCTGTGGTTGTGAGTTTTGCCGTCTCCATGAGAAAGGGTGGAGGAGGCAGAGGAGGAGGTGGAGGAGCCCTGGACAGAGCGGTTGATCCAATACTCGGGACTCTGGAGATTCTGAGCCAGCATCGCACTGATTGCAGCCTGACGCCTGCGCAGGGAGCCCTCGTCCTCTGATGCCGATGATGTATCTGTGGCCACACACATATAACAACAGTTAAAGTTAAAGCAGTCATATTAAAATTGTGGTTACAGTGCAAAAAATATTTGGCAAACATTTTAATATACAATAGAAAAGATGGAATTTTCTGACAAATATCATCTTGATCAAACCTAAGTTTGACTGCTAAAATAAAACACAGCTAATGGCCAATAATGATCACAATGGTCATAAATGAATACATTCCTAAAATATCACTAGAGAATATATTATTATAATTTTCTCGAATGAAGGCCAGGGTGTGCCCTAAAGGTTCGGGTGTGCCTGTATTTTCCGAGACCCTGCTGGTCAGTGAGATCTGGACAGAAGGAGAAGCAGAAGGCTTGTGGGCGATGCAGGACCCACCGGGAGGAGTGCAGTCTTCCGCAGGAGACTGGGCGAAGGCTGAGCGACGCTTAGTGGGCATGGGAAGGGCCATTTTCTCCTCTTTGTGCCTGGCCAGAGCTGCCTGCACAGCCTCGGTGTGGATATCTAGCAGACGGACACAAAGAACGTTGAGAAGAAGAGAATGAAGAGTACAGAAAGACAAACAATTACACAACAGAACATGACAAGAGGCAGATGAGACATCCAACAATGTCACCAAAGAGTGATTGACTCATATAAAGACAGAGAATTGTCTTTCTGTGGTGACAAACACATTACAGAGCTGTGTGTTCACATTTAGGCGTTTAGTAGCACCATGTACATGACGCAACTACGCAATCAGGGAAGAAAAAGAATCTTTCTCCACTGTGATGGCCTTTGATGTCCTGACAATATCACTCGTTTACAACCAATATATGTGACAAAAATGGTTTTAAGCAGCACAAAATGTTTTTAACATTTATAATAATAAGGAATGTTTCTTGAGCACCAAATCAGCATATTAGAATGATTCTGAAGAATCATGTGACACTGAAGACTGGAGAAATGATGCTGAAAATTCAGCTTTAACATCACAAGAATATATTATATTTTAAAATATATTTAAAAGAAAACCGTTCATTTAAATTGTAATAATATTTCACAATATTCTTTCAACAATCATTTTACTAACCCCAAACCTTTGAATAGTAATGTATACTAGTAAAACAAAATTTCCTTACCAGACCGGTAGCGGTCATCCCGCGTTCCTCCGCTGCGGTGAGCTCTGTGTTGCCGTGGGGCAGCAATAGGCACGGCATTAGGGCTAGAAGCGGGGTCTGAAGAATGGCCTGGGGTCAACTTAATACTTACGCCCACATCTATAAAGATCACAGCTCATAAATATACACAGACAACATCAACAACATAAGGTACATTTTCACATTTGCAAAGTCTCTGGTCTGTCTCCATATTATATGGACACATATTAAAGGAATAATCCACCAAGTGCATTATAAGTCTTCTGAAGCCATACAATATATTTTAGTTTGAGGAACTTTCAGTCAATATTCACTGATAATCATACCCTTAATGAGCTGATTTGTTAAAAACATGTTTTGTTTTTTTTCCACAGAAGAAACGTCATGAAGGGGAGTAAATGACAGAAACTTCATTTTTGGGCAAACTAACCCCTTAACCCATTAACGTATTAGGTATAACATGTTTATACTAACATGTTTATATATGTTTATACTTATATATATATATATATATATATATATATATATATATATATATATATATATATATATATATATATATACACACACACACAGTTTGAGGATGGGTCGACATGACAGAAGCAACATAGACAGGGCAGAATCAGACAGCAGGAGGTGAACTTTAACTTCAAAGCATTGAAATGGCACCTTTGAAGACAAAATGGCACATTTGATTGGAGGTTTCAAATAAGAATGTATCTACGCAACAAATGTGTCTTAGACCCATCTCTGCTGTATCTGAAGGTCAGACCTACTGTGTAAACAATGTGCCCCTGCAATTCAGTATGTAATGGTTCTTTAATAGCATGTAACTATGGAACAAGGAAGTTAGTGCTGAGGTCACTAAACTATCAAAACCCACCAATATAGTCAACTCACCTGTTTCAGTTCCTCCTTCATGACTAGCAGGGGGCTGCTGCTTACAGGAAGCCTGTGTGTGTGTGTGTGTGTGTGTACATTAATAGGCTGGAAAGAGCCTGAGAAGGGCAATGTCTGTGAGCTGACTGATGGCACGCTTGGAAAATACTGAATTACTCAAAGTTTCCAGATAAGAAGATGGTTTACTAATGGTTGCTTTGGCCGCAAAACTATTTCAAATGTCCATTTTATTTTTAAAGTGCGTTCTTTTAATGAAGGGACTGACGCCTCCAGCAGGTGGAGTTCTACTTATCACCACTAGGATGCAGCATGGAGCCACACATTTGCAAACAATACAGAAGAAAAACCAAAATCTCAGATACATCATTTATGGAACTAGTGCAACATAATTAACACAGTGTGGCACACTTCTGCATCATATTCTTAGGCTGGATTTGGTTTCCACAAACTAAACAGTCGTAACATAAAAACACCTTTATATCAAAAACAAAGCAAACTGTAGAAAATAATTTAATCGGCTCAGATCAGTGCGATGATGGCATTGTTTGGCATGCAAAAGAAAAGAAGAAACAGACAGGAGGAGGGAAATTAGCAAAGAGGAAGTCTGTGTGGTGAGTCTTACTGTGGGCTTGTGGTACGAATGGGGCCAGAAGTTTAGCTCGTTTCTTTTCATAGCCTTTCTGCGTAATGTCACCTGTAAGAAGGCAAAACACAAGACACAAATATTCAAATATCTATTTAAGATGTGATCACATGTCTATAACCACAAACTGAGCTGGTCTGTCTGTGTGACAACTGGTGAACACACAATATGCACAACAAGTTTCTCTCTGCGTATTTCATAATTAGAGGTTGTTGCTAAAGCGAAACATCCCAACTATTGCTCATACTTATATTTACCTCAGCTCCTTTTTTCTGTGGAACACTAAAAAAAGAAATGTGAAATGAAGGAGCCAATCTGTCAAGGGGATTGGGTCCATCAAGCTCCAAAATGGCAAAAGCGTACCATAAAAGCAACATTTAATTATTAAATTTTTTTTTTTAATTTTAATATTTTAAATTAGTTTTTATTTTTATATTTTCAGTTTTCATTGTTATATTTTAGTATTATTTTAATATTTATTTTATATTTTCAGATTCAGTTTAATTTTAGTAATTTTGTTTATTTTCAGCTGTTTATTTTTTGTTTAGGTTTTGGTAATTTTGTTATGGGCTTTTGTCATTTTTTTATTAGTTTTTGGTTTTTTATTTCTATTTAGATTTTTTTTTAGTTTTAGTAATTTTAGTACTTCAACTTATTTTATTTCAGTTAGTTTCATGTATTATTTGTTTTATTTTATTTCCGTTTTATTTCAATTAACAAAAACAATTTATAACAGTTTTAGTTAATCATAACACTACATAAGACAATAAGCTGGGCAGTATGACGATATATATTTGTGACCACGGTATAAAGTGTCTATCATTTGAGATTTTACTATATAGTTTATTTTGCATAGCACAGTACTACTTAAAGTTGGGGCTACAAGTTGGGGCTTACTACAAGTAAGAGTGATAAAGAAACATGCATGTATAAGAAAATAAAGAGGGACTGACTGGCACACAGCTGAAGCGAGCGCACAGAAAGCCACCTCTCTTAGACAGCATGCAATCACAAATTCGGAATGCGTATGATGTTTAATAAAGTTATTAAGCACAATAAGTTGTGAAAAAGAACTTCATGCGGTTAGTGCTCACGCTGACTGACATACACCTGAAGCGCGCACACAAAAAGCCGCCTCTCTCAGGGCCTGTTTACACCTGGTCACTTCATGAGTTTTTAATGATCAGATAGCTATCTGATTTATCAAAGCAATTCCATTTACACTTGGCCACATAAATGTGTCTCTGCAAAATGGCGATGTGTTGCAGTAGCGCCATCATATCTAGCGTCATATAGACTACAACACGCTGTCAAAAATTTATTTTTTAGCATTTTTGGGAGGAGTAAAATTTACATATGTGCTTTCAACAACCAGATGCATTTAGACTTCTTCAGTTTTGACTGGAATGTGTCCCAGACCACCTCCTGAAGTGGTTTGAGTGATCACATTTAAATTGGTCTCGAGTGCGTTTTGGAGGGCATTTAGACCTGGTCTTTTCACGATCAGACAGCTATCCGATCAGAGAAAACGCATGAAGTGACCAGGTGTAAACAGGCCCTCAGACAGCATGCGATTGCAAATTCAGTTCTCTTTTGAATTGTATTACACTTGAATGGTCAGATAGGTGCACAATAATGTCAAAATGCCTGTCGTATTCTTGTAAACATAGTCGGTTATGTTTTAAAATAAATTTGAATGGATGTGGATGTGGACAACATGTCTTTAAGTCTGTTCCTCACATAAAACACCAGCTTCAGAAGTGCTGGAATATAATCATATTGAAACCTTTACGGTTCTTTTGAGTCATTTTGGAGCTTGACAGCGAAGATCCCCATTTACTTTCAAGGCAAAAAGTGGCCAGTGCGTTCTCAACATTTCTCCTTGTGTGTCCAACAGAAGAAGAAAAGTCATAAGGTTTGAAACAACATGAGAGTAAATAATGACAATGACAATTTGTGGGCTAACGGTTCCATAAAATTAAGGAAAAACAAACAGAACATGCAAAAAAACAGAAGGCTGGCCATGTGAGTCACAATCACATGGATCCACCCCCATCCTGTTCAGTTTCTCGTTTCTCTTAAAGCAGTTTTTGCCAAGCCTACTACCATTAATGTTGTGGTTAAAGTCCACCCTGAGAGATCCATCAAACCCACACGAAACATCTCACTCGTACTCGCACACGTCTCCCCTAATCTGTGGCAAACAAGTAGCTCCTAAACTCCAGTGACACACGGCTGGATGAGGTTTACACATCGTGGCCTGTAGTTTGAGGCAACACACGTTACACATCCAAAACTATCGGAGCTAAAAACTATCAGTGACAGATCTGCTGACGACCGCCTTTTTTCCCAGAGTATACAACCAGGCTCCTGGTACTTTTCTAAACCAGATCTGGTCTGTCTAGAAGACAGCTGTCAGCTTCAGGTGATAAGATTACACACAATGGTGTTTATGCTGAAAAAAATCAACATGCAACATGTCAGCATGAACTCTGCAGACAAAGGAAGTGAAAAGGAGGCAGGTCAGAGGGGCCAAGTGGGCCAATTCTGCTATGAGAGGGGAGGGGGAAAAAAAGAAGAAAGCAAGCAGAAGAGAGAGAACAGTGAGGCACAAAGACAGAGAGACAGAGAAAGAGAGAGAGAGAGAGAGAGAGAGAAACAGAGAGAGAGAGAGAAACAGAGAGAGAGAGAGAGAAACAGAGAGAGAGAGAGAGAAACAGAGAGAGAGAGAGAGAGAGAGAGACAGACAGAGACAGACAGAGATATGCCTCTTTCTGTAGTTGTATGAGAAAGGACGGGCCGCGCTGAGCGCAGACTTCATGCCTGGTTACTCTCTCTGCTTAAGAATGTGGCCTAGAAACACAACAGCCCTTTCCTGCCCCCTCTGCTTAGTGTGCGACAGCTCATTCACACACAAAGACACAATACCTTATTTAAAACCTCTTAAAGCAGAACAAATTTTATCATCATGAGTTTAAATTTAGATTTGTTGCTTATGGTTACATTTTCTAAAGAAAAAAAAAAAAAAAAAAATGTTGACACTCAAGGCTGCCAGATTGCCGTTACAGTAGTGTTCTAGGTAGATGTCAGGGTGTTGCTTTGTGGTTGCAATAGTGTTAAAGGGTTAGCTCACCCAAAAATGAAATTTCTGTCATTAATTACTCACCCTCATGCATGTTCTACACCCGTAAGACCTTTGTTCATCTTTGGAACACAAATTAAAGGTAGTTAAAAACATGGTTTAAATAGTCAGCTTGACTACAATGGTTCAACCTTAATGTCATGAACGACGAGAATACTTTTTGTGCGCAAAAAAATAAAATAAAAAAAATAATGACTTTATTCAACAATTTGAACCATTGTCATATGTAGTGAACTCAGTGCAGGCTTCCTTGTTTACGTCCGAACGGCAACTCAGTACTGGCCGAAGCTAAACATGTGAGCAGCACGATGCATGCATGTGATGCTGACACAGAATCCAGCCAATAATGAGCCGGCATTCGGATGTAAACAAGGAAGCCTGCACTGAGTTCACTACGTATGACAACGGTTCAAATTGTTGAATAAAGTCGGGTTTTTTTTTTTTTTTTTCTGCACAAAAAGTATTCTCGTCGCTTCATAACATTAAGGTTGAACCACTGTAGTCATGTTGACTATTTTAACCATGTTTTTAACTACCTTTCTGGATGTCAAAAGGTGCAATGACATTGCTGCTTATGTGTGAATCAGATACCCTCGGATTTCATCAAAAATATCTTAATTTTGAGTGAGCTAACCCTTTAATAGGGTGTTCTGGAAAGTTGCCAGGGCATTGCTGTGGTGTTCTAGGTAGTTGCCAGGGTGTTACTATGTGGTTGCAATGGTGTAAAAATGGTGTTCTGGAGAGTTGTCAGGGTGGTGATATGGCATTCCAGGTAGTTGCTAAGATGTTCTAGGTAGTTGCCATGATGTTGCAATAGTGTTAATAGGGTATTCTGGAGAGTTTATTTTGTATATATGATGAACAAAAGTCATACAGGTTTGAAACAACATGACGTTAGATGTTTACAACTCAACGCAGGACGGTTTACATGCCAAAATATAATACTTAGGTTTAGGAATTTGATCAAATCCCTAACCCTAATTACAGCAACAATAATAGGGATGCTAGTCTTAGCAAACATCACTAATAAATAGCTCAAGCCAACAACACTGCATACACATACATACATACACACACACACACACACGTGTGAGAGCGTAAAGCTGCTTTTTGCATGCAGGCAGCGTGCTGGGCATATGGAGGGATGGCTGACTGGAGTCTCTTTGTGTGTGTGGGTGATGTGGGAGACTGATGTAATGCTGGGAGGGCAGCTGGGTCACGCACACACACAGAGCAGGGTCTGTGCTCGCACAACAACAGGTCCGCACAAACTGGCAGTGCCACTCCAGCACTAAAGGAGCTTTGTGCCCACTCGCTCTCCTCTAAAGAGCTATTCTTTCCCTCCCTTTCTCATTTTCTTTTCATCTGTTTGTCTACACGTACCTGTCTACTTAAGCATTAAGGAATCATGCCTGCATGTAACTGATTGGCTGACAAACTCAAGAAAGTAGAAACTTTGGTCTATTGTGACGGCTGTGATGTCTCATACAAATGTGTGTGTAAGGGTCAGCGCACAGGATATGAACATTACCCCACCCAGCGTGGCCTGCCAAAACTGGTCCCAGTGTATTCATGGGGAGGAATGTGCTGATTGGATGATGACTGGGGCCAACTGGCTAGCAGAAAGGCAACATTGGCCAAAAAGGATAGCTAGCCAGTTCCCTTCAGGACTCAAAACAGACTTCACACTGAACGGACACACAAGCACACCATGAGGGGCTCTGATATGCGTGTTTCTACAAATACCTGTTAAACATCCATGGTGTTATCGGTGTCAGTGTGTCAGCGCTTGAATTTACCCTACAAGCCTGTCAGGATCTGTGTGTGTGAGTGTGTTTACCATACACAAGGCTCAGGCAGAGCCAGTAGCAGAGGAAATGATAAGCTTGTGGGGCTTCCTGCTCCATCGGGCCCCAGGGTGACTGGAAAAACCCATGAGCACAAGGGAGGAAGCGCTCACACACACACACACACACACAAGAAAGTGAGGGCAAAAACAAAGAACCCGACTAAGAGGGTGCTGAATACCCCACCACAGGAGTGCTGTGTTTTTTTCTGTGGGTTGCTAGGCTTCAGCCTTCTGCGGTCTCTAAAATGAAGCGAACGGCCATGAGAAAGACAGGAATATAAATAACTTGTCTGATGATTTTTCATAAACTAGCCCGTGTAAAACATAATTCCCATCAGCTAATGGCCCTCATTCCACAACAGTTAATCAGTTGCTGAGGTGATGTCCTCATTTAACTCCTACACCACCTAATAAACAAAGCTGGGTGAGTGAAGGTCAAGTCCAAACATAACTGTAAAAAGATATTTTTGGAAGTTGTACATAAAACATAGGTTAATGAGGTGATCTACAAGAAAATCCTATTTCAATCTTTGTACTTAATTTCATGTTTAATTTACTAGCAATTTCTATACACTGTTTTCCAGTGTAGTGATAACTGAATTGTCATTGGAAACTGATGAATGAATTGTCATTAGAACTTTTTTCAATTTGAATAATTTGTAAAACACTGAACTGCAAAAATGCATTCACAATGACCTGCAAAGATCTGCAATGAAAAAGTGACTGCAACTTGTTCATTTTCAAAGAGAGCTGGCATTTGAGACAACAAACATCAAACAAATCCATTGGGATTTTGACAATTTTGAGCATTTTAACTTCATGTACATGAGCAGTGATGTAAAGTGGCGACTACCAATTGGAATGCAGACAATTAGGGAAGTGAGTCTTTGGGTAGACATCAAATTGATTCGATTTACAATTCATAAGTCAAATTCAGAATGATTTAATTTGACTGATTCACAATAAAATTGAATTTGATTTGATTAACGATTTATGTAAAAAAAAAAAAAAAGCATTCTTTAAAATTGGGAAAAAAATGTATCATCTTTTCTTTCCTGTTGTGACAGATATCCAGGTGAAACGGCTTCTCAAACAAGAAAAAAAAGTAAGGCAGGATGGGTTAAATAAATGTAAATATAGGCTTCTTAGTATATAATGAAGAGTGCAATGTGCCAATAAACATTTTAGAGCATAGTGTAAGTAAAAAAAACAATTGATGCATTTGAAATGGCAGGTTTTGTAATCAATGCATTGAGAAAACGAGTCAGTCGTTACACCACTAGAGAAAATGGTGCTTACATGATTCGCCTCATGATGCATGACACTTGCCGACCTCCAGTGATTTAACTGGTGCCCACTGAAGCTAAGCAGGGCTGAGTCTGGCTAGTACCTGGATGGGAGTCCTCCTGGGAAAACTAGGTTGCTGCTGGAAGAGGTGTTAGTGAGGCCAGCAGGGGGTGCTCACCCTGTGGTCTGTGTGGGTCCTAACACCCCAGTATAATGATGGGGACACTATACTGTCAAAAAAGAAGACTTGTCCTTCGAAAAGAGTAGGGGTGTAACCCTGACATCCTGGCCAAATTTGCCAATTGGCCTCTGTCCATCATGGCCTTCTAATCATCCCCTTACACTGATTGGCTTCATCACGCTGTCTGCTCTCCACCAATAAGCTGGTGTGTGTGGTGGGCGTTCTGGCGCAATATGGCTGCCGTCGCATCATCCAGGTGGATGCTGCACACTGGTGGTGATTGAGGAGTATGTAAATCAATATGTAAAGCGCTTTGAGTGCCCAGAATAGCGCTATATAAATGTAAGGAATTATTATTAATTGCTGTCACCTTAAAGGGTTAGTTCACCCAAAAATTAAAATTCTGTCACGAATTATTCACCCTCATGCCATTACACACCCGTAAGACCCACATTTGTCTTCGGAACACAAATGAAGATATTTTTTAATAAATTCGAAAGCTTTCTGACCTCTGATAGACTGCAACGCAATTACCACTTTCAAGTCTGTAGTCACATGGACTATTTTAACGATGTCTTTACAACCTTTCTGGGTAATTAATGACAGAATTTTTGGGTGAACTAACCCTTTAAAGAGAGAACTTGAGTAGTAAAACTATCAGGAGAGCAACATGTTACAATCTATATAATTACATACATAATTAATGATAAACTGATGATAAACTGTTCTAATCCTCTAAATAAACATCATGATGAACTGCAAGTTTTGTATATTTTACAACAAAATACCTGCAAAGGGATGTTTGGGAACACTTCTCAGTGATGACTCCAGTATTTAAACTGATTCTTTTGGAACTAGTTCACTGAAACAAGTAGGTCTTCCAAATAAAAGAAACCCTAAATGACTGTTCCCTACACTGAAAACACTCATCAAGACTCTGTATACAGTCCAACTGATTTAAGAGGCCTCTTTATAAACACCCTCAAAAGCTGTTTAACAGCCATTCAGTGTTACTCATAAAAACATAGTGCCAGAAGGAGAAGTAGTGTCCTAAAGGCAGGAACACACTGCTGCATATTTAACTATGGCAACAATTGGGTCAAATTTAGCTGCTGATCCATGTCACAGGGTGCAGGGGTCAGTCCAAAAGAATCAGCTGTTATTAAGGCAATGTGATGAGTCGGTGCGGATATTAACAGACTTAAAGGGCCCAGCTAGGCAGATGGAATGTGTGGAATTACACTTGGACATGCGAACACCCACGTGCACACACTCAACACACTTTAAATCCATATTTTGTCCATATGGTACAGGGTTTAGTGACAGACCTGTGTTGCTTGAACTTGCTTTATTATTTTTTTAATGAACACTACGATCAGTGTTGTTATTTGTCATATGCAGGTCCATGTGAGGGGTTTGAAAGCAAATAAGTTGCAAGCTGAAAGCATGATATTGGTGAGATTTGGCGGGGCAATATATTGTGTACATGCATGTTTGTTTATATAAAAATGAATTTCACAAACATTTTAGCCTATTCCGCTGCCTCTCATCTCGTCTGCTCTCTGTATCTGAGTTGATGTTCAGGCAGCTCCTCCACACACACACAGAGAGAGAGAAAGCAGACAGCTACAACTTAACTGAGCATGTGTGATTTCCCGCGTCTGTCTTTCTTCAGGTCAAGTCAAACATTTGTAAAGAAAAAAAAAAAAAAAAAATCAGTTTGCCATCAGTTGTCAGAAGATAAAAGCGATATCTTTGTCGTAGTATCCTTTCTGCGCTTAAGGGGATTGTCCATTACTGGTGTCATTGAATCAATGCCATTGATTTCTATGAAGTGAAACATCAGCTTCAGCGTTACCCAGGTGATGCGTTGATCGTCAATTGAGCCTTGTAAAGTGCCACTCGTAGTTAAATTAATTTCAACACCTTGTTTCACTCATAAATGAATCAGGATTTTTAAGCGCATTATGAACAGCTTAATGATGACTCAAAGACTTGCCGCCACCTATTGGCGTAACAATGTAACTGCACTGACTTGACAACCTATCTAGCCCAGAGACATATGCCAGTGCTGATACTTCTGAAACATCAGAACTTTTGGAAAACTCTTGTCCAGTCAAATTCAAGAATCAGCACTAACTGTTGGGCTTTTGCACAGCTAACTACAGTGGCGAGTTTTTAAGCAGGTGTAAGACAGGGTGTCTGTGCTGACATCACTTCCTGCCAGCTCTCCCAACTATCTTCACCACCACCACCTCCGCACCACACGCAAACCACCCGTCAGATAGTGCCTGCTGTTTCTAATTTAAAACCACTCTACTCAACAGTGTGGATATCGAGGAGTCCATAGCACTTAAAGGTAAAATGAGTGTGGAGGTGCCGGGAATCAATCAATCCTAATTTTGTTTGTGTGTCTGCAGTTCAAAGAGATAATCTGAATCAAATAAGAAGGATTGCAGCAGGGATACACCAAAAATTTCCCACTCACATGTAGTGTTATGACACTAAACACAGTAATGCGTGATCACATGAGGGGGACAACCAACAAGGTG
Organism: Elopichthys bambusa; assembly: GCA_037101425.1. NCBI lineage: Eukaryota > Metazoa > Chordata > Actinopteri > Cypriniformes > Xenocyprididae > Elopichthys > Elopichthys bambusa. Next base: position 14,632,845 of record CM074451.1, read on the forward strand.
CTGATTGTAGTGGGTGATTTCCTGTTCTTCATGAATGGGCAACAATCTGGTCTGTAGCTTCTGGGGTGAGAAAAAGCTCCTCATGGGCTGCGTAAGAGCACTGATGGACAAAAAGATTGAATGCTGACTAGAAAAATGAAGAAAATCACCAAGTGTCTTAAAACCCAGTAGCTTCCAGACTGCATAGGTTTGTTCGCTGTCTAAGTACATAGCTCACTAGAGTTTAATACAGTCAAAGTCTCTTTTAAATATAAATGTTAAGCACTGAAGACTATATTTTAGAAGACAAACATTACGAAGGATGAGAGACTAAAAAGAGAAAATAAACTGCTCTTATATTAAATGACATCGTTTGTTGTTAACTTTTAAACCCTCATTTACAGATTATTTTTGTTTATGTTTAGTTTGATAATATTCAAATATTTCTTATTTTAATGTAAATTAAAACCTTGCACTACTCAGTGAACTAGCCTATATTAAAAGAGTATATAGCACATAATATCATTAAAAATATAAAAAAATTATAATGTATTTAAATATTTTGTAATATAAAAATAATTGAAATAATGCTTATTTTATTTTTTAATATAAAAATACAGTGTAAAATATAAATTGTATATTATATAAAAATATAAATCTAATAATAGTATAATATTTAATTTTGGATTTTATTAAATTATTAAATTATCAATTTTTAATTAATAAATAGCATATTATCATAGTATAATACATACTATAAATAAAAAGTAAAAATATAAATCTTATCTAATACAGTATAATGCAAATATTAATATTAATATAAAAATTTTTAAAAATCTAGGTTGGAAGAAAAAAACCTGATTGTCTGAACTGCAGCTGGACCATTAGCTCTAATGACAATTAGTCTATGTGACTATTAAACTATCAGGCTGATTAGCCTTCAATATGGATGAGTGTGACAATCAGGTTGGTTGTAGCAGGTTGGTCTTCATTTAAACAAGTGAGATCTGTCAGTTAGAGCACCAAATAAATCGATAAAAATCACACTGACCTTTGAGATCTGCTGGTTTGTAAAGCACACTGTTTAAAGAGTGGTGTCACTAGCTTTCAGCAGGCTGCCACTCTCCATCACTGTAGTGCTCACAGATGTGTTCCTGCTTTCAATATTTACACAGAGGCAGTTCAACGGCCATCAACGGCTCCATAAAACCTCTGCAGTCCCAGTAACAATGAAACAACCCAACAAGCTTGCGCTAGCACCAGGAGAATGTTAACTATTTAAACAACGTGTGAATTTAGCCACTAATCCTCTAAATAAACGAAAGTTTGGAGCGCCTTTCCGTCACATGGCCTAAAACAATATGTGTGACTGTGAATAGTATGATTCACTCTCTGATAGAAAACTTTGAGATATGAACACGTCATAGACGGAGGAACATCCACTGTAAATCAAACACAGGATACAAAACTGAGTCATCACACTACATGGGCGTTCACACTGACAGCGATTTGCAGTGACAAAGCAACTGCGAGTCATTCAGTTTGAATTCATTTAATGTGCTGCAACTACCAATGGGAGGCCAGATAAAATTGTGAGGTATACCTGTACAAAAAAAATCTCTCAAAATCTCTCAAAATCTTTTAAAATCTCTCAAAATCTCTCTATCCATCCATCCATCCATCCATCCATCATGAGTCCTATACATCAGCTGCATTGCAGCAAATTCAGTTTAAAAAAAAATTATGTGTGTCAGTGTTTCAGTCTATTACGGACACGTCCCTATGGGGCTCCGGCCTCATTTAACAAGCTAAATCAGGACAATGTACCTTGGTAAGCTTCCCCAAAGCGACTAATGAACAGGCCATGCAAGGGTGTGGCTTTGGGAGACTTTGAGAACATGTGTGCGTGCATACTTGTTCGTGCATGTGCGGGTTACAGTCTCTCTAATGCAGATGAACACGGACCCCTAGGGGGGCAGCTCTGTTGTATGGCCGTGAGAGAAACTGACAAGCCTGAACTAGAGCTAAACTGTCGAGGGTCAGCATGATTCCATAAATTCCCCTGGTCTCCGTGACAAAAACATCGGCCCGTTCCCCAAACCACAGCATTCATATGAGACCAGACCGGATTCCTCCATGAAACCTCTATAGTGCTGTTACTTCTGCCATACTTACTCAGTCCCACATCAGTTCCCCAAAGCACTTTCACAACAGTCATAATACATTACACTGACAATAAAACAGGAACAATTAAACAAAGCTACATTCATATTACACCATGTATGATGGATGATTCATATAGAAGCTGTAATGGGACTGTAAGGAGTTGATTGCTCCATTTCAAAACCTAATAAGATGCCTACAGAGGCAGCGTGTTTAGGCATCAAAAAAATGCCCAGCAGCAAGGTTATTACAAAAAATAGGCAACTTAATTGTGCTGTCTCCTAAGAAACATTTTGTTCAAATTCTAAAGCAGCATCCCTTACAGAAGAGGCAATCCCAGATTGCACTGCGACAAGCCCAGTGAAAAAAAAGAAATAAATAATGACTAAAAATCATAAAAAATATAGGCAGTGATGCAGCTCACTGGGTTTAAAACAGAGCTTATGTGTCCGGTTCATCCAGGTTTGGCTGGAGTCATTTAAAGAGTCAAAGTCAGATTCTAAGGGTCATACAAAGGCTTCAGTGACCTCTGTGACCGTGCAAATCCTCTAGCAGAGGCAATGTCATGGGAAAACTTGTGATTTTGCCTCCAAGTTGCTTACCAGAACATCCACAAATCCAGAGCACTCCTCTGCCCTGCAGCTAAACCTGATCTCACAAACACTTACAGAAGTGATGAGTCCTGCAAAATATATACACTAACAGGAAGAAACTAGTAGTTTAATTTCAGGTGTTCAGTATTACAGCGCATCTGAATGCCGGCTCAGTATTGGGCGACGCTGTTCACGTGAGCACCACGACACGTGTGTGATGCTGACGCAGAAGCCGGCCAATACTGAGCATTCATTATGTCAACTTTGTAGGAGACTGACATGGGAGAGAAGAAATTGTTGAATAAAGTCCTTATTTTTGTTTTGTTTTTGCACACAAAAGACATCTCAATTCTCATCACTTCATAAATTAAAGTTGAAACACTGCAGTCACATGGACTATTTTAACAATGTCTTCACTACCTTTCTGGGCCTTGAAAGTGGTGGTTAAATCGCCGTCTATGGAGGAGTCCGAGAGCTATCGGATTTCATCAAAAATATCTTTTTTTGTTGTCCGAAGACGAATGAAGGTCTTATGGGTTTGGAACGACATGAGGGAGAGTACTTAATGACAGAATTTTCATTTTTGGGTGAACTAACCCTTTAAGACCTGATGCATGGATCCAATATGCTGATACTGTAAACATGTGTTGTCTTTCTCAAATGTTTACGTTCAGTTAAAACATAAACAACTATGTTTACTAAGATACTCGCCAAGACGGACATTGTCATAATTTTTTGTCAATTTGTCCATTCAAGAGCAAGAAGACATGAAAGTGTGAAAATGCAATTCAGTATTCGCAGGCTGTCTGAGACACTGCTTTCTGTGTGTGAAAAGAAAACTATTGCAAGTTCTCTTTTTGAGTCTTCTTGTGCTTGAATGTTTAAATTGACTTAAGAACGCACAAATTATAAACTTTTGTGATGAGCCTTTACTGTCGAGCCCTGCACAGTTTATTTCTTCACTGCTTTGTGTCTGTCTGAATTAGCTGTTACGTTTTCACCTGTGTTAATTTTAATTGTACTTAAAGTATAGTTCACCCAAAAACCAAACAGCTGATGGACCCCATTGACTTCCATAGTATTTTTTTTCCCATACTATGAAAGTCAATGGGGTCCATAAACTGTTTGGTTACCTACATTCTTCAAAATATCTTCTTTTGTGTTCAACAACTTGAGGGTGAGTAAATGATGACAAAATTTTCATTTTTGGGTAAACTCTCCCCCAAGTGCAAACAGAGAAAAATGACTAGGACAGTCACACTATGTGAGTATTTTAATGCTTAGAAAAGAGAACTACTTGAAGAACAGACAAGTTACCACTTTTTATTCATGTCCAACACCCAGAATGTGTGTCTGTGCATGTATGACACCTAGATCTTTTTCAAACGGAAAAAGGAGGTTTAATGTCGCAACTGAGTGTCTGGAGAGCTTTGTTTTTGAGATGTGTCTGGCGTGACAGAATCAACATTACATCACTGAGTCAAAGATTCTGCTTAACTGCACTGATACCTGACCACAGATTCAGAAACAAACCCATCCAGTGGGTCAGAACTACAGTTGGGCAACACATTCAACACAGGCCAGTCAAAATCAACCAGAACTGTGGGTAAACCACCTCTCACACACACACAAAAAAAACAAACAAACAGCAGGAGCTAGCGATGGGTACATGTTCCTCTTCTCTCGTCAGGCAATTTCTGATTAAAACAAGTATTTTATTACCGTTAATCAAAAGCCATTTTATTATCAGCTAATAAATTGCTAGAAATTGAAAATCCATGTTTTGCATTACCAACAAAACATATTCTATAAGTACATGAAGACAAATGCTTCTAGCTATGCAAGCTCAAGATCATGCATCAATTAAGGATATAGAAGGTAATAATGTTTGTTAATATCATTATTGAAATTTATATCTGATAACTTATAAAATTAAGGAATAAAACACAAAAAAGTCAAATAAATGTTGTGATGCTTGCCTGAATTAAGGCATTTCAACATTATAAGATAAAGCATAAAAATGGATAACCAGATTAATGAGAATGTTGAATATATGAGATGAGAAAGTCACTTAAATTGAAGCATTCTTGAAAATAATGCTCTTAAAGGGTTAAATCCAGCCGTACCCCCATCCCAATATTATATAATATGATATATATTTTAATATATAATAATATATATTATAATGTTTTAAAATATATATAGTTTTAAGTTTATTGAATATATAATGAGTATACTGCATATTTGTATTATTATTATTTTATATAGGTCCCGATATATCATACACTCCTTGTCATTATAAAACATTACTGAAAAACTTTACTTTTTGTCCCTGTGTCGGAAAGTTGAAAACCCCTGACATTCAGTACGTTTAAAGCATAACTATGCATACAATAATAATAAACAACAACTCACTGAAGTACGTTACTGAGTATTTGCTAGAGTACATATTTGGGTTCAATGTTCAGTGATGCATAGTCTGTAAACAGCAGAGATTATGAAAGAATGTAAAATATATATCTTATTTCACTTTCTCAAACACAGTGATGCCTTAAAGCTATTTCTCAAGCTTCTCTCCTCAAGAAACTATCCAGCCTATAAAACCACATAAACATTAGGCAGCACAGAGGCATGCGCACTTACAACATGACTGCTCACAGCCAAATGTAAATTCACAACATTCTTCAAAACACAATCAGACCCCCCATATTTCTAACTGTAGAGGGAAGAAACTAGATTTTAGGCTTCAAACTAACAGTTTCCCAAGAGAGGCATTGCTCACTCCAAACTGTTTACTCGGAAAACTGTGACATCATCGAGGCCAGCCCTGTAAGAAAATAGCTGATTAAACATGACCAGGAGGGGAAAGCCCTGCTTTCAGGATATGTTTACTCAGACTGTTGTAAATACACAAGGATACATGCAAAGAATGGCTGATCATTATATCAGAGTCCATCATAAGATGGCATGGGATTGGTTCAGCTGCCAAGCTCTGATGCATCCTGGTCTCCATCGAATGCGTTGGAAACATGGAACAAGTCCCCGAGCAACAGGGTGTGTCTGCCGGGAGAAGAGTGGGAGGCAGGGAGAGTTTCATTGCGAAAGAAGCACATGCTAGATCCTCATTCATTTCTTGCCATGTCGTGACATCACACCTTTTCTACCCTTGTTCACTTTTAGGTGGAACCTATAGACAAATGGATGAGCAATTTGACATGCAAACCACTCGATGAGCCTCAAGACAGGCTTCCAGGAAGTAAGAGAGAGTGAAGGAAAACAGGTGACTGGCAGGTCAGCCCGCCTTGTTTTTTGTTTTGTAGGAATCGATTTCTGTCATCAGATTTAATGATGTTTACAACAAATTAGATCACATGAAGAAAAACCTTTTCATGTTTGACAGCTTTATGGTGTGGCAAAGTGCCAAGACATCTCAGTTGCTGACAGAGTTCAGGGATCTGTGCAACCACACCTCTAAATATCTCTAGCTTTTGTTCTGCTATACTCTTAGTAAACTCAATTATAGAGACTCACACCCGCCTTTGCTTAAGAGACCAGTAGGGGATACCTTCACTCTGAACACACTGCAAAATCTTAATGATACAAATACGTTATATTAACTTAAACACACCCTTGTCCTAATTTTCCAACAGAGACAAAATAAGAAGAGTCATGTTGAGTCAGTCCCATGTCATGTAATGTGATACTTCTGTTATATTTCCAAGCAAAACAGCATATTGAATGAGGGGAAAAAATGCAGGGCTATCAATCAGGAATTGTTATTATATTACAGATATATTATATACACATAATTTTAAATAGAATTGTATAAACACATATACATATTACTGACCCCAAACTTTTGAACGGTAGTGTATAATGTTACAAAAGCTTTGTATTTCAGATAAATGCTGTTCTTTTGAACTTTCTATTCATTAAGGAATCCTAAAAAAAAATAAAAAATAAAAACGTATTTAACGTAAAATATTGGCACAGCCCTATCGGTGGGTACCGAATATATATACTGGTACTTTTGACAATACTAAGCACAACTGTTTTCAACATTGATAATAATCATAAATGTTTCTTGAGCAGCAAATCATTAAAATGATTTCTGAAGGATCATGTGACACCGAAGACTGGAATAATGATGCTGAAAATTCAGCTTTGCCATCACAGGAATAAATTACTTTATAAAATATATTCAAACAGAAAACAGTTATTTTAAGTTGTAATAATATTTCACAATATTAAAGGTTTTTACTTTATTTTAAATTAAATAAATGCAGCCTTGGTGAGCAGACAAAACTTCTTTTAAAAACATTAAAAATCTTACTGTTTCCAAACTTTTGACTGGTAGTGTACCTTTATTCTATGCTGAGGCGATAGAAACAGTAACCGTGCGTTCACACCGTCGCGAGAGCGTCAAAATTCGCTCTGGCTGCCCTGCCAACAACGCTGTACTGTGTGTTCAGACCGCCTCCGGCGGGAGCGTCAAAGTAACTGGTAACCAATCGGAATATAGAAGTCCTCTGCTTGAGAGGATTCCAGAGAACGCAGAGAACAAATTGCTTAGCTGGAGAAAATAATAATGTCATTAGGCTTAAATATATAGTGCATATATATATATATATATATATATATATATATATATATATATATATATATATATATATATATATATATATATATATATATATATATATATATATATATATATATATATATATATATATATATATATATGCAATTTCAGACATAGCATGCAAACAATGTCAGGCACCTTGGTCCATTTTTCTTATTTATGCCACTGTACGCAAACAGGGACACATGTCGTATATTATTGGGAAACCCGCCACAGCAATTATCCACCTCTCTTCCATTTTGCTTGGGAACTAATGTTTGGTCGGAACCAAAGACTTTACACGACTGCGTTCTCTGGAATCCTCTCAAGCGGAGGACCTCTACATTCTGCGTCATAGCTCATTACCATAAAGTTGACCTTTATTTTACTACTATTTTTTATTGCAATACTGTTTCTTTATTTTACTTAAAAGCAAAAAAAATCCTAGTGTAATTATTATATAAATTAAATATATATAAAAATTAAATACTGTCAGCTCACATATTTATAAATTGTGAAAAAATTTGAGACCAGAAACATCACGTAACTAAGTTATAAAAGAATAAAATAAAAAAAAAACAACTATGCGCTTGTTTGTAAGGAAGACTGGGAATTATTAACTAATGTATCCAATACGTCTGTCACATAACAAAAGAACGAACGGCTCAGACCCAAAGACTTGAGAGGTGAACTAATCATTTCTGTTTCCTTGAGGTGAATGTCTTTTAAAGTTAAACTTTATTTAAGGGGTGATCAAATTGCCGTAAAAGTGGCATTATTAGCTAGATTTGCTAGTAGATGATAACACTCTATCAAAATTGTCGATGTAACTTGAAACGTTTAATGCCCTTCTTCATTTAACTGGACGATGTGACATTTACAGTAATGCGATGGACATCATTTACAGTAATCTGGGGAAGTTTTGGTAAGCAGCGACACTAAAATTTCATCTTCTCCTCAGTCATTTTGACAGTTCTAGGTATAAGGAACAATGGCTTACAGCACAGAACCAGATGTAAAAAAAAACACAGAAATGACTGTGCATGAAGTCTATTCGGAGAGAAATAAAAATAAATAAATAAATAAAAATTTAAACGCAAAACCAAAAAAAAAAAAAAACAAGTGCGTACTGAATCGTGGATGTCGAACCAAACAGGTTCAATATTATATTGAGGACTGTGGCAACCCTAATATATACTACTTGTATATACACACACATTTTATAGTTATGTTTGCAGAATACAGACAAATATTTTTAATATATAATACAATCTAAAATGCACCTATAAAACTCATACAATAGCACCAAAACATGTATTATGGAAAAAAACAGGGTCCATCTTGTTTTGACATTGACTAAGTTTTGGCCCTCTTGAGAAGTGACATCTTGCGAGCCCCTCTGTGGCTTATGAGGTCACACTTGGATTTAAAATTAGACCGTGTAGAGCTGCTGTTAAAATGCTTAACAGTGGCGACACCCTCCACCAACAATCTAGTGTTCATAATCTGATTCAGCAGGCCCGACTCCAGCACAATGACACATGGAGAACAGAGAGCGAGGAAACAAGGGAGGGGAGGAAGATCTGGGAGAAAGGATTAGAAATGAACTTTTGGTAAAACATAAGATATGTTATTTTATCGGAGTAGACTGTTCCTTAAATCTGTTCTTCATTTCTCATGGGCTTAATTCTGTTCACAACAACTTGAGCCCAAAGAGACAAGACAAAAAACACAACAATGAGAGGAAACATAAGTGTTATGACTCAGTCTTGACCGGGTTATACGCTTACAGAACAATAAAACTAGTGATAGACTGACTGATTAATCTGCCAATAATTAGTCATTTTGAGCTTAACGGCATCATATTACCAAACCCACTGGGCCAATTTGCAGATACTGCATCAGCCTCTTCAATGCATAATTCACATTTTCTAGCTTCAAATATTTTTATTGTGTAAACTAATGTTCATTAGTGGTGCTTGGCAAGCAATCAGACTTACAATTTTAGTCTAAAATGGATGAAAAAAGCCCTGGCATCTTGGCGGTACATTTGGTCAACCACTAAACAACTAAAACTATGCTGTGTTTTGTTTTATAACATATCAGACAAGAACTTCCACAAACAAGCCAGTCGTAAAACGTCATGCAAATATCTAAGAGGATAAGCAAGACCTACCAAGTTTTGACCCAGAACCTCCCCTTCACCTATATCATGACAATCAGACAAATCTAAAGTCAAACAAACTGCCCTTTCATTAGAAGAAGCCCTGACTGAAACCTGATGTCAGTGAACGTGACTTGGGACTTCAGGAGGGATGTGTCAGCACTTGTCAGCCAGTTCATACTAACTCTGGGCCTTCAAGACAGTGTGGTTGAGCAACCTACAACCAACAAAACAACCACTGCACCTCACGTCAGAGCTCAAAACTCAGTTTAATCTGATGCTTGTCTAAATTGTAAGGGTACATTTCCCCTTTTCCCCTTGAAATGTAAGGGCTTATTCAAAGTGCTTTTACTCGGGGAAGAGCACACAGCAAAAAGCATGTGTGCAAATCAAGCAAACAAAACAGGACAAATGCAGGGAAAACAGGTTCTCACAGTCTGAACGTGTGTGTGCGAAACGCTTTTCCCTGGAGGAAAGCTCAGGCTGGAGGGATACAAAAACAGGAGTCTCCCGGGTGCTTTGAATAAAAGCTGTAAACAAGGCTGAGGTTTGGAAACAGCAGCAGACTGAGGACTGGAGAAATCTCTTGACTTCTATATGTCTGCAAAAGTTCAGATTTTTCCCTCTAACAACTAAGTAGTTCTGTAAACAACTTTGTGATTAACTTAGTCTTGACAAATCTTAACTAATCCAAAATGTACTTTTTTGGCAGCATCAGCTGATGATTTGCTAAATATAGACTTAGGTCCACTTAGGACACTTTCTGCTGCTTTCTAACCCAAAAAGGAGTTAATTTATTATAATTTTATAGCATTCCATTACTTTTCCTTGCAGATGCACTTACAATATTAGTGAAAGTTTCTTTCAACTCATCGTTTAGTTTTACATGACCATTTTTCATCTTATCTACGTATCTAACAATTAAAAAGGCTTTTTAAAAAGGCGATCCTGTTTCGCGAACCGCGATCCGGTCGCCCGATTAGCAGAGAATTACAATATTCCATTAGTTATTCCACTGAACATGGAATCTGTTTCTTTTCACAAATCTTCACTCACGCAGGGGATTATAAACATTTCTTCCTTTGGTTTGATTTTAATTAGGCCTATTATATTCGCATTCTTTACTGTGGTAAAGTAGAAAAAACACAGTAGAACAGAAACCTTTTTGCTTGCACGTCAATTTCTATTTAACACAGTTTGTGCTTGTTATTAGTTATACTTTAGGCGCGTCAAGTTTATTTGTATAGCGCGTTTCACACACGCCAGCGTTTTTTGGTTTCGCTTTTTCTCCGGCAGCACAAAATCAAACATAGCCTGAATGTGTGAAGACAAAACTAGCTCTTCAGACCTTTTACAACAAACATCAGGAGATATCATGAAGATATTATTAAAGAGAAATGGTCTCTTTCCTGCTCAAGTTTGAGCATTTTTATATATATATATATATATATATATATATATATATATATATATATATATATATATATATATATATATATATATATATATATATATATATATATATATATATATATAATTTCAAAATTTATTTCATTGAGGTATATATATACACACACAAACGCTCCAAATATTTATATGTATAATTACCATCATATTTAATATGTTTTTAAAAATAGGCCAGTTAAATAAAATATAGTTTCAACAGATTTTCCTGTGGTACTGAAAATGGTACCGAGAACCGTAAAATTTTACTGGTATTGGTACCGACTACTGGAATTTTGGTACCGTGACAACACTAGTTGTGCTGCTTAATATTTTTGTGGAAACTGTGATACATTTTTTTCAGGATTCTAGAAAAAAAAAAAAAACTGCATTTATTTGAAATAGAAATCTTTTGTAACATTATAAATGTCTTGACCAATTTAATGCTTCCTTGCTGAATAAATTAATTTCCTTTAAAAAAAAAAAAAAAAAGGAAAATCTTACTGACCCCAAACATTTAAAGAAAAGTACACTGCCTTCATGAGTACCATGACATAACATGTCAAGCTTGTGTGCTAACTGCTATGCCACAGCTCTAGTCATTCTTATTTCAAACAACTAAGGAAATATGAGAGATCATCCCTATAAGGAGACCATATCCTGTTCATGGATGGCGCATTGTGTTGTGAGTTATGAGTGTTCCCTTGGCAGCGCATAGCTCTGTTACACCACAACACAACTTTCTCTTATGAAGTAGTGTGACGGCACTTCCCCCGTACACACCCTGGTTCACATAGCACCAGTAAAGGGAGATACAAGCAAAGCCTCATGGTATTTAATGAAGGCATGTTAATAATTCAGGCTCAGCACCCTATAAGACCACAGCGATGCAACATTAACTATTCACAGCCAAAGGGCAGCTTGGACGGGTTCCTTATACAACCCACGCTGAGGGAGCAGACCCAGTGGGCCCAGTACCAGAAGAAGAGGCTCTCGGCTTTTGTTTAAGGGAAAGGGAATCTGTGCGAAGCCTGGACATCTGATCATGTCCCATCTGTCTAAGCTTAGCGCTCTGTATAAATATGATGCTCCCACGAAGAAAGCACTTTGTGTTTGATTCCCGTGAGGTCGTTCCTGCGGACAGATTGGAGGTTAAGTTTGACAAGCATGCAAACTTTGGTAGCACTTGGTCACATACTGTGGCCCCAAAAAGGGATACTTGGACACATAAGCCACACTTAATATCTGCATTATATATGAAATATCAAACCAAATTTCATCTGTAAACAAATATGTCCAACACTTTTTGTTTTCATTAGAACTATATATCTGTATGTATTATTTTATAGTTTAAAAACTTGTTTTGCTAGATATTTATAGCAAATAAATGAAATTTGGTTTGATATTTTGTTATAAAATGCAATGAAATCCACATAGGTTTAGGTTTGGCCAAATTTAAAGTGCAAAGAAACATCATATGTTTACCTAACAAGTGCGTGACAAACCTTTCCACCACAAAAATGTGTAACAAAGGGTCCTTTACAGAAAAGAGGAAATGTGACTGTCTACTCATGTGGTCAGGGTACATGTGTACGCAAATAGCCACGCAAAAACTGAACATATTGTCTAGTCAAGTCATTTTTATTTGTATAGCCCTTTTCACAACCCATGATGTTTCAAAGCAGCATTATGGAAAATCATGTCTTAATGTTTTAAAAGAGCTTACATGCTGCTGCATGTCAGTATGTTTCAGAGTGAATCTCAAAGAAATTGTCAAATTCCACCCCAAAGTCAAAAGAAAAAAAAATAATGGGTCCTATTTTTAGTGCAACAAGATTTTTTGCAATGACATTACTTTCATATTTTCCCACAAATTCTAATTACAATAATGAAAAAATTCGAATTGTCAGTACTGGGTAAAAAAAAAAAGTGCTTTATATTAAAATATAGTAAATTAAAGCATACATTAAAGGAAATACAAAAACAACTATTATGCACATTCAAATTGTATAATTTATATAAAATACTTATGATATATATATAAAATTTTTAATTATTTTATTATATTTTTATAATACACACTGAAGGTAACTGAGAATTGGAAAAAAATGTGCTTGATTGTTATGAAAATGTCAATACAAAAAAAGGTTTTTTTCCCCTCTAATTTTTACTAAAACATGACTTGACTGTTTTCGTGATCAGCAGGAAACAACATTTCCCAGTCTCGCTTGGAATACACAAAACAACAGAAGAAAAAGGGGAACAACTTTATAGCAAAAATAGATGTCTGTGGCTTCCCTTAATGGTCAGAGGACAGCTTAACTGGGAAAAAAAAGGAAAACAGAATGACTCAGAGCACAAATGAACGGGGTTCAGTCCATGTTCGGTCATTCTGTGTCCTAGATAGGAAGAAATTGGTAATAACATGCCCCCTCCATCAGAATGGCGGCAGTAAAGCACTGAGTCTCCATACTCCAGACAGCCTGAACTTAACCCTCTTCATAACAGCAATCAATACTAACAAACTACACACATTAGCTCCACATCATAACCATCCACAGAGGCCACTAACAATCCTGCATTTTAAAAAGAACTCCCCCTCAAGTGACTGGAGTAATTTAAGTAAGATAGCATGGAATGGGAGCCGCCCATGCTGCTCAGAACGCTGCGTTGCATAGCAGGCTAATTTCCTTTGTTCTTAAGAAGAACAATAAACTATTCAGAAGAGATTACAGTGCTAGGGATATTCTGACCAACGTCACCAAGAGCTTGAATGATTTTTTTTTTTTATTATTGTTCGAGTTCAATTCCATGTTGTTAAGCCAGTTGAACAAAGATTGGCACACATTCAAGAGCAGATTCAGGCTGCACTCGACTTCCTGCAACACCTTTACATGACTCACAGATGACAGCATTTGTTTATTACAAGGTGTACAAGAAAGCACTACTAGACAGAAGAATTATAATTAGGGTCTCACTCGAATACAGAGATTATCAAGCTGTTATTTATGTTTAGATTTATTATCACAGTTGTTGAGGAGATGCCTTATTTGGTGAGGAAGCCATAGAGTGAATGCAAGGACACACAATTCTTCACTCTTGCAGATTGTGTCCATGTCTCCTCTCTCAGAGTTGCTCATTTGGGACACAAAGGTTTCAGTTGAAAGCCTCAAATGCCAGTTCAGATCAGAACCACCATAGTCCAGATCAGCTCAATGGTGCTTATTGTTACTCTGATCACTACAATCCTGCAGAATTGGGTCATTATGTAGGAGATAATTTGGGCTGACTCTTTTCACTGTAAAAAGCCCCAGCGGAGCATGGTAATGGGAAATATTTCTACCCTCCAAGGTCAATATGTGCCCTTGTGGAAACCACGCATGGATCCAGAATCAAAGGCAAGACATGGCAACAGGACAGAAACCTTTTAAACAGCAAACCAGAAAGCAGGTTTTCCACAGTTTCAGAACAGTGCATTTCCAGGACTTTTCCATGAGCTTTCCAGGATTTGTCCAGACATGATTTATTTAAAATCATTCTAGAGACTGCTGGTGCAGATTTGCATTTGGATGTCAGGTAGTAATAAGCCAATCTGTTTAATTAATAGATTTAAACATTTATAGCCAATTGTTAGTGTACAAATGGTTCTAATAAGACGCTTAATAGTGGACAGACTTAGTGCTGACTTGCAAGCAAGTTTTACTTCATATGTAGCCAAAGCAGTATTTTAGAGAAAAGCAAAACATAAATAAAATATATAAATCTGGAAAGCACAAGTTTCTTGATGTTTACGGGTTGTTCATGACCATGGAATCCCTGAGATATCATGTGTTTCAAGTGGTCAAGGGGTTTTAGAAACAGAACAGGTCATAATGGTCAACCTGTCGCTGAACAAACAATTGGCAGATTAGGGATACTGCAATTCTGGCCAATAACGATAAGCTGTTAATTATTTTCATGTTATGGCTGAGAACCAAAAAAATGGCCAATTGTGACAATTTGGTCCTAAATACATTACAAAGAAATACACCAAAAACTTGAAATCTATTATTTTAAATACTACAAGTAAATTTAGGAATCACAATATTACAATGTACAGTATGAAAAATGCTATTAATTTAAAAATTTACTGAAGATTGCATTTAAAGGCGTTTCATTTTTAAAGATTAACCTTAAATGGTTAGTTCAAACTAAAATAAAAATTGTGTTATCATTGTCTCACCCTCATGTTGTTCCAAACCCAGACTTTCATTTTTTTAAGACAAATTAAGATATTTTTAATCAAATCTGAGAGATTTCTGACCCTCCACTGAAAGTCTATTCACCCAAAACTCTGACCCTTCAAAACGTTCATAAAGAGATCGTAAAAAAAGAAATCCATATTATGAATCAAACGTCTATTATTAATAGGCATTATTAAAGCGTTAGTTCACCCAAAAATGAAAATAATGTAATTTATTACTCACCCTCATGCCGTTCCATGAATCAGCGTTATGAATCAGCATGTCGAATCAGTGGTTCGGAGTGCCAAAGTCACGTGATTTCAGCAATTTGGCGGTTTGACAAGCGATCCGAATCATGATTCGACACGCCGATTCATAACACTCCGAAGCTTCATGAAGTAGTGTTTTGAAATCAGCCGTCAAGTCGTTATTTTGTTTTTTCAAAAATATTCTTGAGTTTTGGGTGAACAGGCTTTCAATAAAGGGACAGAAATCTCTCAGATTTCATTAAAAATTTGTGTTTCGAAGATTTGGGAAGATGATGACATGAGAGATGACAGAAGTTTGCATCTACCCCTTTAAGTGAGTGCAACATGTTGGAAAAAGTCATTTGAATGTAAAAATGAGTACACACAATCAAATATCAACATACAACTTGTATACATTCTGACTTGTATACATAAGACGATTAAAGTGCTTGTGCATTCTGATTCGTCAGCGAGTGGTGATTCATTTGAGTCATATCTGCAAGGACTAGTCAAGCCTGAGAGCTAGAGAGAGAGAGAGAGAAAGAAAGAGATGGCGCAAGCAGAGGAGAGCAAGGACAGGATTGTGACGCGCTTGTGGGGAGGTGACTGTCCGGGGAGGCGACAGCTGCTCCTATGGGAGGAGGGGATGAGGGAGCCTGTAACCGCCCTCCAATTGACCAAACACTCTAGATCACTCACCTGCCCCAAGGGCGCTAAAACCCTTACACTAAACACACAGTTGCAAGAGCTTTCATGTTATTTTCACACACTCTCAAAAGTCACAGACCTCTAGATCACATGCAAAACCGTGGTTTAAAAGATAGTTCAGCCAAAAATGAAAATTCTGTCATGATTTACTCACCCTCATGTTTTTGCAAAGTCGTATAACTTTTCTTGCTCCAACATGAGGTTGACTAAACTTTCATTTTTGGGTAAAGTATTCCATTACATTCTTTTGCACTCAGCAGATATTTTATAGTGTGGTTGGATGACAAAAAAAAAAAAAAAGACGTGGCTCAACGGTCATCAGTAATTATATGGTCATAATTTATAGTATATCATCATACAGTCATAAAATGTTGTGTTACTCTGGTTACAGTGTCTATGGCTGCTTTTCTTGATAAGCAGCCTCACATCAACAAGCTGTTTGAGAATGTGGCCCACACACTAAATGCTTCCAGTTGTGTAACACTATTACTAAACCGAAAACTGACACATCTCCCACACATAGTGCTCTCTGACAGAGTGAATGAGAAGAACGGCACTGTCTTTCACAGACGGATGACACGGCGGTGAGATGCTGCTTGAAAATGCATGACCGTGCATGAAACACCATAGCTGTGATGTCATGAACACTGAATGAACTTCTAAACGCTGTGAATAGACAGAAATGGCTGATCTATCACACAAAAAACACTTTTTACTATCTTTTTGTATTATTATTATTATTAACAAAATAAAATTGTAGACAGAGAGCAGTCAGTCTTTTGTGGCTGTTTGAACACAAGCGATCCGGTCGAATGCGTTTTCGACTAACTCTGGAAGTGGTCAAAAGTAAACAAGCTCAAAACGTTTTAGACACCGTTTAGACCTGTATTTAGTGTCGTCCACTTTTGATCCGATCGACCAAAACACATCATAATACCAGATGTAAACAGAGCCTCAGAGAGTGCGCGAGTACTACTGAATGCTTTAAAGGGGAAAAATTCACTTTTGCAAGGTGTTTAGACATAAATGTGTGTTGGCAATGTGTGTACACAACCACCCTATAGTGATAAAAATCCACCCACTCCTTTTTTGTCAATCCCCATAAATCATAAGCAGTGTCTCCCAATAACCTGTTTTCAGCCATGGTGCTAATGTGACGTCACATTAGCCACAGGCCCCGCCCACGACCGCTGACTGACAGTCCTGCTTTGCCATAGTTTCCGCCCTCAGCAAGCTGTACGCGGTCCACCATTTTCTCTGCGCTCGAGAAGCTGTAGCGACAACAATGTCTGGTAAGTAATTGAGATGTTTTGTTGTTGGATGTAAGAGTAAACATTACAGTCTTCATTTACCTACATCTGAGCCAATGAACTCAGTGGATTAGTTTTATTTTTGAAGGGAATGCACCACAGATCTAATATACACATACAAACGTTGCCTGCTATTTACGTTCTCAGACATAACTGACTGTGTTTACATGAACTGTGTGTTTTTGACAGAACATTGTGTGTATTTGACAGTTTAAACTAAACAAAAAATGTGAAAGAGAAGTTACTCACAAGACTTGACTGTGAGGCTGTCTGTGCACGTGTGCTTCAGATAAGTGCGCTCAGAAAACGATCCATTAGATGTTTAAACTGATATAGCTTTAAAAGGGACATCGGATGCAAAATTCACTAGTTATAAATGTGTGTTAGCAGTGTATCTACACAACCAACCGATAATGATAAAAATCCACCCAGTGCTTTTTTTTTTTTTATCCCCACGAATCATAAGCACTTTGTCAGATCAAGCCATTATAAGATTCTTAGCAAAGTGACGTAAATCTGCACAGGCCCCTCCCACGACTCTTGACGGACACTGCTGTTTAAGCATAGACCCGCCCTGAGTGAGCTATAAACAGACAGTCCACCATTGATTCGACACCGCGCAGGTGTAGACAAGAATGTCTCCTAAGCAACCAAGGGGTTTTGTTATTGGATATAAGAATGAACATAGCAGTCATCCTTTACTCTCGGAATCTGAGCTGCTGAGGATGCAGTGGATTCATTTTGTTTTTGAAGGGAATGCGCCCCCGGATGTACCTATATACGTTTATGTCTGCGCTAAAAAGTTTATGTTTTGCTAAAAAGTTCCTGAAGGATGGATCAGTATCTCCAGAAGACGTGAATAACGTTATAGGTTTTTTATGAATCTTGGCAAATCGCCTTTTCTAATAATGTGGTAGTTAGCAAGTTCCACGACGAATGCAGCTAAAGTTAAAGACCAGTTCACACTGCACAGATAAACGCCAACAAACACGTCTACTGGAGTTTGTTGGATCAGGACGCAGCCTCTGAAATGAGACGCAGCTAGTGCGATACCCCTGTCGGCGTCTGTTGCTGTTGGTCGGAGTTTGTTTTCACCCGACTGAACATGTTTAATTGCCGTTTGTTGGGTCGGGGAATGTCTGAGCAGTGTGGTATGATTTTCCAGCAAACAGCAACAAACTCTGACGTAATCTGACCTGGCCACGAACCGTTGCCATGATGATGAGGCTAGTCCCTTGTAAAGACTGCTGTTTGATCGCGCCGGCGCCTCACGCACACACGACAAAGCACTGCAAACGTGACATCGCAGCTTGTTCATTATCAAAATAATACAGTCGAACAAACAGATGTCGTCATTTCTATTTAGAACCTTCTCACTGTAATTCATAACTGCACGTTTATAATGAACAATGCATTAAGGTGATTGTCTTATTACAAACTGTGTAAATTTTATGTAAAGATAACATGGTAACACTACAATAAGGTTTATAAAGGTGTTAATGACTAACAAGTAATTTTCAAATGTATTTTAATCATTTTTGAGCATTTATAACTGCATAATAAGAATGGTGAGTTCAATGCAATACCTGCCAAATAGTGTTTACAGCCGCCCACGGAAGATAGGGGTGGGGTGAACAGTAGCTCATTATCATTTAAAGGGACATGCACTGAAGCGGCTCGCTGTGAGCTGTTTTTGACATGGTAAAAAGGGTGTTTTTTACACAACCATTAAGATATTTTAATCAAAATATGTTATAAACTTTCATGAAGACCCTAAAGAATAATACTAACTTGTGGAAAATTGGCATCCGACGTCCCCTTTAAAATGCGTGAAAATAAACTTTAATGACGAAAGAAGAACTATGCTATCCGTAAGAGTGATCGCAATATAGATGATAATCAAAACCAAGCAGATGTCTTGTTAATATTTGGCAGAGAATCAGATAGAGGCAGGAACTGTGATTGTAGAGAGGGGGCAGGGCACAGCAGCTCATTTGCATTTAAAGGCACATGCACGAAAATAGCCTGTTCTTAACTGTAGTCAGAAATGGGTATTTACAACATGGATTTATACATGATCTGTGAGGTATTTTAAGATGAAACTTCACATACACATTCTGGGGACACCTGAGACTTAAATTACATCTTGTAAAAATGGGAATAATAGGTCCCCTTTAAAAACGATTGAATGTTTAAATTTACAAGTCATGCATATGATAATTTGCATATGATACACTCAAATCATAAGTCTTGTATCACAGTGAGCAGCTCGCTTGTACAGACAATGTGGTGATGAAGCCATGTGTGCATTTTGAAAGTGAGAGAGAAGACGCAGTAGCACTGTTTGTGAAATTATGTCTCACATATGATTTTCAAATTAATGATTTGATCTGATAATCTGTGTGGATTAATTTGCTCATTCAACCAATAAAAGCTAATTTAATACATTTTTGCAGGAAATTCCCACCTTATAAGTGCGAAACCTGTGGAAATGAGTAAAATGATGAGCAATATCTGCTCTAAAATGTCTCTAAGATACAATAGCACTCAATATGGTGCCATGTATGATTTCAAAGATATTAAGGTATAACAAAAAATAAAAGCATACACTACCATTCAAAGGTTAAGGGGCAGTTTTTTCTTTTTTTAAAGAAATGAATACTACTTTTAATCAGCAGCAAGGATTCATTAAATAGACCAAAAGTGACAGTAAATACATTTATAATGTTACAAAAGATTTATATTTCAAATTAATGCTGTTATTTTTAACTTTCTAGTTATCAAATCTTGAAAAAAGTGGTCCTGTTTTTTAAAAAAATATTAAGCAGAACAACTGTGTTCAACATTGATGATGATAATAAGCAGCTAATCAGCATATTAGAATGATTTCTGAAGGGTCATGTGACACTGAAGACTGAAGTAAATAAACAATGCTGAAAATTCAGCATAAATAAAATGACATTTTAAAACATGTAAATTGTAATTATATTTCACAATACTGTTTTACAGCATTTTGGATCAAATAAATGCAGACTTGGTGAGCATAACAGACTTCTTTCAAAAACATAAAATCTTAAAGACAAAAATTAATTGTTGTGTCTCAGGAACTCTATATTATATTTATCAGTATGGTATTTTCTTCCATCAAATGCATTGCAGCAATGTCCAGACAAGTGCCAACCAGGAGTCTGGCTGAAAGGTACTGTAGGAGATCCGAGAGATATGTAGAACTATTTATAATCTATATATACATCTGAATGAACTAAAGTAGTAACTGATAAGCACTACATTACGTGATAATGTAGTTATTGGCTTTTTAATAATGAGCTGACTAGTGTCTGTATAACCCTTGGTGTAGTGGAAAAATCTTCACATGAAATATAGTTTACAACATAAACTATGGTCGGATAATTTAAACATCACCATTTTATAATAATGACTAAGGGGTGAGAGGAAATGTCTACAGAGAAGGTGTGTTTGACAGATGTCTCTGTGCTAAGAGGACTTCAAGCAGCAAAAAAGTGATGCCCCTTTAAAAACGTCTACAATATGAAAATAAAGGTCTTTGAGAACAGCAACGATCGTAACATAGATAAATCAACATTCAAAACGATATGAACTCGTTCTGCCTTACTGACAGTCTCTGTACTAAGGTATTGTGTCTAGCTGAACTGTCAAGGGCTCTCTTTTCTTTGAGGTCTAGATCACTGATCGAACAATAGTCTCAGTCCCTTGAGGTAAAATTAACGGCCGGATTCAGCAATACTGCTCTTCCAGTTCTCATTCACGTTCGGTTCTTTCATTTACACGAGAATGAAAGCATATTTGATGGTGGAAAATCATAATTTCTTCCAACATAGTCCGGCGGTTTCTCGAAACCTAGTGAGCTGCCTACCTAGACAGCATGTCTGGGAAACAGAGGCGCTTTGGGGACGTTAGAGACTGCATTTTTGGGCATCCAGACATTCTGTCTAGGTAGGCAGCTCGCTAGTTTTTGAGACACAGCCTCTTTCAAAAATGAAATGCTCTGAGGAGAAAGAGAAGACCTTCAAACACCAACACAAAGCAGTAGACAATGTCTGCTTGAGAGTATATACGTGTCTGTTATAGCGCCATACGACCGTGGGATTTAAATATTAGGTTAATATTATTAACAGTATTAAGGTTGAGGTGGTAACTCCATCTCTTACCTTCAGACAGCTCGAGCTCCAACTCCGCCAACTGCTCTCTAACCTCTTTCGGTAGAGCTGCCAAATCCACACCGCGGTCTGCCATCGTTGTGAGAATACGCTGAAGTTGTTTTAAGTGTGAAGAAATGCGCTTCGAAAGCCAAAAATCCTCCCGTCAAGACAGAAGACATGAATTAAAAGGTGAGTAACAATCCATCCGGACAACTACTCCTTCCGCCATGCTGTGAGAACTCACCAACTGCACTGTGCGGTCACGTGATCGCGTTTACCTCCTGTGTGTGATCAATGACACCCCCAAACACACACACATACCTCGAGACGACTCGCATGCGCCCTCTAGCGACAAGACAGATGTTGTGATACTGCCATGTTATTTGAATATGTACTATGGTATTCTTTAGGACAATATAAATATCATGGTATTTGGATGTGAAAATCATTAAGTAGTTAGGGTACTATGGTATTACAATCGATAGATTATTGTACCACCATCAAAATTTGACCATCAAAAACTGGTGCAAGAAACATTACTTATTACATCTAAATATTTTTTTTTAAATATAAGCCTATTTATGTATTTATTTTCAAATTATTTTATTTTATATTATTAATATTCAATTTATAAATTAATATATAAATATATTAATATTATATATAGTTTTAAATTATTTTGTATTAGCCTGATATTCAATATACATACATAATATATATATATATATATATATATATATATGAATATCAATAATAAAGAATTAAATAATTTAAAAATAAATACATAATTAAATATAATATTAATATATTTATATATTAATTTATAAACTACATATATATATATATATATATATATATATATATATACAACCTGAATTTCCGGAAATGTTGGGACATTTTTTAAATTTGAATAAAATGAAAACTAAAAGACTTTCAAATCACATGAGCCAATATTTTATTCATAGTAGAACATAGATAACATAACAAATGTTTAAACTGAGAAATTGTACACTTTTATCCACTAAATGAGCTCATTTCAAATTTGATGCCTGCTATAGGTTTCAAAAAAGTTGGCACAGGGCAACAAATGGCTGAAAAAGCAAGAAATTTTGAAAAGATTGAGCTGGGAGAACATCTAGCAACTAATTAATTTAATTGATATCAGGTCTGTAACATGATTAGCTATAAAAGGGATGTCTTAGAGAGGCAAAACCTCTCAGAAGTAAAGATGGGCAGAGCTGTGAAAGAGTGCGTAAAAAGATTGTGGAATACTTTAAAAACAATGTTCCTCAATGTCAAATTGCAAAGGCTTTGCAAATCTCATCATCTACAGTGCATAACATCATCAAAAGATTCAGAGAAACTGGAGAAATCTCTGTGTGTAAGGGACAAGGCCGAAGACCTTGAAGAAACCACTGTCCATAAACACAATCCGCCGTGCTATCTGCAGATGCCAACTAAAGCTCTATCATGTAAAAAGGAAGCCATATGTGAACATGGTCCAGAAGGTGTGTTTTGTCCTGTGGGCCAAGACTCATTTAAAATGGACTGTTTCAAAGTGGAAAAGTGTTCTAATTTGACATTCTTGTTCACGGACGCCATGTCCTCCGGGCTAAAGAGGAGGGAAACCTTCCAAGCGTGTTATCCACGTTCAGTTAAAAAGCATCTCTGATGGTATGGGGTGCACAAGTGCATACAGTATGGGCAGCTTGCATGTTTTGGAAGACACTATGAATGCTGAGAGGTTTTAGAGCAACATACACTCCCCTCCAGATGACATCTATTTCAGGGAAGGCCTACTGCAGCTATTACAACAGCATGGCTTCGTCGTAGAAGAGTCCGGGTGCTGAATTGGCCTGCCTGCAGTCCAGATCTTTCACCTATAGAGAAAAATACGTCAAAGACGACCACAAACTCTTCAGCAGCTGGAATCCTATATCAGGCAAGAATGGGACCAAATTCCAACACCAAAACTCCAGAAACTCATAACCTCGATGCCCAGACGTCTTCAAATTGTTGTGAAAAGAAGAGGAGATGCTACACCATGGTAAACATGCCCCCGTCCCAACTATTTTGAGACCTCTAGCAGGCATTACATTTGAAATGAGCTCATTTTGTGCATAAAATTGTAAAATTTCTCAGTTTAAACATTTATGTTATCTATGTTCTATTGTGAATAAAATATTGGCTCACATGATTTGAAAGTCTTTTAGTTTTCATTTTATTCAAATTTTAAAAATGTCCTACCATTTCTGGAATTCAGGTTGTGTATATGTGTATATAAATATATATATATATATATATATATATACACACACACACACACACAGTATATATAGAATATAAAAACTGCCCTATTATATTAAGAAACTAAATTATAATGAGAATATAAAACATATTAAGTATGTACAATCTTTGTGGTGCCTAAATAAGACTAAAGACATTTGTTTTATTTTTTGTTTAATCAAAACTGCAGCACTGTGTATTTCACTTCAACATGCATGAAAAATAGTAAATATATATGGTACACATATGTACATTACAAGGACAATTTCAAAAACTATCAGTCCAACTTGGAGTGAGGCTATTTTCCATAAAAGACATACTCTTAAAACAACCTTTTATCTCTTTTTTTTCTTTTACTTTAGCCTATAAGATCATTCTATTCTAATTGACTTTTGTTTTGTTCAGTCTGTCTATCTCAGGGAAACTGTGTTAAATTTTATTAGCATGAAATAATTCCATAATAAATTATTTGTGCATTATGTTGGAATTATGGATCATTAAGTCCATCAAGACAGAAATCTGGTACAACTTTAAAGTGATTAAAGTGAGAATCAAACAGGGACCATCTCAAAGCATTCTTATTAATCTTTACAAAAAAAAAAAAAACTACAAATATTTGAGTACAAAGTATTAGAAGAACAAAAAGAGAATGAGAAAAGAAAGTCTAAGAATTTCTACTTTTCTGTTTTACAAAAAAAAAACAAAAAAACAAAAGTATAGGTATTTCTATAGTCCTGGCAGCGAATAAAGAAAAAGTGCCAGTGAAGTTTAAAAATTCTCCATTCTGCTCATTTCAGGCCAACAATCCTCTATATGGGTTCTGCTGAACGACTACAGTGCCAGCACATAATAGAACAGAAAAGCCAGGGTCAACACTTAAACCAGGAGTCATTCATGAGATATCGGTCAAGTGGTAAGTTTGATATGCTGTTTGAAAAAAGAAAAAAAAACCCTGACAGTCTCTGAGACACCAAACAGAAAAATAACCCAAAAAGTTTTTTAGTGCATTCTGACAGGCCTATATACATTTTGGACTAATATTGTGTTAATTACGCACTGCAAATAATGACAGAAAATGAATGAGAATTCAAGTTACATACACTGAGCAACGACAGTACATCTTAGTCCCTTGTTAATATGCTGCCTTAATTTTAAAAATGTCTGATATTGTGTAAAAAAGACAACACCATATGTTTGGATAAACATCTTAGTACAGGTAAAACCATTCAAACAGTAGATTTGGATACTCTTTGTTCCCTGCAGCCTTCTACTTAAGATGTAATAGCACATTATTACATCCAGGTGGCAGTATAGAATATGCTTAAAATTAAGGGCAGCGCTCCTCGCTGTTTAAAAACTATTAAAGGCATTATTGTTAATTCATTACCTCAGGACTGATGATACAGATAAAGCTTTTAACATCTGACAGATGCCTGAATAGGATGGTTGAATGAGGTTAACCTATAAAGAGGCACTCGTGTGATTCATAAGGCAGAATCCTTGTCTCTTTAAATTTTTATCAGGGACTGTGTATGTTTATGTGTGGATAAGCCAGCAGAGAAACACATAGCATTACAGAGTATCGGGATATCAACTTTAACAGTCTGGTAATTGTGAAAGTGACTGAGGCACTAGGGCTGTATTATTGTAAAAATGAGCGGAGAACTATGGAAGTCCATTTCCACCACATAATAAAATGCTCTGGTAAATCATAATTATGACATAAAAAGTCAAAATTGAGATGAGATGAAAAGCCGAAATTGTCACACAAGTTAAAACTGAGATAGTCATGAGGTCAAAAATGAAGTAAAAATGATGACAAATTTCAACTTTTAATCGCAAGTTCTACTTTTTGTCATAATTATGACTTATCTCATAATTTAAACTTGTCCTGATTTTGATTTTTTTTTTTTATCTTATTATTGAGTGTTTGTTGTAATTATGACTTTAATTCCACAAATGTAATGTTTTATCTCTTAAAAACTCAAATAATAATGAGATAAATTGTCAAAGTTTTAGGTTTTTTTTTTCTTATGTGGTAGGAATGGGATTAAATAAACAGCAGCAGGGTTTATCTCTGGAGTTATGAAAGTTAGATAATAAGAAAAAGACAGGATAAAAAAGTCTAAGACTACTTTAAGAGCCTTAACTCATTATGGCCAACTTAACTCAACTAAAACATTGTGGCTAACTTTGGAAAGGCAGTACATCGATTTCTCAAGACAGTGGACTGTGCGCAAGGGTCCTGATAACAATTAATCATACATGATGACCTCGGACAGTATGTTATTTGCGGTATCTGAGTTTGTCGTACACGAGAAAACAAAAATATAGGACAAAAAAAAACTGAGGTTCCGTAGCCCAAACTGAAAGCAATGTGCCAATACAATACAGTTTATATATAGCAAGAAGTTTGCATGCTAACAAGGCAGTCTTAGTGTATCAGTCCTTCACAAACTGCTTTTTACTGTTGTACATCACTGTACACCCACACGGTAAGCACACATGCACACGTCGATTATAAACGTATATAACAGGTTAAAAATGAGGTAAGATGAGCGAGGGTAAGATAAGGGGGGTGGCCACCTGAAAACGAAAAAAAAAAAAAAAACTGCTCTAAAATAGCAAGGTAAAAGATCCCACAGAAAGTTAAAGCATCATGTTTCTCTCAAACACACACACACATACTAATACATATATATAAGAATATATAAAGTATTGCATCGTCACAAATTTGAGACGCAGCCTGCATGTGTGTGAATTAATGTGCAATACAGCACATGTACACATACACCGAGTGCACGGTCACAATTTAGGCAATGTCTTTATTGCAGCATGTGTATGTGCATATGTCTATGGGGATACGTTTAATGACAGGAAGTGCTTTGCAGTCCTACAGCCAGTGGAGGAACAGGAGGAAGTTGAAGGAAGGAGCAGAAGATACAGAGGATGCAAAGGAGAGCATGGTTTGGAGTCCAGCCCCCATAGTCTATGGCATAGTGAACAACAATCTGCTTCCGTCTCTCTTTATATGTATACATAGTCCCAGTTTCATTCCCAGAATGCAGCTGAGCTCCAGTTCAGAGCGTGATGGTGTGAGAGGGAACCAGACTAAAGAATGGGAACAGAGTGCATTCTCCTCTCGCAGATCTGCCCCTCTCCTGGGATGCGGAGAGTCCCAGGCAGACTGTTAGCTGCTCTCATCATCTGCTGGACGGGTGGGACTGTGTCGCCATGATGACGTGCGATGGCCCACCGCTCTCCCCTCGCTGGCTGCCCATCCCTGCCAGCACCGACATGGCCACCGCCTCAGCCGCAGCACGGGAACTCAGGCCATTGGGACCTACAGTGGACGAGGGGCTGTGGGCCAGAGAGCTGTGCTGAATGACCGGTGCCGGGGAGCCCGTGGGCTCAGACGTCTCTTTCATGTGTTCTTCCCCTGAGAGTCATAGAAAAATGAAGATTAGATCATGCAGATGTAAGTGAAAAAAACTCAACTCAAGCTCCACTCACCCAAGTAGGCGGCTTTCTTCTGGAGGTTGGTGACAGGGCAGTCTTTATGAGCTAACAGCAACTGCTTTAGATGAGCAACTTCGTTTCGTAGATGAGACACCTCGTTCTTGTACACATTCAAATAAGCGAGAAAAAAAAAAGTGTAAACATCACACTTGGACAAACTTGCAAACACATTTATAACTACTCAATTTTAAAGTACATACAACAATGCCAAACCATCAATGTGTGCATTGTAAAATAGTATTAATAAAAAAAATAAAGTTATAAAACAATATAAGAAATAAATATCAATAAAAATATTTTGTTTTACAATAAAAAAATTAAATATTAAGATTGTTATTATTATTATTATTAATGATAGTCAATTTGACATATTTATAATAATATAATAAAATAAAACAACAAAAACAATATAATAAATAAATGCATACATACACAAATAAAAAAAATATTCACATACAGTAAAATATATATTAATAACATTATTATTATTTTATTATAATAAAACCAATAATAGTATTAATGATAAAGTACATTTGAAATAAGGCCAATAATTGTTTAAAAATAAATAAATAAAACATAAATATAATCAAATAAAATAGGCTATGATTGGAATGAGATACTAGCAATAGTGCAGTATATGCAAAGATACAAAAGAAACTGGAAATATTTAAAAAACCAGCATGTAAAACAGTATAACCTATTTACATTGTGAGATACAGTTATCTAGGAACAAATGTATCTTTTAACTAACTTTATCTTATCTTAACTTTTGCCACTTAAAGAGATTACAAAACATTACAGTTGACATTGCTTTCAGTTCAGTCTTGACTCTTTAAATAGAACTTATGGACAAACGCATTGCATTATGGGATACGATATCCCACACAGTATGCTCTGCTTGCATGCATCTTGTATAAGAAGTAGGTGCTCCATGCACTGCATACAGACATTTACATACTGTCAAATTTTGAAGAACAAAGAGGAACCACTTCTAACACGTTTCTCAACTTGCTATAAGCAATATTTCAGTGCTCATACACATTTTAGATCAAATAATTACAAGTCAAAGAATTTTTTGTGCACACTAACCGACAGCGAGACGTTGATGGATGTGAGCTCCTCAGCCTTCTTCTCCAGAGAGTTGACCCACAGCTTACGTTTCTGTCTGCAACGAGAAGCTGCTGCTCGGTTCCGCTCAAGGAAGCGCTGCCTTCTCTCATCAGGGTCGTCATCAGTTGTTCTCCGCCTGCGACCCCCGGTGGGCTGAGCGGGTGACACCTGAAAACAGCAGGGAAGAGTATGAACATGATGCTATGCTTTCCATGCAGATTTGCGTAAGCACTCTGTTACGCCTTTTCCACCGACACGGTTCCGGCCTGTGTCCATTCTCAATTCTCCATTCTTTCCACTGAAGAAAAGGGGGTTCCGGGCAGGAAAGATTGATTCAACTCCGGCCCTAAAAACTTGCTGGTTTTGAATAGAGCCAGAGACTCAGTGTGTGCGAGAGAGCGGGTGAATCTGCGGTTTCAGTTTCAATTCATATATATATCCAAAGAGGACAGATGAGAGTTCCCGGAGTTTATGCGAGCTGCCGGTACACTAGAATCACACCCGGGACTGTGAACAGCAAAACAGAAGTGCTGCACTGGCTGCACAAACAAAGGGATGAACATTGTTTGATTTTAGACTGGTTATAGTCAGGTAAACAACACATAGTGGCGTTACATCACCGTTCGTTCCTCAAGTCTATGGAAACACGCGGACAGTACATGACTGGCTCTAGTTCGCCTGGCCAAGAACAGGCTCTGGTTCCAAAAATGCGAACCATTCTGGTGGAAAAGAGATATGTGAAGAGCGTAAAAAGGATTCTATTTACGTGTTTTCTGTATATAACTTCACTCGATTTCTGTATATAACTCATTTATAATCTGAATAAAATATTTATGTCATGCGTGACAACCATATTAAAATCTGGGACTGAATCTGAAATTTCCATGTTTGACATTGTGATAACCATAGCCATGAACGTGCTTTTCATTTTATTACTAACTTTTCATTTGATCTTTTTAATGCAATATTTTCTTAACTGAACAATTTTTGAAGACTACATGCTAATGTTTTAAATGGTTAGTTCACCTAAAAATTAATTACTCACCCTCATGTCATTCCAAAACTGTAAAACTTTCATTCATCTTCGGTACACAAATTAAGATCTTTTTGATGAAATCTGAAAGCTTTCTGAACCACACATAGGAAGCAATGTCATTGCATCTTTCAAGGCCCAGAAAGGTAGCAAAGACATTGTTAAAATAGTCCATATGACTACAGTGGTTCAACCTTAATGTTATGAAGCGACGAGAATACGTTTGTGCACAAAAAAAAAAAAAAAACTTTATTCAACAATTTTTTTTCTCTTCCCTGTCAGCCTCCTATGCTGTTTACGTTGTAGACACAGTGCAGCGCTTCTGGGTTCTACGTCAGAACACAGACACATTATTGGCTGACGCTGTACACGTGAGCAGCATGACGCATATGTGTGATGCTGATGCAGGTGCCGGCCAATAATGAGCCGGCGTTCTGACGTAGAACCTGGAAGCGCTGCACTGTCTGACAAGGAAAAGATGAAATTGTTGAATAAAGTCGTTATTTTCACATTCCTGCCTATGTGTGGTTCAGAAACCTCATGGATTTCATCAAAAATATCTTAATTTGTATTCCGAAGATGAACAAAGGTCTTGCGGGTTTGGAACAACATGACGGTGAGTAATTAATGACAAAAATTTCATTTTTGGGTGAACTAACCCTTTAATGTATTATTTACTTAGCATTTATCATTAACTAATTTCATTTATTTAATATTTTATTTTCAAATAGTTAAATAAAAAAAACT
Organism: Elopichthys bambusa; assembly: GCA_037101425.1. Lineage (NCBI taxonomy): Eukaryota > Metazoa > Chordata > Actinopteri > Cypriniformes > Xenocyprididae > Elopichthys > Elopichthys bambusa. Next base: position 14,663,173 of record CM074451.1, read on the forward strand.
AATAAAATAAAATGGTTACAAAAGTTTTTGATATGGTACCAAAGAGAAATGTGAAATTTTACTGGTATTGGTATGGACTACTGAAATGTTGGTACAGTGTCAACACTAGTACATATAATGTTTGCAGTTCTGACAATTTGAGTGTGAAAATGTGGTATACCTGTGGCTGAGCAGGGGATGGGGCATCTGGATGCTGGACCAGCAGCTGGCTTTGCTCAACCCTTTGAGGTACCATCGCACTGGACCCCATCGCCACACCAAGAACACCCTGAGCTGAGGGCGTCTGCTGAGATAATGCTGCCTTTAACCTCTGAGAATAACAACAAAAACACCATGGTAATGTGGCACAAGATGGCATTCTTTCTAATTATAAACAGCTGTTTCAGCTGCAACACTCTATTTTATTCCTCTTTCATGTGGAATAGCAAGAGAAGTCATTTCATAAAACTCGTCAAGCACTGAGTAGAGAAACCATGTGACAGAAAGGAAATAAACACGTGTGAACTTCTGCATTTTATTTCTATGGGTCAGGATGGGATGGTCATGCAGAATTTTTCTAATTTTTTTAAATCTTAAAATGGGTATAATGCTATTTCATGCATTCTGACTTATTTACACAGAGTTGGATTCTCATGGCCAAAGTTTCAAAACACGAGTTGGACGTATGACGGAGTATTTCTGTGCCAAAAATACTCTTCCAAATCCTCTTAAATTTCAGGATCTTTTTTTCGAGTATGTGCCTATGTGACATCAGAAATGTCAGGAATTCCTTGTACTAACACTTCTCCCGGAAGAGCGCATGCGCGTGCGCGTCGACCAGAGCGAGAGAGCAAGAGCACGCCCATCAACGTGCTTCATTCGGGTTTACGGAAGTCGTCGACAGCGCTGCACAGGACTTGCTCAAGAAAGATTTGTCACTTTGTTTTCAGACCACGAAATCAACAATGTCACCAAAGAAGTGTGTTTTTGGTTGTGAGGGAAAGATAACCTTGCTTCCCAAAGAACCCAGTGTTCAGTGGAGCTGAGAGATTTGTGCTCACGCATTACATTGATGCGCTCTCCATATGTTATCAAAATAACCATATAAACTGATAGTTGCAATCACTTTATTGGTTAAAATGAATGGAGAATATCTCGTGTTTTTCCGTGGCTGTTCGAGCCCTCAGGATCGGCGCTTATGGTTTTATAAACAAGGCCCAGTTCTACGCTGGATTTACAGATTGTTTGAAACTGAAAGATGGAGCGGTCACAGTGGTAATGATCCCGGTCATGAGTCGGAACCGCAGGTGGTGAGTAAAACCGTTTTAAATGTCTGTTTTGTTGACAATAGGCGCCTAAGTGCATATAATGTAAACAACACAAACGTAGTGAATTCATAAATTAATTATTCATCATTCACTAAACGCTATTCATTATAGTGATTCAAAAGTTATCCATGCATAATGCGATGGTGTATTGTGTGTTTAAATACAGTTGTTTAGCTGACCATTGATAGCTTGCAGACGATCGCTATGCAAAAGCTGCGCGTGCTCTTCACTCTTTAGCTCTGCTCACAGGACACGCCTCCAGGCACTTGGCTGTTTTCGGAAAGACTCCGTACAGCGTATGTATCTTTTATAAATGTGATAAAACTAAAGACATTTTGGCGATATGAATCATGATATACTATTCTATAGGTACTCAAGATTAACCTGAGATTGGCAGAAACTGTGTGTGATACACCCCCCCCCCCCCCTTTAAGTGAACGTGGTGTGGTGTAATTATACAGACCGACTAGTCTTCAAACCACTCACCAACTAGTCTGTTATGGAAATATGTATTTTTTGCATATCCCTGGATAACAAGTGTACTTGAAATACAGACTGTTAATGACAGAGCTGCGTTTGTCCCAACAGCCAGTGTTTGTTTGTTGTGAAAACTATCGCCCATGTGATGTGCCGGATAAAGACTTTCAACATAGGAACACTAAGAAAAAGCTATGCATCTGGGCGTTTTGCGTAAAGATCCACAGTCTGGCATAGAAAGAAAAAAAGAAGTTTGCCCTCACCATCTTTGCATCAGTGTGGGGGTTATAACCGGAGGGTGAAGACGAGCCGCTGCTGCTGCCCCCTAGTGGAGGGCCAGGAATTCCTGGAATGTTAGGCACCATACACAGGGGCCTCGCCAGCTACACCACAGGGCCAAATGCAAAACATATTATGAGGCAAATTATAAATGACTCCAGAGATCAGAAATAACAGCTCACAGAAACATCATATTGAAATAGAAGTGGATCATTTTTGAGCTACAAGTGACACTGTGCTGAAATATAATACATTAACAAAACAAATATTATGCACTTGGCCTTTAAAACTGAATCACATCAAAGTCCCTTTAAGGCAAGCCAATTTAGTTGGTGTCCATCTTAGTAATGGACCAGAGCAGCTATTTAGGTAAGGTACAGTTCCTGTCTACTTGAATGACATCAAAGGGCTAAAATCTGCAAAACTATTTGTCAGGATTACATTTCAATAATATATTTCTAAACAGAAACAAAGTTTGATTCTTTAACTCAAATTATGCTAAAAGAAAGTGTTTTAAACGGTGTGTTCACCCAAAAATTTCTGTCATTTATCAGATTTCATCAAAAATTCATTAATTTGTGTTAAGATGAACGAAGATCTTACAGGTGTGGAAAGACATGAGGGTGAGTAATTAATGACAGATTTAATTTTTGGGTGAACTAACCCTTTAAGGACCTCTAAACATGATGATTCTCTTGCAAATGACCCCTTTTTCAAAATATAAAGGCAGCTAATATAATGTACATAATATTATAAAGACAACATTTTGTTTAAAAATTAAATAACCGATATTAATATTGTTGTACTAAAGACAAAATAAGTTATTCAAATATCTGGAAAATATTTTTCATTAATTAAAAAGAATTCAAAATAATTATCACTAATTTATTTATAAAATGTAGTGCTTTAACAATAAAGGAAATATATTGTTTTTTGTTACCCTGAAATTTTTCTAGCATTATTTTAGTATTATTTATATACTATTAAAGTATTTATTAATATTTTTAAATTAGCTTTTATTTTTATATTTTACTTTAATTTTAGGTTAGTTTTTAGTAAATTTGTAATGTGCTTTAACTTTTTTTAATAGTTTTTGTTTTGTTTAATATTTCTATTTAGTTTTAGTTTATTTTTATTTCAGTTTTAGTCATTTTAGTTCTTAAACTTATTTCAGTTTTCTTTTTTACTTAATTTTTGTTTACGCTTTTTAAGTTTAAGTCTTTCATCTAATAATTATATTTTATTTCAGCTTTATTTCAATAAACAAAAACATTTTTTAATAGTTTTAGGCCGTTTCTCAATATGCGATCTAAAGCGATCTTGCATCCTTGTGTTCTTGTGCTACGTCATCATGTACCGCAACTCAAGAACGCAAGTACAGAGGACGCATGAAAGTACCCGGATGTGTTCTTGATATCGAGGATGCATCGAATGCAGACTTGAGAGAATCGAACCGTTATAAATCCCAGAAGATGATGCAGGTGGTCGACGTACGGAAGCCTATAAGCTTTAAACTTCTCATTCTCAAGCTCGCAAATATGAGACGTCTCATGAAGGTAAACATTTGTCTTTGTTTTACTTTATTACAATTAAGACCTGGAGAAAGCCTGCAGTATTTTAATTGGCATATTAAAAAGAATCTTATCATTGACAAAGCATAAGTAACATTAAACATACATGCTCATTTTCACAAATACATGCGGTAAAAGTAAAACGATATAACAATTTTTTAAAAAATAATATCTATAATAATATGAAATAAATGTTTTAATAGTTTAATAGTTGTTTGTAATGTTATGTTGTATTTATTGTGCATTGGCTACTACTTATAATATGCTGGGACGGTCAGTTGAGCAACAAGATCACAGCACATCTCAATTCTCACAAGGGTGCGTTCTGTGTCCTCGCGTCCTTCCGAGTTCATTCTTTCAAAGTAGCCTGGCAAGACCGGTCTCCACGAGAACGCAAGTCCGTTCTTGGAATTGAGAAACAGCCTTAGTTTCAATTAACAATAACAACACTGAATTTTCCACAGACCCCCAGCACCATTTTGCAGACCCCAGTTTAAAAAAACAGTTTTACAGTAAACAAAAAGTCGAGTGTTAAGGCCCGTTCACACCAATGACGATAACTATAACGATAAAGATATAGCTTTAAAAAACGTTCTCACTGTAAAAGAATAGCCACATTAGTCAATACCACAACTATAACGATAACGACACAGAGAGACAAAATCATTGGAATCACATTCAGAATGTTTTTTTTTCCAGATGAAGAACAATAAAATCTGACAACTAATCAAAATCCATTTTAAGAGCCCGAACATTTAAAGTAGCAGATGACAGAACTGCAGCACGTATAGTTATTCTTGGTGTGGACAGGCCTTTAAGGTCTCTCACATTTTTTCCCTTTGAGTTGTCCATCTCCTTATACCAGGGGTGTCCAATCCTGCTTCCATCCTGCAGAGTTCAGCTCCATCCCCAATGTGTGTTGAAGCAAGTTGGAGGTAAACTCTGCAGTACAGTGGCCCTCCAGGACACCCCTGCCTTATACTGTTTCTGATTACAGTATGACTTCAAATGAATTACAGTAAATCAGGGGATTCCGTACTAGTAAATACACTTTACAAACTTACAGATATTACAGAGGGCATCTGCATAGGACCTGGAAGCACAGGAACTGTTTGGCCATTAGGAAGCATCATCATTGGGTACGGCACTGTGGGAGACCTGAAAGAGAAGTAGAGAAATTTCTAGCTTGCACAAGCAGCAACACCAAATTAATGCACAAACTGAAGTTCTGCTCTCTTTTTTTCCTTTCCTTTTTTAACAACATGCCAGCTTCTGTGGCTATGTTAATTGGGAAAGCCAGGTTTAGTTATTCAAAAATAAAACTAAAGATGTTTAAGATTCATTTTTTTCTAAAAACCTTAAGTCTAAATTTGGATTTACTTGCTTAAAAACCTTTTCAAAAGTATCAACAGAATAAAACAAGTTCCTCAAAGGGGCAGAAGTATTGCAGTCCAGCGAAATATGTTTAATGGACAGTGGATTCTGACAAGATTTTCTCCTGATGTATGTGTGAGTCTTGAATGTGTTGTGTAAATGACTTGATCCCAGCAATTATTAAAAGGGGAATATATGTTTTGTCCCAACATCAAGATTTATTTCACATAATTTGCTGTTTAAGCACTGATCCCATTCCGATTGCAATTTATTTTTGGTGTATGCATTTAATGTTGGTCTCAGATCTGTGAAAGGTATAGAGCATTTTACTGGTTCTGTAGATAATGCATCCTTGGGAGCACTGTCTGCTTGCTCATTACCAGAGATTCCTGAGTTGCCAGGTACCCAGCAGAAAATAATATTAAAATTCTTTGATTCAAGAGATGACAATTTGATTAAAATCTTCACAGTTGTTGGGTGATCAGTTTTTATAGATTTTGACAAGATGTGTCTATTCCAAAATGTTTAAACCCACTTCTCCAGATGGGTTTTAATATGTAGACCAAATGGAAGGATGTAACTTGGTTATTTTCATATATTATTGAATGAATTGAAAAAAAATGCTGAATAGGCTGTATTTTCCTTATTTGTTTTAAGTTTGATTACATATTGTAAAGCCAACTTTAGTCGTCTGATTTTTATTGGCTTCCACATATAGACTTTGGATTGGTGATGTTCTGTAGGCTAGTTCTGCTCTCTTCCTGTCAACTATCTGACCAAACATTCTTGGGACGTCAAGTATGGGAGCACAAATGAGCCAGCTGCCCACATTTTCCTAAGAATTACTACCACACCAACTTAAAGCAGCACAGTGAGTCATATAGAAATAAGTCCAAGAATGAAGCTGACGGCTCAAAGCAACGACTCATCATTGATACACTGTGGCTGTTCTCTTACCCCAGTGTGCGGTTGGATGGTGGGGTATGTGTGATGACAGAGGTAGGGGAGGGCATGGTGGGCTGCAGGGCGTCATAACCCAGGTGCAGGGGGAGAGAGCCAGGACGCACTATGGCAGGGGTAGGAGCCGAACTGACAGCAGGCTTTGGAGGAGAATCCTGTAAGGTAGATGATCAGCCAGCTAAGCACAAACATCTCATAGCATTTAATTCAAAAGCAGCACCATTTACTTCCAAAATGGATATCATCCAGTCACGACTGTTTGTTTAGTGATGCAACACATCTAGTTCAGTCATTGTCAAATACATAGTTTAGTGAAATGTATAATTATGGTCTCTATAGCTCAGTGGCCACTTGAATGCCAAATGTATGCTAGCATACATTACTATTAAAGGGATAGTTTACTCAAAAATGAAAATTCTGTCATCATTTACTCGCCCTCAATTTGGTCCAAAACCGTATGCATTTCTTTCTTCTGCTGAACACAAAAGAAGATATTATGAAGAATGTTGGTAACCAAACAGTTGATGGGTCCCACTGACTTCCATAGTATTTTTTTCCATACTATGGAAGTCAAACTGTTTGGTTACCCATATATTCTTCAAAATATCTTCTTTTGTATGTCTTCTATGTATTCTACAAAAACCACTAGTGATAATACTTACATTTATTTTACTTTAATAAATTAAAAACATTATTTGAATAATTAAATAAATTATAAAATATATAATTAATAATACAATAATAAATAATAAATTAAATATTATTAAATTAAATTAAATATTATAATAATAATATATAAATTAAATATTATTATTCTTCAGCTCATACTCGTTTGGTAGCGCATTACTGCCATTATAAAGCTCGGATGCATCAGGATATTCATTAATATATCTCTGATTGTCTTCGTCAGAAACAAGAATGTCATATACACCTAGGATGGCTTGAGGTTAAGTAAACCTTGGGGTAATTTTCATTTGAAAGTGAACTAATCCTTTAAATTATTTAACTTTATTTTCTAATTTTTTTTATTATTACAAACAATATTTTTAACACAGAAGTGAAAAGTGAAATGATAGAAGAATTTACATGAATTTCACAATGTTTTTGCTTTAATGACAGCAGTGTCGAGCTGTATAAACTCCACAAGTTTGTGTAAAACCTATAATCATGTTCTCCAGCATGATTTGAAAACAATCCAAAGAGCAAGAACATCTCACTGTCATGGTCAATGTCACAAATTTACCTGATTAGTGACCTAAAAATAATACAGAATCTTAAATATTCATTTGACATTTTATAAAATCCTAACATTTTAAGATTAAATCCGACTTTGAACTGCAGATTTCCAGTGTGGTCTCCGACTTTTGGGCTTTGCTGTATCTGCTCTAGCACAGTTTGGTTTGCATAAAGCATGTACCTGTCCTCTGCCTACAGGCTCTCTGCTGCTATCTGACATGCTGGAGAAGGAGTCAGGGCTGCCAGGCGGAGAGGAGTCCACCTCCACGGGGTCCTCCTCCTTCACCTTAACGTCTGAAGGCGTCTGCAAACTCATGTCTAGTGCTCCTGAATTAGGAGCGGGTAACTACATGGAAAAAAGAAAGAGAGATGAAGAATGTGACAGACTGAGAGAGAGAGCTAGACGAGACCGTGTTACACATGCAAACTGATAGGGAACTCTGCAGTCCATAAATCTGAGTTTTGGCAGCAGGCAGCCCGAGCTCCTCATGTTTGGAGCACGTCTGACTGTATGACTGAATCCCTCCACCCAGTCCCGCAGCTCACCGGGTTCTTGGCCCTCTTGTCCTCATCTTCTTGGCCTTTAGGGAATTCCTGCTCGAACGAGCTGGCCAGCTCATTGAACAGGCCCACCTCTTCACAGTTTTTCAGGAAACGAGTGGGAGTCGGCGTCTGGTCTGGGATAGAGAGAGCGAGAAACCAAGAGATCTCATTGTTTCCTTATGCAAGAAGGCCTCAAGGACAATATAAACTCTGCCATGCAGCTAAATGGCTGTACGCAGCAGTACAAACCAAATCTGCTTACGATTTAACATGATAAATCTAAGAGAGCTCAAGGCTGTTATTACATCTGTGTTTTTTCCCAAATGTTTAACATCACAAAAAAAACCCAGCACTTTGTGAATTTTCCCCTTAAAATTACTAGCTTAAGGGGAATTAGCTTCACTCCACAGCTATAAAGTAATGATATCAAACTGCATTGTTAAATCTCTGTACAATTTGTTTTGTCAGTGCCACTGAAACCAGCATTCCTGGTTACCATTTCTCACAAAAGTAGTGATACACAAAAACATGGGGATGAATGGTAGGGACATGAACCTACCAAAGACAAATTAATAATCAATATTTATTTTATTAATATGATAATGCATTCAATATTTATATATTTTAATTATATAATGTCTATAACCAAAAATCTGTATCACAATATGCTTTAAGATTCTGTTGGTTTCGTAGTATATCACTTTATATAGGTTTATTGTGGCTTATTTTACTCTCAGGAATACATAGAATATAAAAACATTATACAGTCAAATACAAATTTAGTGGTGGTAATCAAATCAATTTATAAAACTAACATGTAATCAAATGCAAATCCCTTTTATTTTTGGCAAGTTTACTGTTTAAATTAAAACATGTATGAAAACTTGCATAATTTCTTTCATAATTTTGCTCAAGTTGGACTGAACTTTTATTTTGGTGGGTTGTAATGAAGACCTTTGAGTTTCTGTGTGTATATGGCCCTGTTTACATCTAGTATTAAGATGCGTTTTGGTCAGATCACAAGTGGACGACGCTAAATACAGGTGTAAATGGCATCTAAAACATTTTGAGCTTATCCACTTTCATCCACTTCCAGATGTAGTCGAAAACGCATTTGACGCATAATTGCTTTCGTAGTGTAAACGCTCATGTGGTTGAATGTGATCAAACAGCCACAAAAGACTGCCTCTCCGCCTACTAACCTAATACAGTGCTTCCCACAGGTTTGAAATATACTTGCGGTGGTAGCCGGGTGAAAAATCCTCCTATTATCCACGGCACAAAAATGGTCTACTACATATGACAAACAAATAATGTGTGATTTTTAACAGTATTTATTTATTGAAATTAATTTTAATTACATAGCATACTATTACATTTAATTACATACTAATATTATGTTTTATTATGCATTGTAAATTGTGCAAAATTACAGCATTTAAATGGTTCTCCTTTTCCTATGTTCTCCTTGCTATGTCATATAGTGTCTCTCTCAGTGAATGGGACAGAGATTTTACTAGTAAAATTTATATAATGAATAATATGTGTCAAATAATGTTCTTAGTCTTTTCTTCCTGTGGGGGAGACTACAACAATCTACTATGAATTAAATGGAAAATCAAATTAAATACAATTTATTGTGTAACCAAAATACCAATGATGCCCAGAAGAAGAAGAAAAAAAAAAAACGTAGCTTGTGACTTTTATATATATAAACAAGCCCAAAAATTCACCGGGACTCTTATTTTGAAATGTCTACACAATTGCGGGCTGATCCTTCAGATTCGTACAATCGTCTAAAACATATTATATAAAGGCCATAAAGTAGACATTGTCATAATTCATCAACTTAAGTTCATTAGCAATCGCTTGGCATAAATCTGCGCTTTTTGTTGATTGAGAATCACTCTGAAGCAGTCTGAAGCGCTGTTGCGCGTTCTACAGGCTCGCGCAACATTGTTCAGACTGCTTCAAAGTGATTCTCAATCAACGAAACGCGCAGATTTATGCCAAGCACTTGTGACTTTGCAACATGCAGTGCTCTTTGTGTAATATCCACTGCATCTCTGCAGCGCACATGGGAATGTTAGCGGGAGTAAACAGTTCTGACGCACACGTAACAAGCAGGTACGAAACGCGTAGGGCGAGGGGAGACTTTCCACTAGTTAATCGATCGCGGATGGTTTCATTATCTTGGGCGGATACAAAAGTATACGAGGATAAAAATAATAAAAGCATAAATGGGTCTCCAAATATACTTGGGCGGCCGTTAATATACCCGAGCGGCCCACCCAAGTAAAGTCTATGTGTGGGAAGCACTGTAATACATAAACATTACAGACGGGATTTAAACTTTCTCGGTTGAAGACCAAAGTTTGATTTGAAGATGGCAGATGCTGAAAACACCACAATCATCACACATGCTTCAGTATGTGTATAGCAGACGAAACTGTGGTGCTTATTCACGCAGAGACACATAGAACATGTAGACATATATTTACATATATTACATATATTTATATATTATTTATGTTGTTTTTTGGGGGGATTTTGTTATATACTGAACTGTGTATATAATTATATCTAAAAAGAATAAGTTTGAGGCACTGTGTGTTCAAACCATCATATTTTCTCGGTGCAAAATACCTGCAATGATGACTGAGTCCGTTCTGGCGGGTCCAAACTTCAGGGTCATTTCATGTTTGTGTTTGTGGACAGCCAGGTGGTCCTCATTAGTAAACCTCTACAGAAAGACACAGATGAACAGATGGACTACAAGATAAATCTGACCAGAAGAAAAGAGAGGAGCATTTCATGACCTCAGGGCTGAGACACATTTCCAAAGGAAGAAGAGGGAGTGGCATTGACGAGACTTGTCTTTAAAAAAAGATAATGTAGGCCAGAGAGAACTTTATAACGATCGTTTTTCACCAAACCCGTGCCCTACTCAACCTCTCTGAGGTACAGGTTGTAACTATACAGTGTCAGTGTCAAAGGCTTACAGTAAAGGTGGTTTTCTGTTTCAAAGCTAACCTTTGTACCCTTATACAGCTTCCAGTCTTACAACGCTTACATTTCTTTGTGCTTCCGTTCAGAAGTGCAGCTAAAGCATTACACAGTAAGTACTGAACTTCCACATTTGTCACACAATGAAAAAAAATATTTTAGAACAGTACAAAAATGCACTGTGCAAATGACAAAAACGCTGATGCTAATGAGTTTTGTGGTTTTTCATTTTGACCCAGTGCCTGAGCCATGATGTTATGGATGCAGGACATAACAGCTCCTAGGCTGAGCAAACTTCACAGATGTATTCAATTAACATTTATGACAGGCAATCATGCATTCTCCAATGTGCTTTTATATTTACCTTTGTAAAAAAACAGCTGTTACGGTGTTAAAACCGTGCACTGCACATGCACAGCTAGCGAGTCACAGATATTTAAGAAACCATTTCTTGGAATATGATGCATTAAAATCTATGATCTGACAGATAGCAATGAAATAGGTGTGTAAGTAGGAATGGGAATCTAATGAATCTAAGGAAATGTAAAGATTCCAGTTCTAAATTTACAACAATTCTTGAAAAAGATATTTACACAGTCATTTTAATGACTTTTCTCAGGCTTAATAGAAGCAGCATTTCATATTGTCAACTACAAATTAAATGAATAGTATTAATAATATAATATGAACAACAGGATTAAGTACAACATAAGATTTTACACAGAAAGATGTAAGCTGTATGTTTTTGATTCACTAAAAAGGACTGACTACTTTGGACGCATTGTATATGTGTTTGATTCTAAAAAAGAACCAGTTCAAAAGAGTAATTTGTTCAGGACTCTGACTACACTGGTTGTGTTATGTTTTTGACTCAAAATAGTTATTTGCCGACATAATATAATCTGACAACACTGTCCGCGCTGCATGTTTTTGATTCACTAAAAAGAATAGATTCAAAAAGAGTCATTTATACAAGAATCTGTCTACACTGTTTGAGCCACATGTTTCTGATTCAGTAAAAAGAAATGATTTAAAGGAGTGAATTGTTCAGGAATCTGACTACACTGGTTGTGTTATGTTTTTAACTCAAAATAGTAATTTGCCGACATAATATAAACTGACAACACTGTTTGCGCTGCATGTTTTTGATTCACTAAAAAATAATAGATTCAAAAGAGTCGTTTATACAAGAATCGGTCTACACTGGTTGCAATGTATGTTTTTGATTGACTAAAAAGAACCAGATCAAAATAGATATATTGGTAATCGGACAACACTGTTTGAGCTGCATGTTTCTGATTCAGTAAAAAGAAATTATCTAAAGGAGTCAGTTGTTCAGGAATAGTTATTTGCTTGGGATTCGGACTACACTGGTTTCAATGCATGTTTTTGATTCACTAAAAAGAGTCATTTGTTCAGGAATTTGGACTACTGTATTTGTTTCATTCATTAAAAAGAACCAGCTCATAAGAGTCAGAATCAGACTACACCAATTAAACGTAATTCAGTTCAGGCATTTTATTAAAGAAATGGTTTGGTTTGCAGAAATTAACAGTTGTTTAAAGAAGCGCCTCCGCTACTGGATCCTTGCGGCCTTTTCCAAAACCACTCATGCAGAGGTGGAGCCTCTAGGATTAGCTTTTCCTCTTTCTGAGTGGATTTCATGACTCAAGCCATGTTCACTGGGCTCCACAGTCTTCTTCAGACTATTTCTGGCTCCATGTCACGGTTACAGTTCAGCCGTGACAGCGCAAAGTGGAAACACAGTCAAGTGTCAGAAGCTTATTTTTAGACGTGCCAGCATCACCAATACAACAACTGCATGGCTTGTAGGTTCTTCTCCCTCAACTTAAATGAGTTTCTCTGGCAAGGACAACACATGATGACAACACAAGGACAACAGCTTGACCGAAGCAAACAGAGAAACTAATTAACACCAACAAACAAGAAATGCATCTAGATTGCCTTGCATGCAGTAGACTTTTTATACTTCCTCTTTTGTAACCATTTCTTATGTGTGTATCTTCCTCTAAGAAAGAAGAATAAGGCAATTGGGAAATGCAACAAATAGTGCTATTCTAATAATCAAGAATGAATTGCATTAGTGGCACAGTTTGGTATTTAACTGACCTAACTATGGGTGTAACTATTGTAGGTTAAAAAAAAATAAATAAATAAAACCATACTGTTTTCCACCGACAGTTCGGTGCACACTTGCACCACTGTTAATCTTAAATATGGTTTGTTGGAAAAAAAACACACATAAAACAGACCACTAAAGTATGTTTCTGACTGATACACTCTGCATGCATTTCACGTGAGAGTAGCTGTCCCATCATTTGTTAGTATGTAAATCTATTGTTGACATCAGATTTCCTCATGCGTTGGTGTGTTGCAGTTCAGTATGGCAAGCGAAGGAGACCGCTGATAGAGCCGCTGCATGCATCATAAATCTGTGATGGGAAAATTCTGGCTTCCCAATACAATACAACAGTGATGGTAAAAAAAAAAAAAAAAAAAAACCTGGACAATGCAGTCACTTTTTGCAAACTTAAGGACTTAAGCAATAAGGACTGCCCGATAGTCCAGGGCCAGTGTGAAAGACGCTACGGACAGTTGACAGAACTGTCACTGTCTCCATCGGGCAAGTGCTGTATCATCACAAAAGTTTATCATTTGCGTGTGTTTTTAAGCCTTGCCAATTTAAACATTCAAGGCAAGAAGACGCAAAATAGAACTTGCGAGCTCTGGGTGAGAAGTTTTGGGTGCACACTCATTCAAGTGCATACACATCTTAGACAGCGTGTGAATACTAAATTGAGATGGTTCTACATCTGAATAAACTAAATTCTGGTCAAGATAAAAAAAAAAGACTGTGAGAGGGGTGGCCAAAGTGGTGCTCATGACAAGTGAAGCCACCACGCTGCCATATTGGTATTCCCACATATTCTATTAAATTAATAGGAAATCATCTGATTTTAATGAGAAAACATTACCTAACGAGTCAGTGTTTTTATATATAAAGTCTCCCTGTACATTCTTGCATCGCAAACGTTCTAAACATGTAAATGGTTATTTAAAGTTGGGAATTGGAAATGGTCATCTATACATAAAATCAGTTTTTTGTTGGCCTAGGCTACACATTGAGCTTCTTCCCATTAGTTCTTTCCAAAAACATGTATCTTAATATAATGTAGGTTCAAATAAAAAAATAAAAAAAAATAAAAATAAAAAAAACACATATATATATATATATATATATATATATATATATATATATATATATAAACTGTAATATTATGAAATACTATTACAATTTAAAATAACTGCATTTTATTTTTAATATATGTTAGAAAAAAATATAATTTATTCCTGTGATGTCAAAGCTGAATTTTCAGCATCATTACTGCGGTCTTCAGTGTCACATGATCCTTCAGTAGCGGTTAAACGGATCGTTGTTGATCCGTATGGACCAAGCCCCACGGTTCGGGATGCATGTGATTCGCGGATCAATTGCAAGTTTAACCACAGTGGAGTGAAAGGTTATCATTTGCACGTGTTTTGTCTTGCTAGTTTACACATTAAATAGATATAAAACCATTCCAGCGCTAGAAGAGGCAAAAGAGGATTTATTTCGGTATCGCATGCCACGCTGTTATCGGTGAGCACAGAAGCACATACATACATACAAGGCTCGCGCGCATACAGAGAGAGAGGCACGTTCCAGATAGCTCGCAAACTCCAAATTGATTTCTCTTTCGCGTTCTCAATGCACTTGGATGGACACATACACGCATTATGTCAGTCAAAATTCCCCTCTCTGCAAGTATTCTCATAAACACATTCAGTTGTCTTAATTGAACGAGGTGAGAATTCGAATGTGTATCTATCGGATGTGTGCGTGCATGGGGTCTTACTCTTAAAGTGACAGCAACCTATAAATACCTGCTGTTGTCTGTCATGTAAATTAAATAACAAAACACAGCTTTAACAAAGATTAATCTATATTAAATTTATACAGTGAACAGTGTCATTTTACATTTAATTATTACATTTCTGTACACGAAACTTAATACTACAGTTAGACCTTATACTTCATTTGTAACTTTATGTTGTATTTATCTATGCTTGTAATTGGTGTACAGTATTTGTTCTTTTGACAGTCTGTTCACTTGCCTTTAATAATGTATTAGTTAGGCTAGTAGTTTCTGCTGTGGTATCAGAGTAGTTAAAGAGGGCTAAGTAATAAATGCAAAGTTACCACCACCACCCAATTGTATTCATTTTTTTTTTTTTTTTTGTGCTGATCCGAAATATGATCCGATCCGTGACTTAATAACCGTGATATGATCCAAACTGTGAGTTTTGTGATCCGTTGAACCACTATCCTTCAGAAATCATTTTAATATGCTGATTTGCTGCTCAAGAAACATTTCTTATTATTATCAATGTTGAAAACAGCAGTTATATGAATTTTTTTTTTTTTTTTTTTTTTTAACATGATAAATGTCTTTACTGTGACTTTTGGTCAATTTAATGCTTCTTTCTTTTTACTAAAATGTATTATTTCTTTAAAAAAAAAAATGTCATTGACCTCAAACTTTTGAACGGTAGTCTATGTCCAGGACTTCCTGTTAAAAACTAAACCACAAATTGACTAGCAAGCACTAGCTAAAGTGTAGCCTTTAGTTAAACCCTATTTTAATTTTGTTGCACAATGTTTTTTTTAATATATTAATATGACTACAATATCAAAGAAACTTGTCTAAAATATCAGACATTATAATCAAAGTACATCAAAAAGTATTCATTTACTCTGAAAATATCTTTATACAAAATACTAGCATTAATAACCTCAAATCTCAGTTTCCTCCGGCGTGTTATTTTTCAGTAGGTTGACAAAACAGTGGAGTCACGTGTAAATCTGGTTCACTGGGATGAAGCAAAACAATCTTAAACCCCTATGGACTTCAGTATGACGCAAACAACGTTTGCTCATCAACAAAAGAACAATACCTCTAGTAGAGTAAATCCTCACTCCCCTCATCCAGCTACACACCGGTGTTAACAAAGCCTGACAGATGTGCACAACCTGATCTCTATATTTCAACCGATCTCCTTTATTTCCCTTTATGTGGCCTTCAGTTTTGGTTTACCAGAGCTGAGTGGTTTTAAAAAATGCCTTACATTCACCTGACAACATGATACTGTCATTACTTTTTAAGATCTAAGGTGCTTCAGGATGCTTCAATGTACACTACCATTCAAAAGTTTGGGGTCAGTATGTTTTTGTTTTAAAGAAATTCATACTTTTACTCAGCAATAAGTTTACTACATTAAATTTATTAAAAGTGGCAGTAACAACATTTACAAAAGATTTGTATTTCTACTTCATCAAAGAATCCTGAAAAAAAAAAAAAATACTTTAAGCAGCCTATCTATTTTCTACATTGATAGTAATAATAATTAAATGTTACTTGAGCAGCAAATCAGCATATTAGAATGATTTCTGAAGGATCATGTGACACTGAAGACTGGAGTCATGATGCTGAAAATTCAGCTTTGCATCACAGGAATAAATTACTTTTTAAAGTACATTAGTGTACAATAGTGTAGTCAAAAGTACCGACTTCGATACCAAGTCGCACAGGAGCGTTTAAAAGCACACAAAAGTGTTTACATTTGATATCATTTTGAAAGCGGGAGAGTTTGAAAGCACCTGACACCTTTTTAAACGCTCCAAGTATGTATCTGTGTATACGCTCGGTGAAGAGCGTTATTGATGTCTATTTGCAACATGTTTTTGAAGCGTTGATCATTTTAGCCAATCACAGACATATCTGTTGAGTGTGTGAACACAATGGCCAATCAGAGGTGTTTACGAATCCGCTCAACAGCGCTCAAAGCACCACATTTTTAAAATGTCAGTACTGACTTGGTACAGAAACCTTTATCACACTTTTACCAATTGCTAAAAAAAAAGTATAAGCAATAGTAAAAGAAATTCGTGCAAAGTCAAATATCTAAGACAACTTTTACGTAAGGAAAACTGATTTATCCTGCTCAAAGTCTGGCTAGGTCAGAGCAAGAAGTAGTAAACCGTCATGGTCCCTGTGGTTTTTGCAAAGAAACATCTGCAAACAACTAACTTGCATAAATTATTCAGCAAGTTCATGTTGTTTCTCTCAATTCTCAAGATTATGCTGCCAACGGTACGGTTAAATAATCATTGTTGCATTCAGTACTGGAGAGGTGAGGTGTAACTGTTAAATTGCCTCATTTTGGTCCATGCTACATTTCTCACGCTGTTTTCTACGTAACTGCGGAGAAGAACATTCAGATCAAAACCACAAAATGAACATCACTGTCTCACTGAGTAGGATGGGTCTCAATCACTTCCTCTTTCAGTTTTCAGTGCCCTCAAATCAGCACAAGCCTCCAAAGGCCACATTGTTTTTCAGTTCTTACACTAGAAAATAGAATTACTTGAGAAGCAAAATTGCACAAGACAGTTATTGTAATTTATTATATATATATATATATATATATATATATATATATATACACACACACACACACACACACACATATATATATATATATATCGTTTTTTTTAATCAAACAAATATTTAAATGAACAAATTTAATCAAGATGCATTCTCTATAAACATTTCCTTACTTCCTTACGCAAGTTTGCTTCTCAGGTAATTTCAAGGATGTTTAGATATTTTTACTGGAAAAAAAGACAAAAATACAGATTAAACATGATTTTTTGCAGTGCACTCCCTCTTGGCCAAGCATAAGTGCACTTACTATCATTAATAATGTCATCATAGCGTCTGCATGGACTTTGACTCAACCAGACAAGTGTAGACAATAACTGCGATTACTCATTGGCTAAGTTTGTGAGTCAGACAGTGGAAGAGACGTTAGCGCAGTTTCACAAGTGTGCTATCAGCTCCATCAGTGTGGCCCTGTGACAAAAACAACATGTTTACAGAGCGGTGCAGCCGGCGCACCTCCCTCCACACACATGCCGGGCAGACGTGCTGCTACTGTACAACTGCGAGGACGAAGTGCACGCCAACACTCTTTAATAACCAGAGGAGAATGAACCAGCAAAGAACACCCACACCTGAAACCCAAGACAAAGTGAAAGCGAACTTACCTGCCCACAGCCAGGAGCGCTGCACACAAAAGGCTTGTCGTCCCCCATCTTTGCAAAGGCTTTGCAATGTAACTGTGGAAGAGAAGGCGAGAACATTACTGAAGGGTTTTTCGTAGAGGTTTATGCCAGGAAAAGTTCTACAGTCGTTTCCAGGGATGCTTCTTCCTGGATCCTCGTTTAGCGCAAGAAGTGACGGGTGTTTAAAAATAATGAGAAGAAACGAGCATATGCATGTTAGTGCAGCAACTACAAGTTTCCCTGGTGATACTTTCTTCACACTGAGGGCATCTAGCAGACCAATGACACTCGGTGTTCATGATTTGTTCAAAGTCTTTTTGGCCCCTCCTCTACTTTTCATTGTAGTCCTCCTGACACCATCTCCACAAAGCTCTTCTGCGGCGACGACGACTCTAGTGCCACTCTACACCTTTGTCCGCAGTCTTTCTCTGAACTCCTCCACCCGTTTCTCGGGATCAAATATCAGCAACCCACACTCCCAGACGCTCATCACTTTTCACAGGAACTCAAGACATCTACATTGATATCGAGAGGTTGTGCTGGTACCGTTTTGCCAGACACCGGGAACCGATTTACCATGGAGATAAGTTCAATTGATTGCTTTCATCCAATTCAAGAGAGTGCAACGAGTGTAAGTGTTGTAAATGAAGAACGGACAGTGCAATAATGGTAATTCTGGAGAGCCATGTCTGGAATGAGCCGCTCTGATCCAGGGGAATGGCATGCGTGTGTATTGGCTCGTCGTAGACACTCCCTCTTTTCCTATTAGCTGAACCACTGCAGTTATTCCAGACAAACTGCCAGCACCTTCCACACAAACACACGCATGTTTGACATTACTCTGTAATCAAACCAAACCAAAGCTTCCCTGGACTCCATGATGGGGTCTATATTCAGAATAGCTTTTCACTTAATTAACACAATGAAAATATATGTAATCCTTTTCATTTATATGCACTAATATAACAATATATAGTAATAGACAGCAAGACTTTATGCAACAGTTTCTTCTCTCCCATTCTGATGTAAACAAGGAAGCCTGCACTGCATTCACTACATTAGGAGAGACTGACAGGAAAGAGAAGAAATTGTTGAAAAAAAAAAAAAAAAAAAGATGTTAGTTTTGTTTTGTTTTTGCGCACAAAAAGTATTCTTGTCGCTTCATAACATTAAGGTTGAACAACTGTAGTCACGTGGACTATTTTACTACCTTTCTGGACCTCAAAAGGCGTAATGACGTTGCTACCTATGTGTGGTTCAGAAACCCTTGGATTTCTTTTAAAAATATCTTATTTGTGTTCTGAAGATGAACGAAGGTCTTATGGGTTTGGAACGACATGAGGGTGAGTAATTAATGACAGAATTTTCATTTTTGGATGAACTAACGGATGAACTTTTGGATGAAGCAAATAAATTGCTGAATCAGAGCTTTGAATCAAATTTGATAAATTTGAACAGAAACACCAGGCATCAAACACTTTGTAAGTGGTTACAGAGGAAAAGCTGGGTTTTGTACACTAAACGACTGACGATCACACACTACCAGACTTTCCAGTCATTCGGAACACAACAATCTCACACAGAAACATGAGTCTCTTTGGTAGGAGATGCAAGGAAATGTGTTCCAAAATTGTCTCAAAATATTAAACATGTTTGATATTCACCAACTGGATGGAATCACATTCTAAAGCAAAAAAAGAAAAAAGAAAAAATTGTCCCACGCTATACAGATTTCTGTCAAATCTGTCAACTCTGGCTGCCCAACATTTGAAGACTGGCTAAGACTTTTGGCAACCAGCAATCAGGGCAAAAGTTGTGTAGTGTATTCCATCATTAGGAAAGATCAGAAAACTGCAAATGTCAAGGTCCTTAGTAAACTTATCAGCCAAAATCTTCACAATGTTGCTTCATTTCATACTGACAACTAGGGGTATAAGAAAATATCGATACATGTGAATGTTGCGATATTATGTTTGCCAATACTGTATCGGTTCTCAAAAACACTGTATCGATATTTATTTATTTATTTATTTATTAATTTACATCCAAGATTCATGGCTTTGTGTTCGGTTTAAAACACAGACCGTATAAAACCCAACCGCTAGATCCGTTATCTCAGAACGTAAACTGACGCGGAGCCGGAGAAGCGCAAGGTGCATTGCTAGCGTTAGCATTAGCAAACCCAGCTCATAAGACGATGGTACCGTGGTATACAGAGCTGAAGTGTGTGGACTCATTTTGGCAACTAAGGAGATCAACAAGAGTCAGTTGTTTGCAAAATAGGCCATGTTATAATCCAAAACTCGAAGAAACGCATAGAATCTGAGAGCTCACTTAATATCCCGATGCCATCCGCGCTGCTGAGAGAGGCGTTCAATAGAATATGTAATATGTACTGCACGTTTTTATCTAAGTAACAAAATAAACACACAACAAAAATGACAGCGGTGACAGCAGAAAGCAAGCATCTGATCATAGCGATGTGGATATGTTTGCACCAGCTCTGCAGTTCAGCAGTTCAGCACTTCAGTGAAGGCACGTTTATTTATATAGCACTTTATACAATAGACTGCTTTAAAGCAAGCAGCTTTACAGTATTAAATATAAAACAAACAAACATTCAGTCATGAAATGGACTATGCACTAGTTGTTAAATAGTTTAGAAATTAAAAACTGCTATACTGTGAACCTTTAAAACATATACACCTAAAGAATCCTGCAGTCACTTTACTATTTTCCCTTAGATTGCACAAAATAGTGATTAGTGATATAACGCAAATGATACTGTATTGATTAAATAAAATAAAGTTGTTTGTAATGTTTTATGCATATGGTGGTGCGTTCTTTATGACCGCTTTTTCTAAAATTAGATCCTCTTTCTAAAAAAACAAGAAATATCGCAATATATTACCTTTCTTACAGTATCGCAATATATCACAATATATCGTATTGTAACCCCTGTATCGCCAGATTCTTGGCAATACCCTACTGACAACGTCATGAATATACAGTAAATATTCAATACATTACCCAGTTTTTGTTCTGAATCTATTTATGTATGACACACATATGTTTAGTATCATTATACATGTGTCTTATATTTAGTTGTGGTAGCTTGACTGGGATCATTGAATTTGTCATCTGTCTTTACAGCAGTCTACACTCTCACTCCTTTAAACCCCAACGGTCCACGTGTGGAGAGGCTGGGAATTTTGGAAAAAGTAACACGTTCATTAAATTTAAATGGAGAGAAGTTTCATTAAACTTTCAACATGCCCCACCAGCTCGGAATGACGTCTGGTGAGTTACACAACCACCAACGCAAACAAAAGGTGAAGAATGAACCAAACATCTTCCTTGACTATAACAGCAGGGATTTAAATGGGTAAATTTAAAAAGGCAGGTCTGCAGCCTGAGACGCTGCTAATTTATGTAACATTGGCGCTGCAAAGTTTACAGCAAACAAATCAACTGCTTTCAAGGTGCCAATGAAATGGGAATATACAAAAAATATACATATTTTAAGCAACAATGTTTACTGGTATGCTGTTTAGAAGGTGTTTACAAAACATTACTTTATTAGATAAACTTACACATCGCATTACAAAAAAAGCAGATCGACAGAGCACAAAGGAATGAAAAACTTTTTTTTAAAGGCTAAAGGACTATTTTTAACTTCACGTTGTCTTAAAACACAACACTTGTGGGAGGTGCTAAAAAAAAAACACAGCAAGATGTGACAGCGCCAAAGACGAATTTAAAAATGCTTGTCAACACGCTAAAAGTTGTCAACACGCTAAATAAGGCACTAAAATGTAACACAAAAAAAAATTAAATAAATGGATGTATAAATGGATGAATTAGAATATAATTAAACATAAACACTAATGTCTACTAGGGATGTTACGGTGAGAAAATTTTCCCACCGGTTAATCGACATGTGACAACACTGATAATACCGGTGTCACTGGGGGGCGGGGCCTCCACCTCTTTTTTTTTTCTTTTTTAAAAATCGCTTATGAAACCTGGCCGTGTGAATTTTACTTTCACTTTTAAATTAGCGGCAATTTTGAATGGTGGGTTATTATTCTTACTGAAAAACACAACAACAAAACAGTACAACGACAAACTCGCTTATATTAAACATAGAACGTTTATTAACAAAACGAGTAAGAATACACCATGCTAGGCCAAATAAAATAACAAATAGCCAAGGCTAACTTTTCTCTTTTGTCGCGCTTGAATGGTTTAAAAGCATTTGCATGAACAAGAGTTTGATAATATAACGCAGAAAAACAGATACTGCTTTAATTGCGTTAAATATTTTTAATGCGTTAAACTGAAAGAAAGAAAACAAAAAAAAAACTTGCCCACCGGTAAGGGGCAAGTGGTGAAACCGGTGTTGCGACTAAACACCGGTAACACAAACTACCATAGCAAGCCTAATGTCTACATATCATTATTTCATTTCAATTTCATTTCATCCTGTGTGGAGGGACGTGCAGCTATAAGCTGAAATTAGGCCAAGACCCTTGCTCTGTTTTCCATAAAGAAAATAACTGCATCTTGTTTGCCCCCGAAAGGCCCTTCCCATTACGACCAAGATCAAAGTGGCGTACAAGCTAAGCAGCTTGATTCCTTGCAGACCTCACACGCTCTACAAGTGAGCCAACAGCTTGGTGCCAGAGCTTTCGGTCTGGTTGCAATACACACAGACAGTTTGGTCAGAGAAATTCACAGAGTGACTATATACAAATGAGAATCACCCCTGGTTCCTTATACCCCTGGTGAAGTGTGCACGCCTCAGTAAGCCTCAAACTAGGGGAGCACACTCTCTGAAGTTTACCATCACAATAAATCAGACAAACAAAAATCGGCCCACTTTTATCAATGTGTGCTACAACTGACCATCCAAAACAAAAATAGAGCCTTGATGGATTATTCACAAAGACATTCTGGAGTAATCTAAAACCACTTCCTGTTATGATTAAGACTATGCTTGCAATATAAAAGCATGGGAAGCATTTTTACATCTGTACTGAATTATTTCAGTACAAAATTAAATAAAACACTTTAATAATCAAACAACATTCTCTTAACATTTCAGAGAGTCTACATTATAACCAAATAATAAAATTGCACCTAAAAAGACAAAAATCTAAAAATACCTGGCCAAAATATCCACAAAAAAAAAAGATTTTTCAGTTTTAGATGAAATAGTTTTTGGAGGACCGAAACCGTTGACTGAAACACTGATGTTTAAATAGCGCTTTTCCAGTTTCGCATTTTCAACACAACGTGGATAAACTAAAAAATAGCAGGGTGGACACACTTCACAGTGACCAAAAAGGATGCTAAAGTAGCAATCTGTAGAATTTGTTTGGCTAAAATATTGATAAAGTTGCCGAAAATCTTTACTATGACTGGTTTAATTTATCATCTGAGAACATGACAGCATTTTGGGGTCTGGTTTTCGGCTAACTGAAAATGCTACGTTTTTGGACTTTCCGTCACATTTAGTTTTGATAGTGATTGTAGAGACAGGGCAGAAAATTATGAGTAGAAAGCGGAACTGATACGACCAGACTCAAACCAGAGACTCCTACATGAGAACCATAGCTCAATGTGTCCCTGCACTAGTTCTAGTTGCTAGGCCATGGCTCTGACAACATCCATCTTTGATTGCACTACTGAAGATAAACCGAACAGCTGGGTTTGTCTATCATCGACAATTTAAACAGGAAGACAGCTGGCAGTACTAGCAGTGCACTGCTTCGGTTGAGTTTTTAAAAATGCAGTGCATTCAGGGCTCCCACACCTTTCAGCCAATGGATTTCCATGACTTTTGCATTTACATTTATATTTGCATTGAATCATTAAGAGGAAGCTTTTATCCAAAATTACTTACAAATGAGGAGCTATAGCAGATCATACAAGAACAAATATTATTAGCAGTACCCAAGTAAACAATAACTTTTCTCAGATTTTCTCAATAACAATAATAATTTTTTTTTTTTAAATAATAATAATAATAATATTAAAAACTAGATTTTTAATCGTTTCATAGAAACAGAATTTATAAAGGACAAATTATAAGCTATGAAATATTTTAGAGCATTTATATTCACTATAGAAATGTCCATGATTTTTCAGGATGTTATTAATTTGAGTGGCTTTTCAAATTCAAATTTCCAGGCTTTTTTCTTCAAAATCCCTGTGAAATACATGCATTTTTTTAATCAAGGCCTGGTTACTCAGGATCAATTTGGTCTGACATGGGGACAAGCAGCATCCTGCTGTTAACTTGGATTTCTCCTACTCAGCAGGTGGACGGTGTAGCGAGGTCCGGCTATAATCTGCCTCAGGCGTGCACTGTTTGATGCTGTCTGCTAGGAAACTGACAAAACAAACTGTATTAATAGCTCCAGCTGGAGCCAAGAATGAGGAATCTGGAGAGTGAGCTGCCAGAGAGTAAGGGAGACCCCACAAAAAGGGAGCGACGGAAAAGTGGGGCAGGGAGCAGAGAATGGAACGAATGGTTTTGGAGGGTGTTTGGTAACTCGCAGGTAAAGGCCAAGGGTGCTGCGGATAGATTCAGGGATAAGGGGTGCGGGGTGTGTTTTATAGCCGATTTGGATTTATGTAACCTTAGTGAACCTGAGCTTTGGAAAATGGAACAAATGAAACTTTAGATCCATGTCTGCATGACTGTAATGTGCCCGGTCCTGAATCCATGGTGAGGAAATACACAATGTAGCCCAATGCAATCCCCAGGGCCTGTATTCTGCTAGGAACAATGTGGACCCCTCCAAAGTCCCTCTCTGTCAGTTTATACTGCTGCTACAACAATGTTACAAGTCAACAAAGGCTAAAAGTGTTTCTTCACTCCTGCATTTAGTAGAAATTAGTGCTGTCAAACTGATTATTTGTGATTAATCGTACCTAACATAAAAAGTTAAAGTGAAAAGTTGTGTTTACATAATATATGTGTGTATGTATATATTATTATATATGTCTGTGTATGTATGTATGTGTGTGTGTGTGTGTGTGTGTGTGTGTGTGTATATTTTATATATATATATATATATATATATATATATATATTTATAGGGCTGCCCCCTAATAGTTGACTAATCATTAGTCAACTAGAGGAGGCTTAGTTGACCAAAATTTGTATTAGTTGGTTAGTCGCAGAAGTATTAGCACGCTTAGTGCATGACATGGAGGTGCCGGCGTGATCACTTGCATTTTTTCTGATAACAAGCGAAACAACTTAAAATACTCTGTCATTTTTG
This sequence comes from Elopichthys bambusa, assembly GCA_037101425.1. Classification (NCBI taxonomy): domain Eukaryota; kingdom Metazoa; phylum Chordata; class Actinopteri; order Cypriniformes; family Xenocyprididae; genus Elopichthys; species Elopichthys bambusa. The sequence goes on from CM074451.1 coordinate 14,688,407, forward strand.
GTCATACAGATAAAAGTAATACATTACAAACTGTAAAGGTTCTACTTTTATTTGTGTAAACTCACAATAACAGGAAAATGTTGTGCCTTTCGTAAAATAAAGAGAACAAATGGGATGCACTTTCTGCCATCTCGGTCTCCGTGAACTGGAGCGCATCATAGAAATGAACCGTAGCATACAGGCTACTTGCCTCACAGACATAATAAATATGTCTATAGAAAGTTTGAAATGTCTCCTTTTAAACTAACCAATTCAAATAAAAATGATAATCTCTGCTTATGTAACTAATCAGTATGTAAGGTGCATTTCTCTCTGTAGGTGCATTCACCATACTGCGGAGATGTCTCCTTGCTATTTTTTTCCAACACATAATCAATATTTTTTCCGGTGCTTTGTGGAAAGCTTTATGCATGCACTTGAACATGGAATAGGCTATATATATTAAGTGCTCATTATGGATTAGTATTCTCCTCATTATATATTTAAGTAATTAAATTAATATAAATGTGCAATTACTCAACTAATTGCTTAAATGAATGACTAATAGTCGACTAGAAAAGTCTTTAGTCAGGGGCAGCCCTAATATATATATATATTATATGTGTGTGTATACATATATGTGTGTGTGTGTGTGTGTGTATACAGACATATATATAATATACACATATATTATGTAAACAAACTTTTATGTTAGAAGCGATTAATCGATTTGACAGCACTAGAAGGAATATATCAAATGTCCACAATATAATGCAATGATTTTGCTGGCAATATAGTATTATGCAACACTGATTTAATTAAAATTTAATTGTAAATATTACTGTTTATTAATGTATATTTGTGTAATAGTGGTGCATTCACTACCATTCAAAATTTTGGGGTCAGTTTGCTTTTCTTTCTTTTTTTCTTTTTTTTTTTAGAGGAGTGAGCAGTGACAGTGAAGGGATTTATAATGTTACAAAAGATTTCTATTTCAAATAAATGCTATTCTATTCAAAGAATACTGAAAAAAATATTAAGCAGCACAACCACCAAAATACCGGTACTTTTGACAATACTAAGCACAACTGTTTTCAACATTGGTCATAATAAGAAATGTTTTTTGAGCAGCAAATCAGCATATTAGAATGATTTCTGAAGGATCATGGGACACTGAAGACTGGAGTAATGATGCTGAAAATTCAGCTTTGCCATTACAGGAATAAATTACATTTTACAATATATTAAAATAGAAAACAGTTATTTATATTGTCATATATATAATATATTAATAATAATAATAATACATATATGTAATATATATGTAATAAATATATTGTAATAAAATTTCACAGTAATACTGTTACTGTATTTTGATATAAATAAATGTAGCTTTGGCATCAGATTCTATCAAAAATATTTAATCCTACTGACCCCAAACTTTTGAACAACAGTGTATGTAAATGAAAATAAATAAATGTTGTGTTCCTTTAATGCGAAACAGTGTCAAAAACATTATTATAACTAGAATGCTTTCAGAACTTTTTACCATATTTTGCATCTTGCATTAAACTACAGTGTATGATCAAGATGATGGATCCTATGATATGACTCCAAAAAAAAAAAAAAATTAAGCAATTCTAGAGCAAAACCACATCAAGATTATATGAAAAAGCTGGAGAAAAAAAAATATTAAGATATATTGCTGTCAGGCATGGCAATGTTCTGAAAGAGCTGCTAATTATATTATAATGGACATACCAACTCAATTTTGGCATATTTTACTAGTTCTCTAAACATTACAGCAACATGATGGCATGTGAATATCATACTTTAACGATCCTAAAATCACAGCAATCCATCAAGCCCAATGTGTTTGCCAAAATCGGACGAAAACATTTTCCAGCCACCCACATTGTCCATTCATTATTTCTACAATGGAGTATCTCCCTCGATCTCTCACAGTACTTCTTGAGCCCAGCACACCTTTTAGAGCAGACCAAATATTACATAACTTTGGAAGTGCACAGATGCCCAGAATCAACTCAAGTACGGCTGGCAGTTTACCCTTATTGTCTGTTTTATTTGAACAGTCTGTTATTTGGTCTGCTGGAAATTTGAAACAGTGTTATTTGGTCTGCTCTATTACTCTATTGATGAATCCGGACAACCAAGCTGTCAATTATATTATCCTGTATACAACTGTTGCCAGGACAACTTACATAATCATAACATAATCTTTCATTCACAGTTCTGACGTTTGATCACAGTACATGGTTTAACAAGTCAGAAACAGAGTCGATTTCATCATGTGAAAGACGTCAAACTGGCATATGATGTTCCTTCCTGTAAAACATCTTCACATTGTGTCTTTATCATGAACTACAGCAGATGCCTGTATAGCAGAGGTGAAAGCAAAAAGCAAGGCTCCGAACTCTCATTAATCAAACTGCTGTGAAGCAATTACTGTAACAGCTGCAAAAATGCTCACTAGTGCACAAGCAAATATGTCAACTGAGACGATGATTAATTATATGGAGACGTACAGTCATTCCAAAGAGTAACATTATTGGAATTCAACAAGTGCCATGTGAAGATGACCTATATCTACAATTACATATCCTCAGATGTACAGATGCTGTTTACAGGCACTAAGATGGGAAGTTCATCCTCAGAAGAAATCAAGTTGATTGTTATCAGCCGTTTTGTTCACACTACATGCATTTTGTGCAAAGATGTGAAATGCTCACATTTTCTTGGTTTTATTTGAATGATCTTGGCCAAATACCCACAACGCTTAGGATAGCAAACTGATCAACACCAGGTGCTTGTTTAACATATTTATATAGCAAACAAACAAGCCATAAACCATTGTTGGTTTAAATGGCAAGTGAATATTGTGATTTAGAATGCTGACATTTGTGTGGGGTTGACCTCTTTTATTTATTTATGAAAAAAAAAAAAAAAACATCTACCCTAATCAAACTGTAATTACAGCAAAGCACTTACTAAACATTTCAGCAAAAAAAAAAAATTAAATATGAAAGTCAGCGCTACTCATACATCTCTAAGGGTTACCCTACTTCAAATCATGATTGTTTCTGTATGTAACAAAAATACAACTTTTTAGGGAAATGTACTTATGGCAATTAAAAACAAAAAGGGACGGTGACAGGGTTTTGGTTTGAATATAGTTTTCTGACACGTTGATGTGTAATTTCTACCTTTTATGTTGGATTGCTGCATTACAACAAAAAATAACGTTCGTTTCTAGTGCTCTCGCCGAAAATAAACGTCGCTAACTATTTAGCAAACCCATGCTAACTTGATGTCTTGCGAACATGCCAACTTTAAAGCCAGCCTTTTCCCGCATGTGCCCGCCCTACCGTTATTCTGATTGGTCACGTGCGCGTCAATCAAAAATACCTAATTGCTGTTTGGCTACAATAAACGTCAATCAAAATTATTAGTTGCGTCTCATTGGCGGACGGAAATCCCACTCAAAAAATGGAATTCACGGACTTACAGCGTACAAGGCCGCTCATACTCCCCCCCCGCTAGAAGCAAAAGTATGCAAAGAGTACTTTGAAGCGAACAAAATAACTGTGGTATCTAATTTGCCATATTATACAAGCAAAAAAATTATATATTGACATAAATAAAAAAATAAAAAAATAAACTCTATAGTATACAGTAATAATTAATGACGGCTAGAGGCACTTTTCTGTTCCTAAGATTTTCTGCCCTCGCTTGTCAAGAGCCCTGAACGAGCTGCAGTGTACGCGTAGACTTCGGTGGAAGACCACTGCCAGTCTGACAGCCTCACAGTCGCCTCATAAAAGTTATTCTCGATCATAGACGAACCTTTTTGACGAATATAAATAACGCTAGGACGTTGTTTCACATTCAGACGATCATCTATTTCACATTTTTGATAAAATAAGAATGTTTACAAACTTACCACAGCGCCCCTCTATCCCACTCTCTCTCTCTATCTCTCTCTCTCCTCTCTTGGAATCTGACACGCCCCTCCCCGTGAAGTATCGCGAGATTTTGGCGTCACATAGCCCGAGTCCCTCACCTGGGGTGTTTATGATCCTTTCAACTCGTTGGTAATTCAATACGTTGACATTCTTGATGCTTTTACTTTCTGGATGATGATACGGATACATTATGATAAAGAATTCTAGCTCATATATTCTCTGACTGCAATAATGGTAAAGATTTTGGCAATACCTTGGAATGTAAATATGAATGTGAATGTTCTTAGTCTAAAATATATTATTTTAACTTGCAAATAACTAAGATAAATGTCTAGAATTTATCTATTTCGTAGAATAAATTTCATATATAATTTCATTTGCAAGATTTCTTCCAGGTTTTTAAATAATACAAATCGAAAATATTTGTAAGATACTAAATTGACATGTTTAATATTAATATCTAATATTAATATATTATACAATAATATATTACACATTATATCAGACTCAAATCTAAATTAAAATACATAAAATGTATTAAAAAGTTAAAAATAAAAACACAAAATAAAGATGTAAACTGAAAATCATATTTTTTTCCCCCTCAGCAACTATTTATATTAAAGACATACAGTTCTTGAAACTTCTGGAATCACAGAATGTATCATGTTTAATTATTTTAATACACTGATTCCTGTTATTCACAGTTTCTGTGAATAAAAAACACTTTTAAAATGTCTCAATAAAAAAATAAGAATTGATTGTAGAGTCATTTTCTTTGTTCTTTTAATAATGCTTCCGCATTCCTATTCTGAAATGGCAAAATAGGAAACAATGTTTTCATTATTATTATTATTCATACCCTAAGATTATATCAGTATTTTATTCCCATCTCAGGGCTTGTCTCTCTTCAAAAGTGTTCAGTGATTCAATCCTCTGCTATTGATTAACTATGTAAAGCAATGGTGAAGATGAAAACCGTGATGTAAACTGAAGGTGACGGCTTTGAAAGTAGAGGAAGGTTAGATGCAGAGGGCCTTTATTCAGTTCTGTAGTTTCCTTCCTGACTGATTTACATTCTCGTAAAGAGGACATCCTGTGCTTGGACACAAGTTTAAATAAAGCATGATGTTGAAAACACACACAGTGCTTGATGAAGGAATTGAAACGATAATAAAAGGATGCTCTTTTCTCATTATTCAATTTCCTATTCAAAAACATGGTTTCACTGAGTGTTTTTTTTAGATGTTAATACCATACAGCAAATGTTAAAAAACAATGAAATTTTTTTTTTTTTTTTTTTGCTTTTGGCAGTTAATATTAATGTAAAATAATCTAAACAGATAATGGCTGCATGACGTCTGGTTGTTTAAATATAGGTAGGCTAATTAAAACTGAGATGATTTTTCCTGACTCATTTCCTTAAGGGCTGATACATGTGACAGTCTTTTTCTTTTTTATGTAACATTTTAATTTTCATTATTATTATTTTACAAACAAGGCAAATGACAAAATTCTGTAGCTTTATCTGACTGACTTATATCACGTGGTATTCCGGCGCCCTCTACCGGTAAAAAATTATACACACATATATATAATTTGTGTTTCTCATGTCAAAACGAAAGCATTTGATATGTGCCGTAATCATGTTCACGGTTCACTTGATTTGGAGAAATAACTGCAGTAAAACGCTTGAACAATGCATGAAGTCTTTTACTGGTTAGTCCGCATGCATAAAACTAGATGTAAGCACTACATACTTATTCAAGCAATATAACAACAGATAAATGAAAACAGCTGCAAAAAATCTCTTGAGGTTTACAAGATGTGACACAAGTGTTAACATCAATTCATTTAAGACATCCCATTCAGTCTGCCAACATTTGGAATGATCATGCTAACGTGACACTGTGAGGCTGAAAAAATGAACATTCCTAATATTGACACAGAAGGTTCTTGTTAAGGTTTTCATCTCAAACGTAAAAGCACAGCTCATTTTCTGCAATCATCAGCACCAAAAAATGTAATACAATCCAACACTCTAAATCAGGTAGTAAAAGAAGGTTTCATGAGAAATATTTATGATTATGAAAGTGATAGAGGGACAGAAACAGACATTGATTTGAAATCCAATAAAGTGTTCTTACATTGTCCTGCTTCAAAATGCCAGAGATTGGTAAACAAATGTAAAACAAGGTTGTTTTGTGGCAAATTTACTACATTTGTGCAAAATTTTTCCACACTTTTCCAAAACAAACTTATTTTCGATGACTGGGAAACCTCATAAAATGATTTAACAAAAATGTTAATATTTATTTGACTTTAAAACTTCATCCAAAGGCTTCAGTTATTACCTTTAAAAACATCAAATATTACTGCATAAATAAAAAAAAACTTAAAGTAGAAGTTTGAAACACAAACTTAATATATGATTATAACTTAAGTGCTGTTAAAGTGTTTTTTTTTTTGTTTCCACTGGATTTACTGGTAAATAATACTTTTAAATTATTTTCTTGTTTTTGCATATATATTATTATCTGCTGCTATTTTAACGTTATGGGTTCATAAATGCATTATCGACATCTTTCTCCTAACAGATAACTGTTTCTCGGCACCAAAAAACATAATCGTACTGCAACCCAAGTCTGAATTTGCTTGATGACATTATAGCAAAAAAAAAAACCCAAAATGGGCGACTTCCTCACTGTATATGGACAGACACACTTCAGATTGCAGTCTGATTACAATCACATAGACAGAAGACATGTACCTCCTCCACGTCTGACATTAAGGACATTCTTCTCACTCAGTCTCTGAGCAGCACATATTCTTTCACTGACTCTGGAAGCGGGAGCTGTTTCACCGCAGACGGGAGATACTGCACTCCCAGGCTATTACGAACGGCGCAGCGCGCTAAGGCTCGCAACGAGGGCGGTTGGGCTACCAGGTTAGTGAGTCGAGCCAGTAACTGGGGATCTTTACTGAGCTCACGAGGTAAGGAGCCGTCGGCCCTGCGGATCTCGAACCTTCCCGCGGCACGGCAAAGCAGCTCCAGACACTCTTCCTCCTGTTCCGTGCCCAGGCCCCGAGCCAGCAGCGCCACCAGCCGTGAGATGGGCGTCTGACCCTTTAGGTTGGTGACGTGAACTTGAGAGCCGTACTCAAGCAGCACACGTACACTCTCCAGGTTGCCCTTCATGGCCGCCCAACTGAGGGGCGTGTCATTATTGTAATCGCGGACATTCGGACACGCGCCGCTCTCCAATAGGGCCCGTACGCACTCGGGGTTATCTTTGAAGGCGGCCCAGTGCAGTGGGGTATCCTTGTTGCCGTCCAGTGCGTTTGGCTGGGCCCCGTATTCTAGAAGCAGCTCCACACAACTCTCGTCCTTCTCCGCTGCATAATGCAGGGCAGTGCGGTTGTAACCATCCAAGGCATTTACCTATGTGAGAAAGTGAGATGGGGGGGGGCATTCAATAAAAACATTTTGTGAAACAATATTACAATTTAAATTGTACAATATTAGTTAATTAACTGTTTTCTATTTGAATTTACTTTATTTCATTAAATGCAATTTATCCCTGTGATGGCTAACTGAATTTTCAGCATCATTATGCCAGTCTTCAGTGTCACATGATCCTTCAGAGTCACATGATCCTTCAGAAATCATTCTAATATGCTGATTTGTTGCTCAAGCATTTCTTATTATCAATGTTGAAAACAGTATTTTTGTAGAATTTAATTATTTCAGGATTCTTTGATGAATATAAATGTTAAAAGGACAGCATTTATTTGATATAAAATACTTTGTAACATTATGAATATCTTTACAGTTTTTGAGCACCTGCATTCATGCTGAAAAAACATTTCAATTTCTTTAAAAACATTTTTTTTACATTTACTGAACCCAAACTTTTAAACAGTTCTGGATCTACAGATTTTAACAAAAACTTAAACTTCAAGCGATTTCTGAGAAACTCTGTTGATATTTGAAATCACCAAAACAAACACATCCCCACCTCAAAAGGATCCCACCCCTCTCTTTATAGCTCCACCCCCAAATTCACAAACATGCTATGCAACACAGGCACCTCCCCCCCAATGAGTTGTCGTGCCCCTCACTGGCTACAAGTGTGTTTTGGTGCTCAATCCAATCCACTTTCAGCAGCATTTCTCAGCGTTTCTTATGGCACCTTTAATATTTAAAAAGCTTCATGACTTTGATTTGTGCCAAGCATGTATTCAAGATGTAAGAAAAAATACTATATATATATATATATATACACACACACACATACATATTAGTGCTATCAAATCAATTAATTTACAAAAAGTTTGTAAATTTATAATATACATATACACATACATATACACATACACACACACAGTGTTGAGTTATGTAATCAGATCACTTTTTTTAAGTAACTAGTAAAGTAATGCTTTACTTTTAAATTTTCGACAAAATATCTGAGCTACTTTTGCAAATAAGCAACAAAAGTTACTTTGTCCCAAGTACTGACTGACAGCTCTCCTGTCCCCATGTTGAGAGAATCGTAAGTGCAGGAGTGTGTAAACATGATGGGTATTGTAGTTCTAGACTAAATGTAAGCATTTACTCATCTCACTTGCACAAAAACAGACTCAGTATTCCTCAAAATGAATAAAAACTGTGAAATGCAATCTCAGAATACTGTACAAACCTGCAATAATTAAATATATTAAATAAAATAAATATACTTTATGTATTTAAATTAACAATCCAATTCAACCACACTAATAAGCAAAAATGACTTTAGATCAACATTATATTTGTGTTTTGTTTTTTATTGCTGAAGTAAGAGTGTTGAACTTCCTTCTCCTGCAGTCCAGAATGGCAGCACAGCTGAAAGGTTTGTTTGAGTTGCGCCCTTTACTGTACAGGTGTGAATTTGCATTTCCTTCAGTCTGAGGCTTATTCATTTCACTTTTGGTGTGAAGAGGCCTTTATATTTGCCAAAAATATAACTTTTTTGTTGTTATTTAAAAAAAACAAACAAGCAAGCCCAGCCCAAAAGAGAAAAAGTAACACAAAAGTAATGTACCGCATTACTTTCCATAAAAAGTAACTTAAGTAACACAATTAGTTACTTTTTTAGAGAGTTACTCGATATTGTAATGCATTATTTTTAAAAGTAACTTCCCCCAACACTGTACATATATACACACATATTTACAAACTTTTATGTTAGATGCAATTAATCACGATTAATCAATTTGACAGCACTAATATTTTATATATATATATATATATATATATATACACACTCTAAAAATGTCAAGTGGTAAACATATGAAAAAAAAAAACATGAACAAAGTATATTTCTATGAACACGTTTTAAACTAGCTTTAAAAGATCTTTTCTTTTAAATTGTGTCTTTCTATTGTGTCATTGCTTACTTGTCACTGACCCATTAAAGGGTTAGTTCGCCCAAATTCTGTCATTAATTACTCACCTTCATGTCGTTCCAAACCCGCAAGACTTTTGTTCATCTCCAGAACACAAATGAAGATATTTTTGATGAAATCTTTCTGTCCCTCCATTGATAGCTATGCAACTAAAACTTCAAAAAGTTCATATATGATGAACAGATTGAATTTAGGCTTTTATTCACATATAAACATTCATCAACACACACATCAGTTGTGGTAAACGGAAGCTCAAGCATGTTTGCTTGACGTGTGCGAGAACCAATGAGGTTCATTCTCATGTGTTACACAACATGTTTGAGCTTCCGCAAGAGGTTTGTTCTCGCGCGTCAAGCAGGTTCGGTTGAGCTTTTGTTTATGTTCGCTGATCAATGTTTACATGTGAATAAAAGACTAAATTAAAGCAATCGAGTCTCTTTATACGATGAAGGTCTTACGGATTTGAAACGACATGAGGGTGTGTAATTAATGACAGGTGAACTGTTGGGTGAACTAACCCTTTAACAACTTCTTCGCCACTAGCGGCACCAAAATTGCATGCTTCACTTTTAACTAGTCAAAACGCTGAATTTAAGGAAATCATTGGTTTCTAAGCTCTAATGATGTACCTCTGCGCCTTTCTCCAGCAAAAGCTCCACACAATCAGCATCAGCCACCATACAGGCACAGTGCAGGGGCTTCAGCGTGCCATGCATTCTGTTCACATCTGCTCCCTGTGAAAGGAGCACATTTTCATTCAGAATGTAATATACGAAATAGCTTTCTAAAGCTTTGGTAACACAACTCACCCTGCGTATAAGGTCTTCCACATTATCATGTGGGAAGGAGCGAATGGCCGCTATGGTTCGAATGAGCCTTTCTGACAATGAGTATTTGCTCTGAATACTCTGCATGATGTACCACATAGTAGAGCTCATGTGGAACTAAAGGACATTTCACCCAGACTGGGTGACGCCACACCGAGATGAGATGGCTGTGAAAGTGAGAAAAATGATCCTAGAAAAATACAAAACAGAAAATCTATTAACAAGAGAATGATGTTGATAGAACAAGTAATATCTTTACATTAGGAATCATTCATTCTCTTTAATACCAATTTAGTACAAAACCAATTTAGTATTTAGTACTGGTTGTCAATGGGCGTGTTCTTACTGCCACGTTTACAATTTATTTGATGATATTTAATAATAACAATAATAAAAATAATAATCTGACTGTCGTCAAAATATACAGATAAATGTAAATAAATATAAATATTGAACAAATGATAAACAATACATTTTTATTATTAACTTGACAATTATTCAAATAAATAAATAAAATAGATGTCAAATTAATCTTAATCAAATAATAAATGTTTACGTTTTCAAATTAGTACCTTGTTTTTATATTTGCCCGTAATTTAATGTAAAATAATAAAGTACATTAATTGTACGAATTTAACATAAATAATCGTACCCTTTTTTTATTGTTTTATGTATAGATTGTCGCTTTAATTTATATTTATTTATTTAATCCTGCAATTTTTAAATTCTAAAATCTATTTATTCATTCATTCATTTCTATTATTCTTTGTCAATATGATATGAGGGGAAATAAAGTATTATGTTCTCTTCGAAACATTTTTTTTTTCTTTTTTTTCCTCAAATTTCGGAATCTCTATCTAGGTCTAGGTAATACTCTTGTGGGTTAAATAAAGCTTCAGCCATGAAAACCAATGACATATTGCTTATAATCATAAAATACGTTTATTCTGCGTGTAGCAGGTGCCTGACACACTCGACCCGGTCTTATAAATGTTAATAAAAATATGCATACAACATGGTTATGCAGATAAATAAGACAAACGGGCTGCTTGCTGTTCGTCTCGTCTTGTTATCATGCTGTCAACAAAAGGTCGCATGACAGATCAGCTAGCAAAAACACAAGCTTTGACAAGCAAATAAAGTCCAAAACATGACAGCTTAATAGTACTTGTAAACAAAGATGTCTGGTTGCATATAAATTAAATGTTTTCAAGAAAAAGATAAAAAAGACAGTGTTGTGTTTATGTTGATTACTCCTTTCTGTATGTGTCCTACCGGAGTGAACTAGCCGCTTGGAGCTAGTTTCGACACCCGGGACGTAAAATAATATTTTCTTACCTCTGGATCTTCTTGGGCTCAAGCGCACGAAAAAACCAAAACGTAAAGTTTGTAATAGAAGACAATTAGGTGTTAAAACGGTACCTGCACGAAGTGAAAACAGCTGCAGGTTTGTAGCTAATCTGCCAGTGTATCCGCTCAACACAAACACAGTGACGTCACGAGAGGAAGTGACAAACAATTTTAAAACGCCATTTATTCGTCTGTTTTCATTGTCGAAACACATTAGTAGCGTGGAAATGCGGCTAGAAATACGGCTAAAATTAGTTCTGCGCGTCTGTATGTGTCAGAGGCCATTCTTCACATACCGTACTGTTCGTGCCAAATATAGACACCATGGGCCCTGTGCTGAGGGCCCCTAAATGAATGTCACTTTATGTCACTCAGTGCCCCCACACCCCCATTGTTTGCCTGTTACTGTACAACTTAAAGCGTGTTCTTACTCAGTTTAATGTAAATCATATTTTAAATAGGTTCTGAGATCACTATATCTGGAAATGAATATTTGCAGTTAGCCCAAAAGAAACAATGCCTAAAATTAATTAAAATTTGCCCTCCCAAATGGCAGTTATATAAATTAGTCAACATAAAGTAGTGTTATGTATGCACCTATATTATATATATTTAACACTTTTTTTAGGGTTTAATTTTTGTGAAAACAGTCTACTGTGTGCACATTTTCCCTTACATATACATTACTGTTCAAAAGTTCATAGTAAGTTTTTGACAGTAAAGACTTTTAAATGTTTTTAATTTAAATGTAAATATACACACACACACAAATATATACTCCATAGGTATTTGTATTAGGACAGTAAAGACAAAAACACTTTGTTTGCGGTGACATCTGTAAATATGATTAAAAGATGAATATGAGGCAAAAGTACAACATGTCACATTTTATTATTGGCTGTTTCAACACAAACATTTTACCAAATAAGTGCTTTTAAAGTTTCATCCCCCTATCTAACGTGAGCAGGCATATTGGGACATTTGACCGTAAAGCAAATGTCAAATTTAGTAATTCTTGTTTTGGGGAGTTTCTACTTTTAGTCTCCTCTTAAGCTGGTGAAATACATGTTCAATTGGATTTAGTGACTTGGCCAGTCTGAGACCTTCCATTTCCTTCCCATGATAAACTCATTGATTGGATTTATATTGTGTTTTGGGTTAATTGTCCTGTTCCAATATGAAGCACTTCAATGAGCCTGGTGGCGTTTTCTTGAAGACTGGTAACCAAGATGCTTTTATACACTTCTGAATTCATTCCGCTCACACTTCGTTCTATGCACACTCATGTCATGACACTAGTACCTCCACCATAATTTACAGTTGAGGTGGTATTCTTTGAATCATTTGCATGTCCTTTTTTTCCTCCACAATTTTGCTTTCCCATCACTTTTTTCATCTTCATCTCATTTGTTCATAAAACTCATCTCTGTGCTTTTTTACAAACTCTAGTCTGGCCTTTCTATGTTTGGTGCTGATCAGAGGTCTGCTGTCGAAGTCTCCTGCAAACAGTAGATTGAGAGACCATCACCCCAGCTTTCTGGATGTTGCTGGTGATTTGACTGATAATTATTTTAGAGTTCTTCTACACAACTCTCGTGATTTGTCTGTTGTCAACTGCTGTTGTTTTTCTCTGGTTGTTGACAGTTGCTGAAGTTGGCAGTGGTTCCTTTCTTTTTCAGGACATTCCAAACTGTTGATTTGGCTATGCGGGCGGGCGCACGACCGACCTCCGCCACCAGTGTGCAGCATCCACTTGGATGATGCAACAGTACCGGTGCGCTCACCACACACACCAGCTATAGGTGGAGAGAAGAGAGTGATAAAGCCGATTCAGTGTATGGGGATTATTAGGAGGCCATGGTTGATAATGGCCAATGGTTGGAATTTGGCTAGAACACCGGGGATATACCCCTACTCTTTATGAGAAGTGCCATGGGAGTCAGGACCTTGGTTTAACATCTTATCTGAAGCACAGTGCTTGTTAAGGCAGGAACACACCAAGCCGACGGTAGGCCGACTAAGTTTTCTCAGTGTGTTCCGCAACATCAGCTGATGTTGGTCCTCGTTGGGGTTTTTTTTTTCGACCGATTTGACATGTCGAATCGGCATCGGAGCTCGTCGGTCCGTCGGACCATCTGATCATTCTGATTGTCTGTTCAGCTACTGCCACCTGCTGGTAAGGAAAGGCATTTCATCTTACGCAGGCACAGACGTGCTACTTGGCTATCGGCGGTCGGTTTGGTGTGTCAGGGCAACTTTGAACTCAGACGCTGCCGACGTGAGCCAACCCGGCAGTCTGCTTTCGTCGCCACTAGTTCGTCGGCGTCGGCTTGGTATGTTCCTGCCTTTACATTATTGTCCCCATCTCTATAATGGGGCATTATGATCCACACAGGCTGGCCTCACTAATTCCTCTTTCAGCAGCAACCTAGTTTTCCCAGGAGGTCTCCCATCTAGATATAAGTACCAGTTTAGCTTCAGTGGGCAACCAGTCTTGGGCTACAAGGTAATATGGCTGTGACAGTGCAAGATAATAATAAACTCACTATTTAAACAATTTCATTAAGTACTGACTAATCACCCTTAAATCAATGATCCGTAAATGTTTTTGTATTGACTATAAATGTCTTCTTAACCAGACAAAAGGCAACACAAAACAGTTCAACAACATAAAGTGGAAATAATGCAGCAAACGAACTAGTCAAATGTAAGGCCAAAACAAAATAATTTATTTTCTTTGTGTGACATTTTATGCAGACAGCTAGAATTTAGTGTCACTTCAATCCATTGTTATATAATTCTTCCCTTTGCCACACCAACCCCTAAATCAATTAACAGTAATAACCCAAACATTAAAGAGAAATTTGCTATTTTCTGTAGATTTTTGCAAGCCTGTCAACATCAATATCATTACCTTATGCTCCTAGTATAATTTCACATTACATAACAATAAGATTTTTTTTTTTAAACAAGTTAGTGCATTTCATTATCCTAAACCACTAGCTGCTCATATTCATTAATGAAAAGAAAAAAAAGCCCCAGTGATTTGTTATTTACCGCATTACTAAGCCTCTAGTAAATGCATCAAGTATTTTCTTTGCTGAAATCTCAAAAAAAAAAAAAAAAAAAATTTATACAAATATGTTAAACGTGAATCTCTCCCAATGTTTTTTTTTTTACATAGCCATGATAAACTTACAAGGGGGTTGCATGGGGGATGGACAGTAGAATTAAAATAAATTAAAAATCAATTTTTAAAAGCAATACTTTACAATGAATTGAACAGCAATACTGTATCCTCCTGATTAAACGTTCAAATAACAGCACCAATTCACCACAGCATTTTTTTGTAGTGAATGCATCCCTGCTATTCATAATCCCAACTTAGTCACTATCAGGTACCATCTACCAAAGCAACCATCAATTTCCAATTACCCAAACACACGGCACCCCATCAAAAAGAACACGCTGACATTGGCATAGCAATGACGACAGTCACGTTACAATGGCAAAGCTATAAGAAACCTTGCAGCAATCATTGAGAGAGGATTTGCACAGATATTGCCATTAATCCAACAGTCAAAACGCTCTGTTTAGGGAAGAAATGTAGTCGTTTAAATAAGGGGTGTGTATTACAATTCATAGAGGACACATTCAGGTGATACCAAGCATCTAACATTCAATTCTTCTTTAACACTTATCTTTTTGAAACTTAAAAACGTCATGAAACGACCGAATTGAAAGTTCCTATAAATGTGAGACCAGAAATGAATTTAAATGACAGGAATGAGATGAGACATGTCACCCCTGAGCCAGATAACGCACTCTGGGCATTCAATTCACACATAAATAATCATAAAAATGATTCCAAAAGTACTGCTGATTTGGTTTCCGAATGACCAATAGGTGATAAACTCCAGATTTCTTTCACTGAAACACAAAGAGGTGATGGTGATAAATGTGCCTTAAGAAACAATCACTTTGATATAACAGTGGTAACCATAATTTATCATCAACAGTAATGGATAGAAACTAACTTCAGACCTGCTTGACCTATATCATTATGACCAACAGCTCCATCCAATTAATAAACTCTGAATATACTGATTATGAAAATAGGAAACCCTCTAAATCAGAAACAATCCACTTAAATTATCATGATTCTTCACTCTGCCTTGCATCAGCCCAAACCACCATCATTTTGTTGTAAACATAGCCTGGCTGATAATCAGGATATCTGAGCATGCTCAAAGCAGTCTAGGAAGAATGCACAAAAACAAAAACAGACAAATCTGAGATGACAAAGTTCATGAGTGCCTATGTACCTGACTGTTAAAGTTATCATTCACAGGCTGTTGGTTACTCAAACTAACTACAAAAACAATGACAAATCACACAAAAAAAAAAAAAAAAAAAAAAAAAAAAAAAAACCCATCAGCAAATTAGTGACATAACAGCATCATAATTGGCAGGCTTTGACTTCATGAAGTGACAGTAGGCTATATATTTGAATCATTAACAAGGCTCCAAAATTGATCATAAGTAAATCCGAGTGCCCATTACTGAGTTAATCACAAGCTACAGTATGTCAAGCAAACTAATGCAAAACTCCAGACCAAATCGCACTGTCAGCCCTAAAGATACTTGCGAAATAATCCACTCTCAAGCACGCACCACATATTCTACACGGGATCTAGTTCCCAGATGAATCGACTCTAAAGCAAACCACATCCTTCCAAACAAATGTTCATTTACACGGTCAAACTACCCCAGGGTTCAAACGCCCAGTGTCCTGTGATTGCGAATGAAGCAACCGAAAAAGAAAAAGATGAATCATTGCATGTCAAAGTGATATCTTTGTATAGGTACATGACATCGTTTATGCATGTTCCTTTTCTTAGTGCATATGCTCTTTGCAGACCACCATCAGGGGCATCAGACCGCCCACTTTCACACCTCTCTGTCGAGCAGGGCTAAGAGAGGCCACCCTCGTTTCAAGGGGGGAAAAAAAAAGAAAAGAAAAAAAAAATATTCACATGGATTTACATTCTGAAGGGACATTGTCAAGTTAGAAGCATAAAATGTTTTTTTTGTTTGTTTTTTTTTCCTATTTGATGGCGTCCTTCAGCAAGCAACAACTGCTTCCAATTTCTGATGCCCATTTTTGCCTGGATACCCCAGTCTGTGCATTGTCACTTCATGAGACTTTTTCCTCTGGAAGTGCTCCAGGCAGAAGAGGTGAATACCTTTTTAAATTGACTTTTATATCATATTTCATCTCTTTATATATATTTATATATATATATATATATATTTACATATATATCTTATATATATGTGTGTGTAAATATTCATACATTAAGGATTTCTGTTCAGAGTCTTTACTTTGGCGATATGGGGGGGATGTTCTGCTCTTTTCCAGTGTGTCTGGAACCTCCCTGGGGGGAACCGCGATGGCCAAAAGGAGGGCGTCTCTGCTGCTCTCGTAGTTTGAATCCCCCCGTACTGGTTCTGGGGGGTCCGTTGCTGCGAGAAAAACCCTGGGAGTCACGGGCCGGCCGGCCCTCCCTGGCCTTGCAGTTGCCCCCCGTTTCCTGAGGCCGATCCTGTTTGTTTGCAGGGCTGGAGGACTGCTCCTCCACCTTGTTAACACGCAGCTCTCTCAGAGGCTGTGCACTTGCATTGTTGGGGCTGGAAGTGGATGCTGGAGGAGGGGGATCCTTAGGTGGTCGCTGACACACTTCAGCGTAACTGAGCTTGCGAGGTTCCTGAAGAGAAGAGGAGATTAATTAAATCTAAATTAGAAGGAGGTTTCTTACTTAGCATTAGCCTTCAAGTACTGGGAGACACATCTGATCGACGTATTCAAGGATGGGTTATAAAATTTTAGAAAGCTGTGACATGTAAAAATGTCTATAAAAAAAAAAAAAAAAAAACCTGTCTATGTCTGTTTTAGGTTTGAGGTAGATGGAGGTGGTTGATATAATTTGCCCATGTAAACTACATGTAAAGGAATGAAAAGCTAAATTATCAAGCAAATTAATAAAAACATTGCCATTTCAAAAATAGTATTGTTCTCTTGAATGGAAAAAAAAAAAAAAAAAAATTTAAAAATATTTATTTTATAGATCAACAGTAAAAAAACAAAAACAAAACTAATATTTATGACTGACTTATTTTCTTTGCTTTTAAATGTTAAACCATAGAGGGTTTTTTTTGGCAGAATATATTTATACTATTAAGATTATATTTTAATATTTCATAAATTTTACTGTATTTTTGATCACAAATGCAACTTTGGTGAGCATTCTTTTTTAAAAAAAAAAATATATATATACAGCAAGCCCCAGACTTTTGAATGGTAGTCCACATTGATAATAGGTTTGATAAGTTGGCTAAAGACAAATATTTTTCCTGTAATATATATATATATATATATATATATATATATATATATATATATATATATATATATATATATATATATATATAACTTTAATCAAATATAAACATTCATCAGCTCACGCATCCAGTTGTGATAAACAGTAAACGGAAGATCAAGCATGTTCACTTGACATGCGAGAACCAATGGGGTTTCATTCTTGCGTTACTCAGCATGTTTGAGCTTCCGCAAGAACCAATGAGGTTCATTGGTCCATTTTCCTGGTTGTATTCGCACCGCCTGATAGGAACTATGAAGGGACATAAGCTGCGCTTGTTTTTGTTTGACAGCACAGACAACGGCGGAGCCTGAGCACACAGCGCTCACATTCTCTGTCTTCATTAGTTTATGATTTGTTTAACAGCCTGTCTAATATGTTATTATCTAATACTAATATGTTAACTGTTATACAAAGAGAAGACCGTGTATGAAAAAGCAGAAATACATAATCATGTTTCACTTGGTCCCCTCAAAGTTGCGTTGGATTTTTATCCTTAACTCGAGAGGTCCATCTATCATTGTTTTCCATGTTTGTAGAGTTTGCTTGTAGAGTAAACACAGGCTATAAGCGGCGTGCGTACTTCCCTTTTTTTTTTTAAATGGCGGGTACCGGTGTTTTGCGTGCGTTCGGCCAATCAACATACACTTACGTCACTGGTAGTTCCTACAGTGCTGGTTTAGACCTACTCTGAAGTAGGAGCTAATTTAGTTCCCCCAAAAGGAGTTCCTAGAACTAAAACCTTTCCTAGTTCCTGCAGGGCAAACACTGTAAAATCTGAGTACTTCTGCTAATAGTTCTAGGAATTATGAAAAGGCTCCTCCGGTGCGAAAGCCCCTAAAGACACTCACATTTGACTACTTGGCCATTCTAAATTTAAATCATCAGCCCGAGGGAAGCTATAACTCACCACTGCCGGGGTGTTGGAGGGGGCAGTGTTAGATTGAGGGGCTGCAGGCGTAGCCGAGCTGGGCTGAAGCTTTGGACCAGGTGCTGTTGGGGCAGGGGTGGGCGGCACGGCTGCGACAGGAGCAGAGGTCACAGATGTCTCTTTATAGACTGGAGGCTCCACATTCTCCGGTTTCTTCTCCAGGTGGTTGGAGCTACTAAACAAGTAGCAAAACTCAAACACTGCTAGAAACAAGTTTTAGAATGCCAGTCATTTGTAACAAATCGCTTACCTGGAGGTCACAGGATCAGGAACGTGAGCAGTCATCTTGGCTACAGGCTGGGTGGGCCTGGAGACAGTCTCCTCGGAGTCTGGGCCTGTGGAACTCAAAGCGGACTCTTTGCTTGAATCCTGCTGCTGGAGACAAAACAAGCAATGAACAAAAAACCAATCTGAGTGATGTGAAAATGCCATTATATTAGCAACAAACCTTTTCCCTATTCAGGCCCCGTACAACATCAGAGAGGCGGTTCTCCAGCACAGGCTCCCCCTGCGGACTGGCAGAGCAGCCAGGCAATGGAGGGAAGTTGGAGGCGGCCAGGTCAAACTTGGGGGGCGGTACCTTCACTTGAGACAAGGGAACTGGTCTCTGTGCAAACAAAAAAAAAGAAAATTAAGAGGGCATAAACAGAAAGGGGTCTTAATTGTAAACCGCAACACAAAAACAGAAATTACAGTTGTGCGATCATCTTCTCGCCGCCTTCGAGTGCCTCTGTATGTTGTTCTCCTGAAACAAAATACAATTAAATGTGCAATCAGAATGAATTTAAATTAAAATGAAACAGCAAAAAGATAAAACACTCCACAATTGCACTAGTTTAAGGCTAAACTAAAAGAAAATAACTAAAATGACTAAAGGAAAACCAGACAAACCTTCCCCGTCCTGCCATGGTGCCATCATCAGTTAGATCGTTGGAAACTAGGTGTGGAAAAGATGAGTTGAGCTCGGTGGATGACAGCACCGGCCCGCCGCTGGAGGGAGGCTGGGGACTGTGCAAGCCAGACAGTCCATCCACAAGAGCCACCGGGGACACCGTGGAAGAAAGTCCATCATTAGCCCTCGTCTGAGGCTTCACATGGTTCCTACTCGAAAAGAAGAAACAAAAGCCCACATGAGATTTGCTTCGGTCTCTCCTGTCCATACAAACATTTTTTACCAAACATGTACAAGTGTGGATGTAGATGATGATCTTTCAAGTTACAGGCAGCATGCAATGGCTCAAACAAAAGTGGAAAAATATTTTTACTGCCAGTAAGCTTACAGTAGTATCCGACCCAATTTCATTTTTTTGTTTGTTTATTGTCTGCACTGCAGTAAACCCACTTCAATTAAATTAAGGCTGTAAATCAATTAAAAAGTTAACATTTTATAGTTAACACAAGTTTAATGCAAAAATTGCATTCACTACAATTTATTTAAATCATGCTATATCTGACAGCCCTTAATTAAATGTTTCTTTAAATTAATAAGAGACCAATGTTTGAACACTGCTCAAGTGAATCATTCGACATAAGCTGTTAGTGTGATGATTTGAGCACCAATATAGTAAAAATAAAAGAAAATGTTAAACTTAATGTTAGTTAATGAAGTTACAAATGCATGAGTGAAATAGACACACTGATAAAAGAAGGGTAATTCGATTTCTGACAGAGGTTGCATAATATGCATTTTGTGTGATTGAAAGATGGTTTGGATTAAGTCGATAATCACTGTAGAACGTCGCCCCATTCAACCCTCCTCAACTCATTTTGTTAGTCAAGTTTTCTGAGCTGGAGAGCTGAACACCAAAGCTGGTATTTTAGCTGTCTGGAGAGGACAATAAGAATGGCTTGATGATTGTTGATAACATGATATTTGAAGTTTTTTAAGTTGTACCTGAAGGCATTTATTACATTCTTTCTTGAATAGAGTGGAACACTGTGGGAACAGTAAAAAAAATAAAGTGATCTACTGTGACTGCCTACATTCTTACACTACAAAAAAGAAAATGGTTCTTGAATGAAACTCTTCATACATACAACTCTTCTTCTTGAAACAAATAAATATGGGAATGCATTTTTAGATTTCATTTTCCTTTACAGTAAAGTGCAACAGCGCCTGCCCACTTTTTTAGTGACTGGTCCCAGAAGTAATTTTTCCATTCATTTTTTTTTTTTTTTTTTTTTTTTTTTTTTAAGTGACAGTACAAGTCATGAACCAAACCAACCAGACATAAGTTGAATCATAACTTTACAAACACTGATTTGAAACAAATGTATTTGAAAAATCACAGGTAATGTAGTTTTTCCACCAGGAAGTCCACTACTAAACATTATTTAAAAAAAAAAAAAAAAAAAAAAAAAAAAAAACCCTGAAATAACGTGGCTGATGGCAACCTCATAGCTTACAGTTGGGTCTGTCTTTAAAGGTTTACAAGTTATCGTTAAAAGTCATTCCCCCCACCCATGGAGAAAATAAAGGGATTTTTACTTTCCAGAACCTGACTGTTCATTCTATAGTGAGGTTAGAGCCATACAGTTAATTAATTGTTAATTAATTAACAAAATAAACAGGTGGTAAAATGAAAGGGCCTAACTTAACCTACCGGTTCCTGCTGAAGGGACGGCTAAGGTTTAGAGAATTTGAGCCAGTTTTGTAGTGTCCAGGTGAGCCAAATCCATTGACGAAACCACTGTTGGGAAAAGGTGCCTGTAAAAATAAAAATATTAAAAAGTGACATGCTGTGTTTTTTTTAATGCTATTTTAAGGGTTCCTAATTTTGTTTTGGAGGTCTCCTACAATAAGTTTATATGCATCAAATGTAAAAAAACAAAACACTGATTTTCTCATAATCTACATTGCACATCACCTCATTTCTAAAAGAGTCTTTTAACATTTTGTTAGAAGATTCAGTCTCTCTAAACCCCTCCTTTTTGTGAGCCTGCTCTGCTCTGAATGGTCAGATGGGCTAGCCAATTGTGATTGGTCTACCGCTTACAGCGTGCAGAGTGTCGGCTCCAGAGTGTTCCTCAGCGCTTGATAAACAGTGGTAAAAAGAGTAATGATGGAGTTGGTTTTTCCATATCAATTCCAGCGTGAGTACTCATCCTTTTGAAAGGCATGCAAAGTGGATTCGCAGCGCAGAATCTCTTCTCGATATGTTGACATTGACAACACTAATCAAACTATTCTAGGCCTCAGCTAGAACTACAGTGTTAGAGGGCGAAGTAGACGTTCGCGGGTAGCCAGTGAAGACCACATGCTGGCAACTTTGATCTTTAATACTTAGCAGACCTTTTACATTCACAAACATTACATGAAAAGTAGATATTAGGTAATATTCAAAAAAAGCATAATAGGGGCACTATAAAAACATTGTATCAGGTGTATCCTTAGTCAAAATAAGTCTTACCAGGGGAGTCTCAAAGTATGGAGTAGGAGATGGCGTCCAAGTAGGAGGTACTATGCCGTAGAGTGGGTACTGCTGCTGGGGGCTGTAAACAGGCTGCATGAAGAGAGGGGAGCTGTACTGTGACTGAGTGTGAGATTGCTGAGGATACACACTGCAGTCCAGGTTGCGGTAACCATTCTTCGCAAAGAATGTGTTGATGGCTTTTATTCTGGCCTGAGAATAGGAAATGCAAAAAGGTAAGAACCCATCCGATGTTTAAAAAAAAAAAAAAAAAAAAAAAAAAAAAAAAAAAAAAGGTGTGACATTTTTTTAATAGAACTTACCATGATTGGTTTTCCCTGAAATGTCTTCACTTCTTCCCTTAAATATCTGTATGCCTGGATGGAGGCAAAAAATAAATAAATAAATAAATAAGTTAGTTAAAATCCAAGGGCAAGCAATTTTTTGAATCTCCAAAAAAAAAAAGAAGCAGAAATTCATACCTGTTGAGCATCTGTATCTGATTGGAATGTAATGTACCAGTTGTTGTTGTGTGCAAACTCCACGCTTATTACCTTGGGACAGTTGTCATTCTTGAACAAGGCTTCCACTTCCTGGTGTGAGACAGACAGACAGAGAGACAGACAGACAGACAGACAGACAGAAATTGAATGATAGCCCAAATATCCCAAGCTTCTATTTCTTGATAATATTTTTTACCTCAACAGGTGTTGTTTCAGGGACTTCTCGCAGAATGATAATGCAACGCTTGTGATTTGGCCGTACTTTTTCCCCTTTTTCATCAACTTGGACCATTGGAGATGCTGTGGGCGGTCAGAGCAACATTAATTGTGTATTTTGACTAAAAGAGAAATTCGAGTACAGATGTAAAATACAAAACAGGCACATACATCTCAGGACATCCAAGATGAGGTCCATGTCAGTTGTGAGGACCTTGATTCCTTCCATGCTGGCAATAGTCCAAATGGGGACAAACTGGTCACTGTCCATTTGAGATATTAGGTAAAGATCCTTAGATAAGTTCTCCCTGTGGGATGAAAGAGGAGCATCAGTAAATTCAGCTGATTGGAGGAGAGTGGCTGTAAAGTACTGTTCACTTAGTTGCATTAAATTAAAAGCTTACATCGCATTACAGGCCTGCACTTACCTGGAGAAACAGAACTCCAATTCTTTTTTGAGAGACTCACGCAAAGTCTCTTCAGAGACGGGCTGTTCCTCAGGGAGTTTGGACTCCACTGCATGAAAACAATGTGTGTAAACATTAAAGGAAAGTGTGTGGCACATGTTTGCTAACTAAAAACATCAATAAAAGATAGCAGTGATGGATTTAGGCCATTTATCTTGCTAACATGTGCACGTGAACTGAATCATATTTCATAATTATTAACATCACATACCATTAGTTGCTGTAGTGCGCTCACAAACCGAGAAGCTTTGGTCAGGGGGGTCCATACCGTTCACCACACCTACTACAGTACCAGAGGAGCTGTTGTCCTCGAGAGTGGAGAAGCCAGGCGTGTACTGTTTACCTACAGTGGTATCTAAATGAATTCAGAAACAAATGACAGAGATAAAAAAAAAAGTGGGTTTTTATATATATATATATATATATATATATATATATATATATATATAATGTCAACTTTGAAGGATGTCAAAAAAAAAAAAAAAAAATCTGCCAATCTGTAGCAGTTCAACAAATGTTTTGCAATTACCGTTCAAAGTTTGGGACTAATTTTACTCAGCAAGGATGCATTAAATTGGTCAAATGACCACAAAGACAATTATAATGTTAAAAACTATTTAGATTTTAAAGCTGTTCTTTTGAACCATATATTCAAAGGATTTCTGAAGGATCATGTGACCCTGAAGATTGGATGCTGAATAATCAGCTTTACCATTGCAGGAATACATTATAATTTATAATATATTAAAACATGAGTTATTTTACATTATAATATTCCACATTATTATTGTTTTTATGAAAATAACACAGCCTTGGTGAACATTTTTCAAAAACCTTACTGAAAAATTACCCAAACTTTTGAATGATATTTTAAGGCTTGGTTTCACAGACAGGGCTTAGATTAAGCCAGGATTAGACTTTAGTTCAGTTAGCACATTTAAGTAGTTTTTTTTTTTAATGTGCCCAAGAACAAAACATTACTGGTGTATATCTTGAGACAAAACAATGGCACTGATATATTTTAAGATATGTCAGTGCAAGTTGATTTCAGTTAAAACAGCTCAAACATGCATTTTAATCTAGGACTAGGCTTAAACCTTATCTGTGAAACCAGGGGTATATGTCCTATGAAAAGTGCTAAAAGAAAAACATTTAATTAAACTGAATGGAATTAAATAAAAAAAAATAAAAAAAGGCTAATTATCTATAACTTTTATCTCCCAAAACTAACAGTCTTAACAAAAAAAAACAAAAAAATACCAACAGATTACACATAACAGTCTTATGGTTAGCACATATGCTCAGCACATATGCTCAGACACATTGCACGGTGATTAATTAAGATTAAGAATGTATGAAAATATACTTTACCTTCAGCTGTATTGTTCTGGGACCAGGGGGAGGCCACAGTGCCATCCACAGGAGCTTCATTTTGTGTTGCAGGAATCTCCTGCCACACCTTGGCATTAGGGTTCAGACCAGCTCCTTTAGCAGTGACCTAGTACAATAGAGGGAAAAGCAATGAAATCATTAAACTGGAAGATTTATTTTAAAGTATCCAAGAGACATTTTATAATAAAAGAATGTTTAGAGGATCCTGACATCCTTCAAGGGCCCTAAAAATTGTTTTAAATAATTTAGGTCTCTTTCTATAGACATGACGTCTATAATGCTTCCTGTGTCGTTCCCATGACACTGAGGTTTGTTTACATGTCTTGAGTGACACTAAGAGCAATGACAGATGAGCCCACTTAACCTGTGTTTCCTTGACACCACTTCACTTCCCCTCAAAAGCAACTTAAAATGCCCACAGAAAAAGCCAAGTGCTTAACCAGACATGAAAGATGGTACTTCAGTCAATGATAATTTGAAAATGTTAACATACCCCAACACATATTGGGACCTTTCTGACATACACACACATATTATATTATATTATATTATATTATATATACACACACACACACACATACTGTGCTGGGATTTCTCTTTGCAGCACATCAAGAGTGCTAACACATTTAGTTTAGTTTCTCCCTCTCAAAAAAAAAAAAAAGCACAAAGTTAATCTACTTGGTCCTTTAGTTCAACAAATGTAAAGGAACAGTATTGTTTTGCTGGGAGAATGGACTAAACTTCATCCTCAGTCAACACATATACACAAAGGCAACGTAAGGTGAGCAGAAGCACATGGGCTCAAGTCTACCACACACACAAATGGCCAAAACTACCATTTTACCCATTGGTCACAAGGCCTTTCAATCAAGACAGAATCAGTTTCTGCAACAGAGCTTCAGTCTTTCTCTGCCGGTGCATCCTGCTGCCAGGCAGGGAAAGATTGACTGTTTATGTTCAAACCTGCCGGACAGCACCATTTCATCCTAACAACAGACAGCTTTCACAGGACGAGCTGATATCTGGTACAACAGCACAATAGCGAGTGTGATTTTGCTTTTATATAACAGTTCAATAAATAAACAATAAGTAACTTGCATTTTAGACAGAACCTGGCCAGATAGTCTGTAGGTTTCTTCTCAAATTTCCACCTACAAAAAAAATAAGCTAAAGAATTTAGATTTGCATTACAGTCTGGAACAGCATATAGGAGTAAAGCAGAGCATTTGGCGCCAGCTCCACTCCGGGTTTTACAATTTTCACTCCCCCCACACACATTATCATTAAGTGACAGAAAACACTGTTGTAATAACAGGTCATTAACATTTCATTCTATTTTAACACACTGTGGAAAACCAAACTTTAAAAAGATCTGACATACAAATTACAAAAAGAAAAAAAGAAAAGAGAAAAAAAAATGGGGGGGGAGGTAAGACCATTCAACAATTCAACAGACTGTCCTCTTATTCCCATCAAAAGTGTTCAAACGCATCTGAAGTCTTAACACTTAAAAGGAAGTTACTGAAGCAGGTGTAAAAGGTTCCCATGCATACAATTTATTACACGTTTAGTATTTTGGCTACAAATTGTGCATCCAAAATAACTCATACCTGCTCATTTCACATGGCCACGGGGGCGCCATTGGGAGCAGCCACCTGCGTCCTAACCCTCATGCTCCACATAAACTATCAAAAACAGCTGTTAAGCTTTGTGCGCCTGTAACACAAACAACACTAAAAGACCCTCTAGGATACTAGAATTAAGTGTTTCTGGAGGATGTCAGCCAGAAGAAGAAGAGATCATTTTGGCCTAAAGCAGACATACTGTCATTCTCTGAAAAACTCAGTTGCTACGGGTCCTCCCAACCTGAAGTGCAGGAAATGTTTGGTAGATTTAAGAGAAGGACGTCGGCTCACAACAACTATGCAAGCTGATACATATATTTGCTAATTATTACTCGGAAAACCATATAAACTTTACAAGTCAATGTTATAATCATATTATTTGGAGTTCGTCTGTTCTCGTCGGTTTTAACTCCGTGAGCTCACGTGTGTCATATGACTGCGTGAATAAGCTTATGAAAGCAGGCCGCTGAATGGATGTTGCCGAATTACAGCGGGATTTACTGTTGAATTTGACTAAAATCAGTGTCCTTAAGACAAAGTGTACATTCATATATAACAAACAAACTGCCAATATGCATCTTCGCTAGCATGTGGGCTAATTTAGACGGTTAACTCATGTCATGCTCGACAGTCTTAAAGGGCCAGTTCACCCAAAAATGTAAATTCTGTCGTGTCAAGCTTCCTTAAACAACCAGCCTTTTGTGTTGTAAGGAATAAAGTTTATTGCCATATCAGCTTAACGGGCTATTTCATGGCAGATATAGATTCAACAAACAGTACAAACCATAAAACGTTTTATAAAATTCAACACAGAAAAAAAGACTAAACAGTTTTGTATAAACTCTATAAAAGATTCTGCAAATGCGTTAATGATAAAAACAAAACACGTACACGTTTTCTGGGTCCATCTTATAAAACCTTTACAAAACAAAACCTTATATTGGCTAGGGTGTGAGGGACTGACAGCCTCAGTCTCCATTCACTTTCATCGCATCTTTTTTTCCCCAAGTGGAAGCGAATAGGGATTGCTGCGGTCATTCTGCCTAACATCTTTTGTGTTCATGTGGGTTTTGACCAACAACAATGAGGAAAATGCCGTTTTGGGGGGGTAAACTGTCGTCTGTGTGTGCGACACAGCAGTCTTAAAACCACAAACATGATGCAAAGTTCAGCCGCAGATTAGAAATGGCTTTTGTAA
Source organism: Elopichthys bambusa (assembly GCA_037101425.1). Lineage (NCBI taxonomy): Eukaryota > Metazoa > Chordata > Actinopteri > Cypriniformes > Xenocyprididae > Elopichthys > Elopichthys bambusa. The sequence continues at coordinate 14,716,170 of CM074451.1, forward strand.
GCGGGCCAACTAAGAGATTAATGAATCATCCTGTCAATTGACAACAAGAAGCGTCTTTAACAACATGGCCAGCTTGCAATTTAGGTGATGTCAGAGCTTGCAAGCTGTGTGAACTGACCGATGGCCTTATATAGCGAGCGATCATACTTCCTATGACCCTATTTTTAAGAAGGGCAACGGCCAGAGACCGATCGTTCTGTTGGGGAGGGGTGAAGAGGCCCCGACTCACCATGACGCCTGAGTCTCCCCCGGTCCCGGGTGTGATCTCGTCCTCCCCACGGGTTTTTGGTCCCGGCTCAGCCTCCTCCTGCAGCTGCGGCTCTCCGCCCTGGTCTGAACTCATCGGCCGCTCCTGGCTCACCGCGCCTCCGTCGGTCTCTCCCTGCCCCCCTCGACTCACCCTTTTTGCTGATGAAGTAGTTCGCTAATACACCAGGATACGCACAGTTGACGGTCCGGTTGAAGAAGCTGAATTTATTGAGTGCTCGGTAATGAAAGCTCAGAGTACGAGCTGGCTAGCCACCGAATGGGCTAGTTCTCCTGCTAACTAGCTGGCTAGCTATCAATGCATCGACAAATACGGCGCAGGCTCCGACGTTTGGCAACCGACGGGTGAAAATGACAGCGCAAGCGCCGAAAATAGTAAATTCGTTCTAAACACGCCTTCCTCACGATTTACACAAACGCCAGGGCCATAGGACGCATTCCTAAACGGGCGACCGAAGCGGACACAGGGGACACGCACCTTACTAATGAGTAGGCAGACATTAACACAGTCCGCCACTGTCCCACACTCCTCAGCGACCTCTTGATATCCTCTGAAGTTGATCTGCTCAGCTTCCGGTTGGAGCAATGGCTGACAGCAGGCTGTCTGCCAAAATAAAAGTACTTTTTCCTAATAAAAGTTTCATTTCAAAACAGAGTCCTACGTTTTCTTGTTTACTTCATTTATACTCAGTCTATTATTATTATTTTATTTGATAGTCAATGTGAAAATTTTGCCATCATTTACTCAGTTTCACCTTATTCCAAACCCATCACTTTCTTCTGTGGAACACAAAAGATGTTAGGCAGAATCACTGACAGCCTGAGAGGGACTGAAAAATACAGAGGTGCTTTAACAGGCAGACACTAATCAATCAAAGGCTCTTCGATCAGAAAAATTGTAGGCCTAAAGTGTAAGAGTGTAAAGGAGCATTTCATTAAACTGGTGATTCTTGTTATAATCTGAGGATGAGAAAGAATAAACATTGAAATTTTGATGAAAGTCGACAGCACACATGGGTGGAGACAGTGACATTGAACTAACAGTGATTTGTAGTTGATGACCACAAGATTCTGCAGGTCTGTATCTCTGCAGAACACTAGTAGAATACTAGTTCTATGTTCTTTTCTTCTACTGATTCTACTGAATCTAATAAGATATATTTATTTTAAAGAAAAGTTATTAAAGTGTTTGAATAAACCATCCATTTTCTAAATTCTTAAAAAGTGCATGCATCTTGCTTTAATAATATTAATTAAGATATATTTATTTATTAATGCAAGTGACCTGAATGTGAGCAAGAATATCAAACTTTACACATTGTAAAGTTTGCCCATGTATTGCATCTATTACTCAATGCTTGCAGAGCACCTTGCCTTCTTTCCTTTAATAGGAATGAAGGCAGATGAGGATGGACAATTTAAAAAACAAAAATGAGAAGCACCCTCTTGATAAATGTGATATTGATAATGTATTGAGTTGTAGTCAATAGGATTATCGCCTGACCTGGGACTTGATGCTGTCCTTGATCTTCTGCTCCCTCATTACTGCTCTATCAGGTAATCATTCATATTCCTGAATCTGTATTAAATTTAAGAAATGTAACTAATCTCCATTCTGTTTAGCCAGTTTCCACTGAATCAAAAAACAAAAACAAAAAACTACACCTTGTGTTTGAGTGACTGACATGGCTATTTTGTGATATTTAAACAGATTAAGGTCTACATAAGGTGAAAATGCAGCTTTAAGGAAACAGTATTATAAATATAGTTAGAATATTCCATGTTTAGCAATTTATAAAAAGTTAAATATATTCTGTTTAGCATATTAACATTGTTGAATGTGACTGTATGTATGACAACTGATTTGTTCCCTTTCAAAAGGGAACTCTACACTGCGTTTGAACGCATTTGAGGAACATCATCATGTGAACTGGTGTCTGAAAGCAGTTATCAAATCGCACCAATCCTATTGGCCAGCGACAGCCTATGACGTCATTATAGACGCAACCCGGAAGTATAAAAGGAGCGCCTAGAGAATTGTCTTCAGGGACTGTTTTGTTTGATTGTGATTCTTTAAATCTGGTAAGGAACTTACTATGTCTAACAAATGTTTCAGGAAGTGTATGGATCTGTGTCCCAGGTTTTTGACACCTGATGACACACAATCTGTGCATTTTCTGTCTGGGAGAGGAGCATGTACGGACAGCGCTTGAGGGCCCTGTCTATGCAAACTGTGAGCGTGTTGAATGTGTTGAAAAGAATCAAGCTCAGGTTGAGCTAAATAGTTAACCTCATTAGATAAGTTTGGTTCTATGTTTGGAGCTTAGATACTGCCACTAGCTGATGCCATGTGTCTTTGAGTCGCAGGCCCCGTTTGGGCCTCTTTCAAGAACATGATGGTGTAGGTTTGTACTCCTCTTGCTTTAAGAGTAAAAGGTGTTTTTATTGAGTACATTGCCTGGTGGAATGGTGGCTCAGGTCAAGTTAAATTCGTTAACCTCACCGGAGAGTTTGGTTATCATATTTGGCTCCCTAGAGCTAGAACGCTGCCACGAGCTGACGCTACATGTCTTTCTGGAAGTAGTAGGCCCTTTCTTGGGCCTCCTGCAGAGCGTGATGGCGTATGTTTGTACTCCACTTGCTTAAAGAGTAAAAAGTGTTTTTACTGAGTACACTGTTTGTCGGATTGTGTTAAGGTTGACTGTTATGTGGGCACTCTACAGTCTTATCTGCTAGTTTGACTCTGTTTCATTCTGAACGAGTTCCATGTTTATGGGATCTTGCTTATCAGCAAGCACGCTGTTCTAGGTGTGGCATTCTTGGCGGCATGGGTATATCGTTCCCCATAACGCAGTGTAGAGTTCCCTTTCAAAAGGGAACGTCTCAGGTTACGTATGGTAACCATGGTTCCCTGAAAACAGGGAACAAGACACTGCGTCACCTACCATGCATCAGGGCTCCCTGCTGAACAGTCCCTTCAGACGATGAGGCACTGACTGCTTCTCTAGGCACTCCTTTTATACTTCCGGGTCGCATCTATAATGACGTCATAGGCTGTCGCCGGCCAATAGGATTGGTGAGATTTGATCATTGCTTTCAGACACCGGTTCACTTGATGACGTTTCCCATATGCATTCAAACGCAGTGTCTCGCTCCCTGTTCTCAGGGAACCATGGTTACATACGTAATGTGAGATGATTTGTTCTTAAGTAACATCATGCTTTCAGATTTCAGAGAACCCAAAGGAAGAGGCAGCAGTCTGATTCAAGCCAGATTTTTTTAAAACTTGAGCCACTGGACCACTTGTAGTAATGATGACATAAGACTTCTGAAAGTAATGTTATTTTTAAAGGTTGTAATGCTTTTGTCTTTTTTGCCCCACTCTTAAAGAATTCAATTTTTCTATCTTTTTGCCATTGTTAAACCGTCAAATAAAATAAACTGACTCAATTGCTGGAAAGGTGTCATTTGTTTTAAAAGTTTTCCCAAAACTTTGAAATGGTCAGAAATTTGTTGATGTACCATTGAAGTGTAGGCGAAATATTAATGTTGTTCAGAACATTATTTTATGTTGACATTTCAGTTAAATCAAGATCACATTAACATTGATCATACAATATTAATGATTATTTTTGTTAATTTCAATATTGATTCAACAGCAGTAATGTAGAATCAACACCACAGTGTAACGTTGATTCAACAATACTACCATTGATTATTTTTGTAAATTTCAATGTTGCTTCAACATCAGTGATGTAGAATCATAGTGTAAAGTTGATCGAACAATATTACCATTGATAATTTTTCCTTAATTCCAATATTGATTCAACATCGGTGATGTAGAATCAATCATTTCATAATGTTGATTCAATGATATTATCATTGGATTTTTTTTTTTTTTTTTTTTTTTTTTGAAGTCTCAAAATTGTTCAAACATTAACTGAGGGTGCAAAAGTGACGTTGAAAACAAAAATCACTTTAATGTTGAATCAATAACATTACCACTGATTTGAGGTTAATCTTAACATTGCTTCAACATTAACTGAGGGTGCAAGAGTGATACTAAAGCAACATCACTTTGTAACATTAATTCAATGCCAATAGCGTTGACGCATCAACACTGACTCAAGATTTTTTTTGATGATTACATGCTATCTGGGTCTTTTAGTCAGAATTAAAATATAGATATATATATAAAAGAAAACCAAGGGCATTTAATAATATTATTTTAATTTGCATATTTCAATACAGTATTACCATAAATACAAACAAAATTAAAAAGAATAAGACACAGGTTAACAAATAATTCTAGAAGTAGATACATTCATGATCACCGTCACTTCACACGTTTGTTAAGATGCTCTGTGTAGTCACATCTGTCTGTCCTCATTTTTACTTATGATTACTTTGTGAGGGTCATTTGCACTGGAGGCTTCTTGCTTATGACATGCTCCATAAGAGCATGTTCAGAGGTGTCCAGACTAATCTTGTACTTGGCCAAGATCTTCATAATAGGCCTCAGCTTCAACCACCACTGGCTCTTTGGAATACGGTGTCTGGGGGAAAGAGATAAGAGACTGAGTTTTTGATACTGTAATAGTGGGGTCACAAACTTCTGAATGATATGCATTTAATGGCACGTGATAATGGAAGATTCTTACTCGAAATCGGTCTGTTCTTTCAATTCAGCCAGAGGCTGTAACACCAGTCCTCTCTTCCTCATGCCCAACACACACGCAGAGTCTGGGGTGTTAGCAAAGATTCGCCCTGTACAGACAGTCAAGTCGTTGTCACAAAATAATATTTTTTATTTTTTTTTCCCCCAAAAAAAGTTCTTACTGGCTCCAAACTTTTGAATGGTAGCATATATTACATTAAATCTTCCACTAAGAAAATTAGTTCAAGACTGGACAAATCAACAAAAAGAACACAATAATTGCAACAACTTTACAATAATATTAATACTGCATTTGTATGAAACAAGAGAGCAATGTGATACGAGCAACATGAAAGTAGCAGTGGTTTCGAGCTGACTGATTTGCCACAGATGACAGCAAATATAAGGAATGTCAGACCGCATTATTTCTCACCATGTCTATAACACTCCTTCAGCTTCTCAGTCAGCCAGAGAACAGCCTTAGCACCCATCTTAGTAGCAAAGTTTCTGTCAAAAGGTGTCGGGGTCCCACCCTATAAAAAGAATGTTTGTGAGACAAAATACTTAAAAACAACTGCTAATAAATAAAAAAACAGGGCTTATTACATCTAACCTGCTGCATATGGCCGAGGACATTCTTCCGGCAGTCAAAAACACCCTTTCCCTCTTCTGAATACAGGTTGAAGATGAAATCAGTGGTGTAGTTGGAATTGCAGTTTTCATTTCTTGAAAGAACATTTAAAGGTGTTTATTTCAACAGTTCATGTTCTACTATTATTTGCTGTAGTAACTGATGCATGAAAAAGATGCTGTTTTTAGTTATTCCTTTTAAGGAGTCTCACCTCAAAGTTAAAAACAAACAAACCTGAGAATTAGGCCTCTCTTAACAGTGGTCTTCATCTTCTGAACAAGATGTTCCACATTAGTCTGTAAACATGAATTATTTTGAGAAATTCAAACAGAACAGTTCCGTTTTGAGTCCATTATCTTTGCTATTTGTTCTGAGTTGCATGTTTACCTCTAAGTCACGAATGCCAAATTTCTCTTCATATATGTAGGCAGCATCAGCTCCTGCAGAAAGACCAGACATGGTGGCCAGGTAGCCGCAGTATCCTCCCATAGTCTCGATGATGAACACGCGGCGCTTGGTTCCCGCCGCAGACTGCTTGATCCTGTCACAGGTCTAAAAGGGGCCTCATGTGAGGACACTACAAAATAACCATATACTGGGGATGCACCAGTATTACAATTCTGGCCAATACTAATAAGCTTATAATATTTTTTTTTTGTTAAGTTCAATAACTGATAAAATGCCTGTAGTGTCTTGCCATAAAATCTGTTATTTTAATGTCCATTAAGTCCATTAAGGCACCACAGCCTTATAATGTACATTATGTAAAATAGATATTAATTTTGAGATTTGCTAAAGATTACATTTAAAGGGTTAGTTCACCCAAAAATGAAAATTATCCCATAGTTTACTCACACTCAAGCCATCCTAGGTGTATGTGATTTTCTTCTTGTGTTGTATTTCTTCCGAATACAACACAAGTTATATTAAATAATATTCTGGCTCTTCAAAGCTTTATAATGGAAGTGAATAGTAACTGAGATTTTGAAGCCAAAAAAAAAAAAAAAACGCATCCATCCATCCATCATAAAAGTAATTCATACAGCTCCAGGGGGTTAATAAAGGCCTTCTGAAGCAAAGCGGTGCGTTTTTGTAAGAAAAATATCCATATTTGTGACCCTGGACCACAAAACCATTCATAAGTCGCAAGGGTATAATTGTAGCAATATCCAACAATACATTGTATGGGTCAAAATTATCAATTTTTCTTTTATGCCAAAAATCATTAGGATATTAAGTAAAGATCATGTTCCATGAAGATATTTTGTAAGTTTCCTACCATAAATATATCAAAAACTTATTTTTGTGAGTGGATATACATTGCTAAGGACTTCATTTGGACAACTTTAAAGGCGATTTTCTCAATATTTAGATTTTTTTGCACCCTCAGATTCCAGATTTTCAAATAGTTGTCTCTCGACCAAATATTTGTCCTATCCTAACAAACCAAACATCAATGGAAAGCTTATTTATTCAGCTTTCAGCAAAACGTGACCCTTATGACTGGTTTTGTGGTCCAGGGTCACATTTAACTTTATAAATTATAAACACTGGCTTCTGTACACATGTCGAGTTTCGGTGGAAGAGTGAACTTTGATCTGATGCATGATAATTTTCATTTTTGGGTGAACTAACCCTTTAAGTAAAATCAAAATATATAGATAAATAAATAAATAACTTTTTTTTTTTTTAAGAAAAAAAGAATGAATTCATTAAAAATAGTTACTGATAATCATTATGGTATTGATATACTGTGCATCCCTAAAATGTAGACAGTGTGTGTGCTGTATCTCTAACCGCAGTTATGGTGTTAAGGGCGGTGTCGGCTCCAATGCTGAAGTCTGAGCCGGGCACATTGTTAGATACAGTAGCAGGAATGATCACCATGGGAATACACAGCTCTTCATACTTTTCTCTGCCTTGAACCATCTCTAGTCCACCCGAAAATGCCTGAAAATGGAAATGTGAAGACAGCAGTTTTAATGTGACCTGAACAAAATGTGGACAGAATAGGACATGGACATTATATAATTTCGTCACTTGCCTCAAAACCACCAATGATGACCAGAGCATGGATATTGTACTTGGCAATATTCAAGCTGATCTCCTCCATGTACTTTCCAGGTAACACTCTGCATAAACAGAAAAATATTGAAATGTTTTCAAGTATTGCAGAACCTATAAATTATGTTAAAGAACATCTGAAGTGATCAGTACCTTTTGGTTCCCAACTCAGAACCACCTTTCCCTGTCCAGTCTCCAACAGTGTTCCAAGTGATGGGCTCAATCTAAACATTATGTTAGACAGGACATGACAACACTACAATGGCTTTCTAAAACCCTCACAATGGATTCCAGGATTAAGTGCTACAACATAGCTACTGGACAGAGTGATTTAAAAAAAAATTTTTTTTAAAGAAATGACTACTTTTATTCAACAAGGATGCATTTAATTGTTCAAAATTGCAAGACAGACTTCTATACTATTTCACATAAATAATGCTTTTTTAACTTTCTATTTCTAAAAGTATTCTGAAAATATATATATATATATATCACAGTTTTCACAAAAAAATATTATGTGGCACAATAATAAACACAGAACATTCCCCTAACGTTAGTATTTGGTTCCCATTTGTTTTGGGGGGGTTTTGAGAACAAAAAATAATGTTCTGAGAACGTTCTTTTTAGGTTTTATTTTTTGCAACCATAAAACAGCATTCCCAGAACGTTGCAGGAAGGTTATTTTTAAATAACCTAAAAATAACAGAGAACGTTCCCTAATGGTTATTTTAGGTTATTTTGCAACCATAAAATAACAATCCCAGAACATTGCAGGGTGGATATTTTTAAGTAACCTAAAAATAACTTATAGCCTACAGAACATTCCTAATGGTTATTTTTATATTTTGCAACCATAAAATAACGTTGCAGGGTATTTTTTAAAAAAACGAAAAATAACTTATACAGAACGTATTTTACGGTTATAAAATAACCATTACGGAAATTATTTTATTATTTTTATAACTAACCATTTAGTTTAAAATTAGTGTAATACAGCATTTGTATACATTATACGGCATAATGTAGACATTAGGTCAATCAAAATGATCAGATAAATCCAAATTTATAGCTTATATATTCAAATCATAAATTTTAAATCTTCATTTTACTGCGCATTTTACTTTTCTCCAGCATGCGCTTTCACAGACAGCCGCGATTGCGTAATTTAAAAAATTAAAGGTCATTTCGTAATAACATATTATAACGTTCGCCTAACCCCTTAACTCCGATGTTATTACCCCGCTGTAGGTCAGTAATCATCTAGCACACCCGTATAGAACAATCGGTATGGAAGATGGATCTGTATGGATGCCTAATCAGTATTAATCAAACCAAAACTTGTTTTTTATTGTTTAATTCATAAAAAAATCCAAAGACATCAACCATCATATGGAAGATTAAATGAGATTAAATCGTCCATTAATATGTAAGATTTTCACGGAGTAGGCTACACAGATTTTACATTTCTTCAGCACCATATAATGACTTCAACACATTCTATGGTTTTGAAAATATGTTCGTTTTTTTTTTTTTAAATAGTGTTCTAGAACCGTTATAATAACATTATGGGAACGTTAAAATAACATTAGAATAACGTTCTACAAACCAAAAACTACGTACATGGGAATAACGTAATGGGAATGTTAGAGTCACGTTAGAATAACGTTCTACAAACCAAAAACTAACGTTCAGCGTAATGGGAATGTTAAAATAATGTAACAATAACATTCTACAAACCAAAAAATAATAGTCTGGGAACGTTAGAATAACATTCTACAAGGACACTAAAGAGTCTGGAGTAATGCTGTGCTTTGCCAGCACAGGAATAAATTAAAATAGTTTAAAATATTTTTTTAATTGTAATATGTAGTATTGTTATATTTCACAATATTACTGTTTGTACAGTATTTTTGATCAATTAAGCAGCCTTGGTCAGAATAATCTTTCAAAACCATTAAAATTTTTTACCAAACCCAAACTTTGAAACGCTACTTGATTCATTCATGTTGCTTACCTTTGCCTGAGCCAGACCCTCAAAGCCATCATGAACCGCCAGCATGTTGTGACCCTGGATGATACCGATCCTGACCGCTGCCCGTACAGCTGCATTCATGCCAGCGCAGGGAGCACCCACGTTTAAAATAGCCACATTAATGTTACTCTGACGAATTAAAAGGCGAACAAAGAAGAAGCACATGATAAAAATTAGAATAAATGGATGAATTAAAAGTAATACGCAGTTTAATTCCCCCACATTTTTTAATCTTCTCACCTTTGTCGCCGGGGGGCGCACATGAGCCAAGAGTTTATATGTGTTCCAGTTATTCTCAAAACTTCTGCATAGACAGACGCAGACATATCACTGAATACTAACACAATACAAGTTTACAATGCTAACAATAACAACAATAATAATAAAAAGAGATAGAGAGAAAAGTGAAATTTCTGAACAAACCTTCCCCTGAGTTTTATAGCATCGTCAAAACGACCCTCATTCATTGCAACAGTGACATCCTTGGTCTTTATAATGAAGAAGAATTAGAAGTAGTAGAGAATTTTGAAGATCATGAAAAAAATATATACACTCTTCTGTCAGATGCTTCATATAGGAGTTTCCATCATTTTATGGACAAAAATGTATGCATGCATACACACCACTTGCACACACTCCATCAGCGGGAGTCTGACAGCCTGGTTTCCAGAGAGACTGACCACACAGGCAGGAGTTTCTGGAGTGGCTTCTAGCAGAGCCATTACAGCCTCCACACCCATCCTACTGCCCTGATATACAACAGACACGCACATTTAAACACTTATGAAATTTAAAAAAGGCAATATACAAAAAGGAAAAGTGAGAAAATGTGAAGTAGGGCTGGAACAACGCATCAACGTATTCGATGACGTCGACGCACCGTTTCAGACCTAATGTGAAGGGGGAGGGACTCACTAGCACTCTGTCAAAAGCTGAGGGGGTGCCACCTCTCTGCACATGTCCAAGGATAGTGGCACGGGTATCAAAGCCCAGCCTCTTTGTCACTAACTGAATGAGAACAGATAAACATTATCAAAACGCACTTATAGACAGCAGTTACACCACTATGCTAGAGCATCTCTTCTAAGAGTATGGGTAGTATAGTAAGTTAAGGATTAAGTTACATCTTTTAGCTGGTCACAGGTGATTGGCTTCCCTTCTTTATTGATCGCTCCCTCAGCCACAATGATCACATTTAGACGAGAACCTGCATTTCTGGTCTGTTTGAGGAGAGACAAAATTATGAATCATTATCAGTACTATGTTTTGTGCTCCAGTAACAAGATATTAATACCAAGATATTTTAAGAACATTTTGAATTAAGCTATTTTTAATGCTCTATAGGCAAAACGTTTTTTGTTTTTTAAATCTTGATTTAAGCACAAAACTTACTACATCTGATTAGATTTATGCTTAAAACTTCTTCTGAAATCAAGACTTATTATTTTACAGTTTTGTTTTTCCAGTAAATTTACACTATACAGTTCAAAGGTTCAGGCTCAATACAATTCCTTTTAAAGAAATTAATAGTTTTATTTAGTTAGGATGCATTAAATTGATCAAACGTGACAGTAAATACATTTAAATAATAATAATAAAAAAACATTTCAAATAAAAAAAGTCATCAAAGACTCCTGAAAAAAAAATTACAGTTTCCACTAAATATTAGGCAGCAAATGTTTTTAGCATTGATAATAATAAGACATTTTTCTTGAACACCAAATCATATTAGAATGATTTCTGAAGGATCATGTGACACTGAAGACTGGAGTAATGATGCTGAAAATTCAGCTTTGACATCACAGGAATAAATGACATTTAAAATAAAATATAAATAAAACTAAAAAGAGTTATTTTAAATTGTAATAATATTTCACAATATTACAGTTTTTATGATCAAATAAATGCATCCTTGGTGAGCTTAACAGACCCTTTTTCAAAAACATTAAAAAGTCTTTCCAGTCCCAAACGGTTAACTATTTTGAAGTTTTTGATTTGAAAAACGCGAGACGCGGGCAGTGGAATGGGGAAAAACGCAAGGCCTTGAGTCGCGTTTTTTAAAAGTTGAACGGAAAGTTGAGCGCCGCGTTTTTAGAACGCCAGGTCATGGGCGAGACGCTGACGCAAGACGCGAGCACAACGGTTTTGCACGTCCGTGTAGCGCGTTTACATAGAAAACAATGGAAAAGTAGCGCGCACAATTATAGTTGTTGTTGTTGTTGTGTTTGTGTGTGTGTGTGTGTGGGCGCGTTTTTGTGATTTGTGAGGACACAAATTTGTATAATGACATGGGTATTACACTGGTATTATAATCGACGTAAACATGAAATATGAGGACATTTCATGAGTCCTCATATTTAAAAATAGCTTTAAAAACATACTAAACAATGTTTTATTAAAAATGTAAGAATGCAGAATATTTTCTGTGATGGGTAGGTTTAGGAGTAGGGGTAGTGCAGGGGGATATAATGTACAGTTCGTACAGTATAAAAACCAATATCCCTATGGAATGTACTCACTAAGATAGCCAAAACAAACCTATGTGTGTTTGTGTGTTGTCTATTGCTTTGTACCTCAGTCAGTCTTCTGCACAAGTGCTCTTCCCACCCGTCATCTGGGGGCATCTCAGGAATAAACACCCAGTCAGCACCACATGCAAGAGCAGTAATCAGAGCTAGGTATCTGAAACACACACACACACACACACAGATGTATTTAACAACTCATGGGAAATGCAAGCTCTGTTTCAGTTAATTAAATGTGAGATTTCTGCATCTAAACCGTTTGATCTGGGCTTTAGGTGGTCTGGTTTTGCGTTCTTACAAGTTCTGTTCTCGACTCCAGTTCGGTTGTATACATGCTCACTTCAGTGTATAAGCAAACACATACACAAAAGCACATTCTTACCCACAGTGCCTCCCCATGACCTCCAGGATGAAAGCACGTTGGTGGCTATGGTTGAGAGCAGAGGTCAGAATCACAATTTAGGATCAAATGTCTACACAAAATAACATGTAATACAGACATTTGACCAGTTACACTTATTTGTGACCTTTGTGCTGTTGTGGTGATACTGTCTACCACCTCAATGATGCGATGTAGGGCAGAGTCTGTGCCGATGGTCATGTCCGTTCCGCAGAAGTCATTGTCGATGGAGCCAACCATACCCACAATATTCAGATGAGATGAAGCCTTGGCCTCTTCCTTGGTAATCTTACCTGTGTGCAGATGGACAATTCAGTTTACACCACTGTCCAAAAGTTTGGGGTCAGTAAGATTTTTTTTTTTTTAATTTGAAAGAAATGAATGGATTAAATAGATCAAAAGGGACAGTACATACATTTATAATGTTAAAAAAAGAAAATAAATGCTGATATTTTGAAATTTCTATTCATCAAAGAATCCTGAAAATGCAATGTATCATGGTTTTGGGATGTGCTGGAGTAGACTTTACAGAGTGCTTGACCTCTTGAAGAGGTACATCAATTTTTCGTCAAGATCTTGTATTGACAATGCAAGAGGTGAGCACTCTGTAAAGTCTACTCCAGCACATCCCAAAGACTTTCAGTGAATTTAAGGCCTGGACACTTTAAGGAGAGGTGCCAATTCATGTGTGAAAATGATTCTTCATGCTCCCTCACAACTGTTCTTTCATAATTTGAGCCTGATGAATCTTGACATTGTCATCCTGGAATATGGCCATGATGTATCTTCTTACACGGTTGTCTAAGAAATGAAAAGCTACACACTCCATCTTTAAGGGTTAAAAGAACCGTTGCCAAACATATAACATGCTAGAAACATAATAATCACTGCAATAATGATCTAAACCACTCTAAACCATTTGCCTATTTAAATCCAAACAGCAACTTTTTTTGGCTGGGAAGTGTATTTCACAATATTATCAAATAATTGCAGCCTTGGTGAGCATAAGAGACTTCTTTCAAAAACATTGAAGAATCTTACCGACCCCAAACTTTTGAACAGTAGTGCATCTCTGTGGTAGTGTATATATGGGATAATGTAAAATGAACCCTGACAGGGTGATATTGTGCAGACAGTAAAGAAAAATGCCACGACAAATAAATTTACACAGGCTATGTTTTCACTATTTAATGTGTTTCAATAAATTGTTTCAATAGTACCTTTAGTTCAGATCGTTGTTTACCTTTGCTGACTAAATCTTTCAGCAAGTCATTCCACTCAGTACGAAATATGTTGGCACCGGTCAAACTGCCATCACCACCAATTACACAGAGGTTAGTGATGCCCAGCTTGACGAGATTGTAGGCAGCCTTCAAACGCCCATCCCTGGTCTGGAAATCCTTACAGCGGGCACTGCCAATGACTGTACCACCCTTCAGACAGACAGAAGGAAAGCAGACAATCAGGACACTACATAAAGCATAGTGCACATAAAAGAAAAACTTATTTTGGATTTTATCTTAATATCATCAACATCAATGACCAACAACAGTGTCATCTTTAATGTGTTTCAGCATATTTTTTCTTTTAGCAAATGAGTAGTTGTATTAGTATTGAATTAAAATCCCTATAACTGAATGTAATAAATCCTAGCATCTGACAGTACAGGCTCACCAGCTGTAGCATCATAGACACACTCTCCCATGTAGCGGGGCGGATGTGATCCCCTCCATCAACCAATCCCTGATAGCCCTGCACACAGTGAACAGACATGACATTTAACAACATTGTTAACGGATATTGTCGTGGACACTTTTGTTTTTATTCTTATAAAGTACAATATACCTCATGGACAAAGAAGACTTTGGCTCCAGTGTAAAGACCAACCCTGACAGTGGCCCTCACTGCTGCATTCATCCCTGCAATAGACAAGAAAACCACTGTCTGTTCTTATATCATAATCATATCTTTAACTGTAGAGATACAAAAAGCTACACAGGGCTACTGGGAAAGTAAAGAGAGACACCTCACATGACATTTCTTCCCACGGATTGTGGAATTATGTGAACAAGAGTGTCTGAGATAACTTAATTCTGCAACTCAACACTAAATCTCAAGGTGTTCAGATCGTGTTGTGTACAAAAACGCCACTCAGTGTCTCTAGTTTCAACAGTGAGCAGCTGTGGAAAAGCCTGCTACTCTCCATAACCTCATGTCATTTCAGAAGAAGGTCACTGGAGATAAAATTAGCTTTCAATTATAGAAATAGGTAGACAGGGTACAAGAGCTACAGGCTAAAGCTAAAGGCTACAAGAGTATTGACCTTAATGGACCAGAGTTGAGCCAATCAAAAGAAGATTTATTTTTGTCTGTACATTGTGTTCTTTTCTGCTTCTGAACATGTATTTAACTCATTTAATGGTAAATTAATTTATGTATTTTTGTGGTATTTATTGTATTCCAATTCAGTGCAATTATTGTTATATTCAATTCCTTGCCATATTCCAGTTTTTGTTTATTTCTTTATTGTTTTTGTGATCATTTAATTTTAAAGTTCATTAAGTATTTATTTTATTTTAATATTTATTTTCATAGAATGACAGCTCAATTGAATGAATGAAAGCACAATTTACTCTTAGCAGTTGACAGACTGAGAGAACTGCCTTTGAGCATAAAAACAGTACAATATAAAAAAATATAATATATACAAAAGGTGTCTATAAAAATATAAATAACTTTACCATATATGAACAGAGAACCTCTTTTGCATTAAGTATACAACAAACATAGTCCAAAAATTGCACCAAATGAATTATGATCTATAATTGCCCATGCAGGAATTCTTTTTTAACCACCCTCTTGGAAACCATATGGGACTACCTCAAAATCTAAGAGGGGGATCATTACTTACCCTGGGCATCACCACCTGACGTCAGTACGGCGATGGCCCGTCCAACCCCCATGTTTGTTGGGTCCACACCAGTTGTGTTTGTGTTTGACATAGTTCAGGTATTCCAGAAATTGGTGGCAGAGGGAATTGGAAAAGGAGGCAAATGAAAGACGTGCTAGTGCCGTCTCTCAAAGCAAGGGTCCAGAAGGAAGGGTTTAATAGGACAGTGTTTGAGAGGTTTGTGCCCACCCCCTGGATTTCATTTCACAAACACAGACACCACAGGCACACCCCCCCTGACTCAGCTAAATATAAAGTATCAACTTGAATTACACAGGTTACAAAGGTTGCATGTGTAATAAATAATATATATATATATATAATAATAATTTATCAAGTTTGCCATGTGTCAATGTTACATAAAGTCTTAATGTTATGTTTTATTTGAATATTTATTTATAAGTTTATTTAAATGTGGCTTTTTGAGTAAAAACTAAGGTTTTACATAATTTAATTTGTAAACTATTTTCAGAAATTTAGATCTTTCACAAAATCCTTAAAGGCGTCATATACTTCAGTATTTTAAAGCTGCAATTACCAAATTTATTTACAGTGCTCAGTGTAAATGAGTACACCCCCTTTGAAAAGTAACATTTTAAACAAAATGTTGACAAGACTAAGTTTAATATAACATCTGTTTAACTTATAACATGACAGTAAGGTTAATAATATAATTTAGAGCATTTTTCAGTTTTACTCAAATTAGGGTGATGCAAAAATGAGTACACCCCACAACAAAAACTACTACATCTAGTACTTTGTATGGCCTCCATGACTTTTAATGACAGCATCAAGTCTTCTAGGCACGGAATGAACAAGTTGGCGACATTTTGCAACATCTATCTTTTTCCATTCTTCAAGAATGAGCTCTTTTAGAGACTGGATGCTGGATGGAGAGTGAAGCTCAACTTGTCTCTTCAGAATTCCCCATAGGTGTTCGATTGGGTTCAGATCAGGAGCCACTGAATCACTTTCACCTTGTTCTTCTTCAGAAATCCAACAGTGGCCTTAGATGTGTGTTTAGGATCATTGTCATGTTGGAAAAGTACACAACGACCAAGGGCACGGAGTGATGGTAGCATCTTCTCTTTCAGTATGAGCAGTACATCTGTGAATTCATGATGCCATCAATGAAATGCAGCCCCACATAAGGATATATATATATATATAATCATTATTAAAGCTACAAAAGTTCTTTAGTCAAGAGCGGTGAGTAATTTTCTCTGTTACCTTTGTTCTTTCATTATCTTCAATGACAGACAGCAATGGTTGCGGTCACTTTAAGAGCTGCCGCTGCTGCACATGACATGGATCTCACACGAGTCCCACTTCCTCACAACTCTTTACTTTCGTTTTAAGACTTTAACTCAATCAAAGCTGCTCTTATGAGGGTACTTGACAAAACGGATATTTTTGGCATTATTGTGCATGTTATTGTTCGTTCAAGCGTGACAGAGAACTCGATTCTGGCGCACTTCGTGTGTGTGACAGGACATTCACTGAAAGCACATTTTCGCTTAAATGGTTTAAAAGCATTTGCATGAATAAGAGCGTGATCATACAATGTAATGCTAGCCAAAGGATGACAGAAAAAAAACGGATGCTGCGTTAATTGCGTTAATATTTTTAATGCGTTAAACTGGAAAAAAATTAATCGCATTGATAGCACTAATATATATATATATATATATATATATATATATATATATATATATATATATATATGCACTACCAGTCAAAAGTTTGGAAACGGTAAGATTTTTAATGTTTTTAAAATAAGTTTCGTCTGCTCACCAGGGCAGCATTTATTTTATTAAAAATACAGTAAAAACAGCAATATTGTGAAATATTACAATTTAAAATAACTGTTTTCTGTTTGAATATATTTTGTTATAATGTTACAAAAGATTATATTACAAATAAATGCTGTTCTTTTGAACTTTCTATTCATCAAAGAATCCTGAAAAAAAAAATATTGTACACAATAAATGTTTCTTGATCTTAGAAGATCAGCATATTAGAATGATTTTTGAAGGATCATGTGACACTGAAGACTGGAGTAATGATGCTAAAAAATTTCAGCTTTGATCACAGGAATAAATTACTTTATAAAATATATTCAAATTCAAACAGAAAACAGTTATTTTAAATTGTAATAATATTTTACAGTATTACTGTATTTTTAATAAAATAAATGCAGCCTTGGTGAGCAGACAAAACTTCTTTTAAAAACATTGAAAATCTTACCACGTCCAAACTTTTGACTGGTAGTGTGTGTATGTATATATTATATATAATTATTTGTGGTTGATTGCAGTGTGATTATATATATATATATATATATATATATATATATATATATATAAAATGATAAATATCTAGAACCTTGTAATAATATGATTCAGGAAAAAGAACGAACAAAACTTCATGTAGAACTGTGTGTTTATATATAGTTTTATTATACACTTTACACAAGAGACAAGCTGAAAGCACAGTGTTTCCATTTAGTAACAAATTCAGTGTAAAAATGATTAAAGAGTTCAGTCATGTTGTCAACAGTGAATCCCATCAAACATTGTATCTATCCAAGACTTTGCTGCTTGTGGAATCAGTTACATCTAACTGTATGACAACATGCCATTTCAAAAGTGCAGATAGAAATACTTTTTCAGACAGTCTTACATAACTTTACACAGACTAACTCAGGAAATGTGCTGTGGGACATCTTCCTTTATGCTCTGATCGAGGAACCACAAGGGACTGGATTCATATGTACCACAGAAGACAGGCCAATGGGTAAAAAACTCTGTAGAGAGGATAGAAATAAGATGCATCATCAACAGCTACTCAACTTGACAACCAGCCTAGTTTGTTGTGCACGATTCAGAACAGACTGATCACTCACAGTAGAGTCTTTAAACAGAAGTGTGGTGGCCACCGGGTTGCCACAGCGGGGCTGCAGTGGGCAAGATCGCAGGCGAGAGGTGTACGTAGCACATTCCTCATCCAGAATCATCTCCTCCAAAGGTGTATGACGTCGACGCAGAGCAGAAACAGCAGTAGAGTGTATGACGGTAGGAGCTACAAACAGAAGGAAACGCATTACCACCATAGCGGGAAACATCTGCACTACTACAAATGCTTAGTCTTCAGGATGTTCTTTATTTTCAAGAAGATATTTTAAAGAATGTTGATAACCAGACAGTTGACATAGCCATTGACTTCCATAGTAGGAAAGATAATACTATGGAAGTCAATGGCTACATCAACTGTTACCAACATTCTTCAAAATATCTTCTTTTGTGTTCAACGGAAGAAAGAAACTCACCAGTTTGGAACAACATGAGTTGACAGAATTTTTGGGTGAACTATCCCTTTAAGAATTATTTACAACTTTGGACAGATATGGTCATTTAAACACTGTGTGGTATAAGAAAACACAAAAAAGGTTAATTTTAGTTTCACTTTGGATGATATGGTTACCTTTTGATTGGCTTTCTTTAGTCAGGTCTAAGTTAGGATTGATCTGTGATCCATTTCTTTCATCTGATAACAGTGGTAGTGCATTATGGGATGTAGGCCGGTCTCCACAAAGCTGCAGAGGGCCACCTTCCCCAGTGGTCTTCAGAGTATCCGGAGATCGGTCTGATCCAAGTCTTTGACTTGATGAGAAAACAATGACTGACCCTCTGTGTGCTGCTTGTATGAACGGCTGGGTTGTTTTCTTGCCTTTGTTCTCAGTGTGGCAATGATTTGAATCTGCATTTTCTTTCATTCTTGACGGAGCTTCAGTCTACATGAGGAAAAGACAATGCGATTACTTCTAGACCTTAAAAAAAATTGACCAGTGATGCATGAATTAATGTTTTACAGTTGAAGCAACCATACAGTTAGGTGTCTGTTTAGTAACTGTTGTGAAGTAACATCATCTTGGTCTATCTGGTCATCATCCATCTGCTCTTGGTCTTCAAATAACCTTTGAACAACATCCTCCCCCTACAACACAATCAACACCCAGTGTTAACCTGCCATTCTATCATGAAGATCAAGTGAATGTCAAGGGTTCTGCATCATGGGCCTGTTTTACCTCATGGCACACCAAGAGCCCAGTACTGGGATCGTGGGCTCCATGCAAACCTGGAGAGCCCCTTAAACTGGACTTTTGGGTGGTACAGAGCTTCCTCTGTAAATAGAAACAGTAAACATTAGCATGAGATAATAAGAGTTTCAAAACAAAAAATACAAACCAAGACAAGAGAACACTCACCAATGACTGTGGTTTGGTGTTTGCAACCCGCTGCGGTGTCCATTTCATCACTGGTGTTCTATTTGCACCTGCACCACAGCAGAGAAACAGTGACTTACAGGGATGAAAGCATGACGTTGAAGGAGGAGAGACACTGGAGAGTAGCTAGGTTTCCATCCAAAGCTGCGAATTTAACTTATGTGCAAAATTGGAATACTGTATAAAACATTTGCGAATAAAGCAGCATTTCCATCCCATGTGTTCAAGAGAAAACAGTCACTTCCTAGGAAACTGGTGCAAAATATCTGTAACAAGAATGGAAGTTACTGCAATCGGGGAAGCCACTGGCTCTTTTATCCTACATCATAAATGCTATCATGTTATCTTGCGTTCGGATGCCTGGTGTTTGGAATGCAAACATGTGAGACACTTCTAGGAGGGAATTAATCCAAATAATCTTAGACTTTGGCTCAGGCATTTCAGAATGATCAAACCAACAATTGAGATGCTGTGCAATGAAATTGGTCCACTGGTTAGTCCAGTTATCCAATCACATCCACTGTTGAGGCAAAGTCATGTAAATTTTTTGTTGCGCATCGAGGGATTTATTTGGTAAATGTGTTTCCATCATAATTTACGCATATTTCTTATTGGAAAAAAAATTATCCACCTCAATTGAGCACATACGTTTTTTTTATGCGCATTTCTAGAATTAATGCACATTTTGATGTTTCCATCCAGCTTTTTTAATGCAAAATGCACATACAAAAAAAAATAAAAAATAGGTGGATGGAAACATAGCTAGTGAATCTTACACTGAGATGCTGCTGCTGTCGTGGCTTCTGGTTTATTCTTCTTCACTGGGACTCTCTGGGCCTGAGATATAAAGTTACATTAGTCAAAACACAAACAATTTTGGAACACAACTGGAAGTTGAATCACTCTGAGCAGACTCACAGAATAAATGGAGGTTCCTCTGCCAGTGGGACAGGTTGAAACTCGGGGTGTTGCTCCAGCAGCCCTCACACCTTCATTCAGTAGAATACTGCGCAGGGCTGCAGGGTCAGGGGAGAAGGACACAGCACTTTCTAAAGGAGCACATGACATTCATATCAATCTTATGGGATAAAACACACACACACACACACCAGCATATACAGTAAAAACAGTAATTTTGTAAAATAATTAAAATTTCTATTTGAATATATTTAAAAATTTTATTTTTGTGGCAAAGCTGAATTTTCAGCATCATTACTCCAGTCTTCAGTGTCACATGATCTTTCAGAAATCATTCTAATATGCTGATTTGCTGCTCAAGAAACATTTCTTAATATTATTATTATTATTATTAATGTTGAAAACAGTGCTGCTTTATCTTTTTGTGGAAACCATGAAACTTTTTTGTAAAGGATTTTTAAATTTTTTTTAAAAGTTCAAATGGAACAGCATTTATTTGAAAGAGAAATAGTCTGTCACTTTTGATAAATGTAATGCATCTTTACTGAATAAAATACTATTATTAAATACTATTTATTAACAATAAACTGACCCGGACTTTTGAACAGCAGTGTATATACACTTCATTAAATGAAAAATAAATGGGCTCGATTACCTGCAGAAGCTTTGACAGCAGCTGAATCATCTGTTTGAAGCTTCTTAACTGGTACTCTTTGAGCCTGAAGTGAACAAGACATTTCAAACCTTATTTTTGGGGAGATTTCCAAATTCAAAATCTTAATAAAACAAATGGGAACTGAGTATTACAGAGTAAAAAGAAGTTCCTCTGCCTGTGAGGCAGGTCGGTGCATGAGGTGTTGCTCCATTGACCTGTAGAATATCACGGAGCACTGATGGATCAGGTGAGAAGGAACTTCCTGGAGGCACATGAGATTGATGAATACAATTTTTGAAAGACATTAAAACTTTCATTAAGCTGGAATGCATTAAGACATTCATAATATTACAAAAAATTGCTACTTCAAATAAATGTTGATATTTTTAACTATCAAAAAAAAAAAAGACAATATTGAGCAGCACAACTGTATTTAACATTGATAATATTAAACTTTTTTGAGCAGCAAATCATCAGTATATTAGAATGATTTCTGAAGGATCATGTGACACTAAAGACTTATTCAGCTTTGACATCACTGGAATAAATTACGTTACAATATATTAAAATAAAATAAAAACAGTTCTTTAAAGTTATATTTCATAACATTACTGTTTGTACTGTATCACTATTTAATCAAACAAATGCAGCCTTGATGTGCATAAGAGGTTTTTTTTTTTTTACTGACCAAACTTTTGAATGGTAGTGTATATGACTAAATAGTCCTGCTAAAGTCACTATGATGAACAAAAATAGCAAAATGCATACCTGTAGGGCTTTTGGCTTCTGCTGGGGCTTCTTTTTGAGTCTTTTTGACAGGCACTCTTTGAGCCTAAAGTGGACATGGTCATGTCTATTTCACAACTTATTCTGCTTAAATGGACCATTTAGAAGTAAAACAATCACTGCGTGAACAGACATTTCACTGGACTGGACTCACAGAATAAATAGAAGTTCCTCTGCCAGTGGGACAGATTGATACTCTGGGTGTTGCTCCAACATGCTCCTCTGGTCTCGTTCTATCACCCTGTAGAATACTACGTAGTGCTGAAGGGTCAGGAGAAAACAGCCCAGCTTTATCTTGAAATGAAAGGAGAAATAAAAAGCTCACCCTCTTTGATCGCTGAGAAAAGTAGGAGTCTTTAAAGGTGAACTAACCTGTGGTGATGTCAACGCCATGATGACTCTTCTTCACAAATCTTTGAGGCTAAAAGATCAAAATACATGAGTACCAACTATCCAGGTACATACAGATTAACAATGCTATCTGGAGCAAAGAATTTAACATTACATCATCATACTAGACTGAAAAGACAACTAGCATGATCATTATGAAGGGTCAGCAAATATTTTGGTTTTATTATGGAGCTTTTCTACAATTTCTAACCACATGATTGGAGGTTCCCAGTCCAGGGGGGTAGGTAGATAAACGTGGCATCGTGCATTGTGCTCCAACAACACTCAATCCCTCACATGGAAGCACATTGCGCACAGCTGATGGAAGATTTGATGATGATCCTGTACTCATATGCACATATATCATATAAATAAAACAAAGAACCATGAACGCTGTTGAGACAATTTGAACACTGAACTGACTGACACAAAAAGAAAATATCTGACATTATGCCACTCACCTTTAGTGTTTATATGGCTTTGTGTAGCTGATGGGACAGTCTGGAAACAGTACTTGTCCTTTGGTGCTTGATTATCAGATTTAACATCTACTTTAATGAGTGAAGGTTTACATAAATGACTCCAACTGGAGTCTTCAGGAAGCTTAGATTGTACAAGAGTGATGCTACCTAAACGCGAACTTAAATCAGTGTGACTGCAGCATCCTGATCCTTGTGAAGGTGGGTGAACATCAGCAGAGTCTTTATTTGATGCCACATATTCTACATGACTACCAGGCTGCAATCGCTGCGACTTGTTGGCTGGAGCCCTGAGGACACCTGGTGTCGCAGCCTTATGGCTTGGAGTTTCAGTTTTGGCACTTGGATTCAACTTCTTCACTTTTGCCACAGATGTTAGTTGGGCAGAAGGTGTCAGGGGCGCATTTCCTTGAGGAACGTCCGTGTTTCTCTGACTGCGTGAGCGTGACTGAGACAGATTGAAAGGAATGGGTTTGGTGCAGGTCCTTTTTTTCTGCACTTTACCCTGAGAACAAATGGAAAAGTAATCATTATTTATGCAGCATTGTGGTTATTGATAACTGAAACTAAAACCATTTAAAAAAGTTTTTGGTAAATGAAAAAAAGCTGAAATAAGATAGACAAATGAACAAATGAAAGATTCAATTGAAAAAGTTTAAGTACTAAAATTATTAAAACTAAAATGAAGTTACATGTAAAAAATAAAAAGCACAAACTTAATATTTTTAATTAAAAAAAAAAAATCTATCTATCTATCTATATATCTATCTATATATCTATATATATATATATAGATTTCTGTAATGGTCAGAAATGCTTGTCCTTACCGTAAGAGGCCTCTGTTCCCATCTGTTGTGACTGGGATTTTGGGAGAGCTCGCTTAGAGCTGGTTGCAGAGATTTGGCAAGGACTGGAAGCCTGCTGACAGCTTTTAATTTATTGACTCCTTTTCCAGTTTCAGCAGAAGCATTGGGGTCCAGATTCTCAGATCCTCTTTTAAAGGAGGAAGCACTGAGTTTAGTCTTTAAATCCTGGTTCATCAAGATCCTAATTGCATTGAATATAATGGATCAGAGATCAGTAAAACAGTTTATTCAGTTTTGAAGATCCATCCATTACAGTACTGAGAATTGAGGGCTTAATTGTCCTGAAAATAATGTTACAATGCAAAATAGGTAAAAAAAAAAAAATGTTTCCATTTAGTTTAACCTGATGTACTAAAATAATTAAAACAGAAATAAAATTGAATAAACTATAGACATTTAAAAAAAAAAAAAAATTACAAAAACATCAAAATTACTAAGAAACTTTATAAAAATTCAGAATATTAATAAAAAATATTTAGCATCTCAAAGATTTACTAATTAAAATAACACTGTTTGCCATGGAAATTTCTTGACAGGTATAGAGATTCACCCATGTAATTATGAAATTACTTGCTGTGTGGATTAAAGACATAAACTTAAATTGTTTTTAAAAAACAATTTTAAAAAAAAAAAAAAAAAGCAAAAAATTGGCATTAAAACCAATGTTATTCTGAATTGTCCCCGTCAAATAATCAATTAAAGAAGTTATATTGTGACATTTAAATGCACTGGTTCTTGAGGGGGAGAACGCTGATATAAATATACTGTAAATGATCAGCTCACTTACCCTGGTTGATCCTGCTGACTTCTTTTCTGGGGTCGCAGAGGGTTCGAGGACGCCATCTCGAGAGGGATTCAGTGCCTGGAACAAGACGGGACTTGAGATTAATCACACAAATGTTTCTTAACTAAGAAATGTTCGCTTAATCATATATAACACTATAGCAGCAATGTACAACATCAGAAAACTGCAAAATATTATGCAAGCTCTGCGTACCTAGTTGTTATGTATTCATGTGAATAAAACGGTTAGCCATATAATTCTACTAACCCACAAAGACGTACCAGGACCCGAGCTTAAGCAATATCTAAAAACTACAATTTCTTTGAATTTGTTTTAAGCTACAGGACATTCCACATCAAACCACTCTCCACTGGCCCAGGCAAGAAGCTCACTGGTGTGTTGACTTCCGGAGTAATTTGTAAAAAGCGCGCATTTTGACTGGCTGACGGAGACGTGCCATCAGCCAATCGCTGACCGCCATTGCCACCACTATGGCAACAGAGATGCGGCTTTAAATTACGTGACTTCTTCCGTTTATTCCACTTTCATGGGTTCATTATTTAAACGTCTGGCACACAATAGAAATATGGACCATTGAAAGAGACAAAGAAGCTAGTTGGCGGGTAAATGCTGAGTTGACCCACTAACCACGTGACTTGTAGATGAAAATAGGCTTATAATGAAAAAAAAAATGCAAACAATTTTTAAAAATATCTTTTAATAGAGGTCATTTGGAAAAAACTGCTCAAGCCGTTCCAAAAACCAAAGGTGGTGACAATAGCAAAAGACAACGTCCAATTATAAATATTAAATGGGTTCAAATTTGACTTGTTTTTTTAGTGGTCCTGAATGTGCATTCCTATCACTACTGTTGCTCTTTAAACGGTTCTATCAAAATGATATTAGATACAAAATAAACCCTGAGAAGAAACTGTGATCAACATTAATTGTTCAAAATAAACTTTTAACATACAAGAAAATGGTTAAAGGATAAATAAATCCTAAAATCCACACAATTAACTCAAGATGATAAAGAGAATAACTTAAATGTAAGTTTTAATAAGAACATCTTTAAAAGTCAGTCCTTGTATATTTTGAGGTTTTTGAACTTTCTTTGTTGCGCAGCTTGCTTCACATCATTCCTGTTTTTCACTGTCAATTTCCAAAGATCCTGAATAGCCGTCTCAGTAGACATTAGTTGCCATTAAAGTAAAACTTGTATCAAAAGATGTGCAGAGATGCACAGTTTCAGTAAGAGAGGTTGCTATGTATGGGACATTACTGAAGGCACAGATGTTTAGTAAAATATGAGTGTACACTCAGAGATGATGTGAAGTAGTAGTCAAATCAAACAAATGTACAAAAAACTCAAAATATTTCAGAAATTTCCTTTTAAATTCCAGAATCATCCGAAAACAATGTCTAAAAATATTTTACCAGGATATTCTAACAACTGTCTTCTGTTATTTCATGTTCAAAACATTTCTACAAACCTCAAAACAAGTTTCTAATCACATTCGGATGGCATGATGACAGTTCGGCAGGGTGAAGATCTGTGACATTTTCAGAAAAAGAAAAAAAAATACAGCAAAATAATATTTACACTGGCCCACTGATTTATCAATATTTTTGGTGCTGATTATGGACAATCGTCAAAAGAGAAGACTAAAAAAATATTGTTGCCATTACATAAAATTACAAGAAAATGTTATATTTAACTCTTCTAGAATGGAGTATTTATATATATAAAAAAGCAAAACTAAAGTATATTGACAATACAATTAATATTATTGATAAGTGGAAGGGGAAAAAATAAAATGAACAATAACATTGACATAGCAACAGAATACATTAACTTTATCACATTGCTAATATCATAAGCATCAATGAAAAATAACAGCATAATTATTCTATACAAATAAAACTGACTAAACAACTCTTATGCTGTTACTTACTCAAAACATGTAAGTATTTTTGTACAAGGTGTGTCAAGAAAGATTCCAATGCAATTTCTTCCTTTCGGAAAAAAAAAGAAAAAAAAAAAAGAAAATAATAAAACACCAAATATATACACTGAACCTACAAAATTACCCATCAGATCTCAAACTGCTCTAAAATCAATTTCCGTGTTCTTTACAATTACTAAAATGTGTACCACTGAACTCAACCCTACAGTTACACTCGGAGCTGTACTATAGATGGAAAGGACAACAAGACAACTATGGCCAAATGCTGGCAGGACATCATGCTGAGTGGAAAAACAAACAAAAAACAAAAGACAAACTTATATAAAATATATACACATCTAAAATACATTTGTTGATAAAAATGTGTTAGTACACTACGGTAAAAACATTATTTAACAAGCAAAGAGACGTTACTACAGGACTTCATCTACAGCAATTACGGTCAGTGGTGTATCAAATTGCCTTCTATGGTATAAAACAACTTGATATGAACACATACTAAATGAAGCATGTAAACAAATAATATGCATGGCTTTAGGAGATTAGACTGGGACATTACAAATTGCTGAGCTGATGACTGAAGAAATAGATCTCCTCTCATCTATAGGACATTTCAAACAACAATCTCAATCCTAATTTTGGGAAGTCAAATAAA
This sequence comes from Elopichthys bambusa, assembly GCA_037101425.1. Taxonomy (NCBI): domain Eukaryota; kingdom Metazoa; phylum Chordata; class Actinopteri; order Cypriniformes; family Xenocyprididae; genus Elopichthys; species Elopichthys bambusa. The sequence goes on from CM074451.1 coordinate 14,743,481, forward strand.
GTAGAAGTATATAAATTCAAATAAACCACTCAAAGATCTTCTGAACAATGTTGTAATCTTGTTTGTGACGGCAATTTGATCTAACATCAAATGCTCCTCAGAATTTAGTTGTTTTCTAGAAATATACAATGTTAAAACTAAATATTAACTATGAAACAGAGGGTTTAGGTGGAGTGTACATGTATGCAGCTCATTTTTAAAAGTGAAGCACTGAAAACGTTGGAAAAAAAATACCAATATTACAGTCATCACTCACTGGTATCCATTAATAGTTTAATGTATCCATCTGTTTAGCTCTATTTGCTTTTCAAATAAAATGTCTATTCTAAAACACCATGCTAAATGGATTTTACTTGAATTTTTTCACAGCAAGTTACCATTCTTTTCACTTTTCGCCCTGATGAAGCAAATAAAACCAGGCAAGCAGAACATTAACCATAAAACAGTCACATAATTTAACTTCAAAATCATTCAGGTCCTCTCATCCTTATTCGTTTTCTCCACCTCTATTGTTCCCTGCAGTCTCTCCTCCATATTATCAATCTACAGGAGAAGCTTGCCGTTTCGATGTATTTTCAGAATCTTTCCCAGTCTCTGTTTAGCTGTGGCAAGTCCTTTCTTTGGACGTTTCCCTATAAGAAAGAAAGAGAGATAAAATTTCAGTTTGATTCCAAGGCGCATTGCAGTTACAGGTACTATCCTGTAATTCTAGATACCTTGACATGCTCCTGCTGACGTTGGAGTTGTCAGACCTCCGGGTGAGGGGGCAGAGGGAGAGTAGCTGCTGCTGTTTTGGGGAGAAAGAGAGGGGCGTCTTGAAGTCAGAAACACGCCAGGGGCCATGGCGCCACTTCCTCTTGGACCCCCAGGGCTGAACGGGCCTGGTCCTGCTGTGTACTCATGGTCCAGCAGGCTGGCAGAGTACACCTCCACTCTCCTCTCTTCAACTATGCAGTCCACAGGAGGCTCAGAGGGCAGCGGAGGAGACACGGGTGCAGAGTCCGGCTGACGCTGGAGCTGGGCAGCTGCAGAATGTACCTTCTCTTGAGGGACCTTCTTCTTGGTGTATCTTCTCTTGGTTATGGTTTTCTGCTGTTCCTGGTATTAAAGCAACAAAAGATTACAATTTCAAATGCTGTTCTTTTGAACTTTCTATTTATCAAAAAAAATCCTGGGAAAAAAAAAAAAAAAAAGTGATCACAATTTCCACAAAATTATATTAAGCAGCAAGTTACAGAGTGTACCTTTACATTTTGAAATATTTTATAATGTTACTGTTTTTACTGTATTTTTAATTTAAAAAAATAAATTAATAATTTACAATAAATGCAGCCTTGGTGAGCATAAGAAATGTTTTTCAAAAACAATTTGTTTGTAAAAAAAAAAAAAAAACACATGCTAATCAGAATGTGTAGCTCACGTTGTGAACACGCCCTTTCCTCAACAGTGCACTAAAACATCTATAAAACACAGAGGGCAAATAACTGAAATAATAAATCAGGTTTTCAATGTTGTTTTTGCTAAATGTTTAAACATGTTTTAATTTACTCATTAATTTATACAATGATATATCTTATATATTTAATAACATATCAAATTTAAGTTAACATTTGGTTTACTTTTACATTTCTGTCAACTAAAATGCTATTTTTTCCAAAGACTAAAATTAGATGCCATTTTCGAGTCAAATGAATGACTAAAATGAATGAATATGACTTGACTGAATTTAAAGGATATTTTGAAAAAGATAAGATTAATAATAAAGGTACACATTCAACATAATTGTAGGTTCTGGCATAGTGTGAAACAGAAGCTCACCTGTTGTGCCAGTTTAGCAGCAGCAGCTGCAAGCCCAGTTTCTACAGATGCAACCCTGGCACCCTCTCTTACCGGTCGCTCCTGCTTGGGCAGTGTAGGGGTCACACGGGCTGAGGATGTGTGAAGAAATGAGGTCTAGAAATGTTCAGAAATAAAATGCTCCAAAAAATTAATTTCATACATGTGGTTACCTTTAGGACTCCAGGGTGTATCATCCCAGTTTCGCTTTCTTTTCATTTTGGACTTGCTGATGTGATCCTCCTCATCAGATTCTAGTGACGGATAAACTGTAGAAGAGGGTAGAGATTCTTCTTTAAACAGAATCACTTTGGGTTGCAGTATTTCCTCTGCTACGTATGTTAACAACCCTTGTGTAAAATGTTCAAGAATCTGTTACCATAATCTCACCATAATCAGAGTCTTTAAAACAGGTACCCAGGGTCTCCTGTTCATCCAAGCTTTCTTCATCACTGAGGTGCCGTGCTGGACGCTTGATGGGCCGTTTCCCTGGCCTCTGAATGGTGGTCTTCTTCTCGTTCTTCTTGACTCCACTTATCCAACCAGCTCTCCCGCCTTTCTCCTTCAAAAGCCCCAGCATCTCACCTCCGGAGATAGACAGAGGAGAGGAGGAGGAGGAGGAAGATGAGGAAGATGGAGGGTTGGCCATTGAGAGCATGCCCTGGATAGCATCACGGGTGCTGGGGGAGGCTGGTGCTTCCTCACTTGATGATAAAGAGAATCAACAGAATTGAGTATAAGAACAAACACCTACAAATTTCATGATGACAGACTAATAATGACCAGCATGCAATATATAAAGTGTGTATGAAGTACCTCAGTACAGAATCGAGACCCGCCACCTGTTTGCTTGCCTTGAGCAAGTCTAAAATCCCACCTGCTCCACCTTTCACACCCTGGACTGTGAGCATCTCTTCATCTGTGGTGTAATCCTCCTATTTAACAAGAAGATACAGAACCAGTGACAACCAGACATCTAGAGATGTATCTAAAGCTTGCCTAAAAGAGACTTGCATACCTCAATATCAAAGTCCACTTCTCCTGGCTCACGGATTCTGTGGGGGTCGCTGCATGGTTTGGCCCGAGGTAGTTTCCTTGGTAGACCTTAATGAGAACATTTACCCAAGTATTAGTTTGTACCAAGATGTTGACGTTATTAGCTAAACAAAAAAATAAATGGGAGAAATTTTTTACCAGCTAACTTCTTCTTGCTTGGTAGAGATGGTCTACGGCGAGGTGGAGGGGTTTCATCGATCTGAAGCTCATCTTCTGAATCAAAGTCGGACAAAGTAGCCATGTGGGGCTGGAACTGTTGAAGTGAACTCCCGGCTCCATTTGCACTGCCAGCACGACTTTTCTTCCTAAAACAAGAAGAGGAGGTATGAAAAATAAGTGTGTCATCGCATAGGGTTAAAAATACTCATGTCAGGGAAATGGGTGAAAATAATTATTTTACCCTTGTATCTTTCCATTAGTCAGCACAAGTTTGAGCTTGCTTTTGTTGATCTTCTCTTCAAAGTCATCTAGACAGTCATCAGGCAGCTCAAGCTGAAAAGCCAAATTATGTTCTTTACAATGATGATATTTCAATATTTAAATGTTATGTAATACAAAATTTTATTTTTCAGCTTTATTTCCAACATAAAGATTTAAAAATAATTTTCTTAATCAGTACTTAATCAGTCAAACAAAAAATTCTCACTGACCCCAAACTTTTGAATGGTAATGTAATAAACATAATAATGATTCATAAATGTATTAAAAACTCTACCTTGCTCTTTTTGACTTTGCACCCTGGCTGGAATTTCTTGAGCGTGTGTTTAGTATGAATCTCGAGTAGGTCCAGCTCTCCGGCTTCGGTCTTTATCTCTTTGCCTTTTTGGCTCTTTTTCTTAGCTCCTGGAGGGCCTATGCCCATTCCTCCAAATCCATCCTTCAGCTTGGGACCTCTCTTTTTACCTAGGTGCTGGCCAAAAGCAAGGGATGTGTTCAACGGAGCTTTGGGGTGAGGAGAGGGAAGACCCTGAGAGCCACCAAAGGGTGTCCCACTCCTGCCGATGTTCTGCTGGAAGATATCCTGCAAAAAGAGACACAAAAATCAGATGCAGGACACAAATCACTACCTTTTTTCCACTAAAAAATCTAGGCCAGAGCTACTCTCACCTCAACCAGGCGAATCTCCTTAGCCAGGTCCTTCACTAGCTGCTGAATCTTTATGGTCTCCGGTATCTCATGTTCATGCTCAGCCAGGGACTGAATATCACAAAAACAACCAATATAAGCTTTGTGTCATCGCACATAATTGCAATGAAATGGTTTATGATGGTAGAAAACAATGGTACAACAAATATTTAAAACTTTACATAATTTTAGTGTGCTATTCAGGGCTATATGACAGATACGATATAATATTCTTTGTGATATGATTCTATATATTTTTTAACCTTTTGACAAAATTCAATGTAAATCTAATATTAATAAGAGTTTTTTCAGCAAAACACCAAATCGAATTACTCTGGGAAAAACATTACAAGTGAAATATTTGTACAAGTATAAATCTTGTTTTCCAATTGCTTTTTCACTAAATGAAAAAAAAAAAAAAGATATTCTCATTTATAGTCTCCAATTATCAACAATATTTACCAACATATATTCAAACTGGGTCTTTAGTGAACATTTTAGAGTAATTATTGAACTACAGTTTTGAATCAACTAACAAACGGTTTGATTCATTGTTTTTTCTACTTGACTTTAAATATATGAATATATCATGAGTATATAATGTATATACCATACTAATCGTAAGTCCTACATGTAATATAATTACACTTACTTCCTTCCGTGTCCAGCTACGGAAAGCATTATTGAGAGCTTTGGCTCCATGGACCAAATAAGTGGCAGGATGCCGTCGATTCTCTCTCAGACCTTAAGTGGATTGGAAAAACAGAAAAATTTAAGTACATGAAAGACCGTTTAAAAAAAAAAACAACAACAACAAAACAACAACAACAAAAAGCAGTAAAGAAAACAGCCATTTGCTTTATGAGGAGAAGCCTCACCTCTGAAGGTATCAAGCAGATGCTTGCCAACATACCAGCACACCGTCTCAAAGTTTGGAAACCTGAATAAGTCTGCCGTGCTCAGACGCTTTTCTATCTCATATGCTCTGATGAAAAGAAAGGAAAAATTGACCAATGAAAAAGCCCAGTGCACTACTGCTTAGCATAAGAAGATGAACAGACATCATCTCACCGAAGCTGCATGTCAATGTTGAGGCTGTGTAGAAAATTTCCCCCAAATGCCAAACAGTCCACAGGGGTCAGGACAGCATGAATCCACCCTGACAGCAAGAAATTTAGGCACAAAGAAAGAATCAACATTATTAATCTAAATGTAGTTTCTCACTCACGTGTGATAGCAAATAAATCCCAGTGCATCTTACTACCGGCAGAAATGGATATTGTACCTGTTGGGATGAAGAGGGTGTTTCCTTGCTTAAGTGAACATTTGTAGCACATGTCTACCTGGTCCCCAAAGAACAGCTCATTCTGATTGGAGGATGAACTCCAGCGCTCAAAAAGGGACAGGTTAGCAGCAGTGGGACGAATGAGGTAAAAGATCTTCTCACCCTGACATGTATAAAAACAAATATATAAGACCTCTTTGGTCTAGAAGACAAAGCATGATGGTTTCTGGAGTAATGAAATGCAGTTACTCCTCTCAAATGCATACAGAGACTTTTCCAGCTTTCTCCACAGATAATGTACTACATACGATTTTTATAGAAAATAACTGACCCGGAGTACGTGGTACCACACAGAGGTTCCTCCAAAGTCAATGTGAAAGTCCGTGTAACTGTCCTTCACTCCCATCAGGCAGTATTTCTGCACATTAGGCCTCTCAAAAACAGACTCCTCAGGCCACAGATTCTCCACCCATGACAGCTTCCTCACGATCTTTGGTGTCTCCACCAGATTTGACAACCTAAGGAAAGACACAAAAAAGGTTAGACAGTTTGCACAGATAAATGCGCTTGGGAAAGTTGCTTTTAAATTCTTTCATTCAATTTAATTCTTTAAAAGGGACCAATTACGCCCCTTTGTACAAAACGTAAAATAAGTCTCTGATATCCCCAGGGTGTGTATGTGAAGTTTTAGCTCAAAATCCCCCCATGTTCTTGTTTTATAGCATGTTAAAATTGCCACTTTTGGGGGGTGAGCAAAAACATGTTATTTTTGTGTGTCCCTTTAAATGGCAAATGAGCTGATGCTCCCGGCCTCCTTTCAAAAAGAGGGCAGAGCTTCAAGAGCTCATGTTCTGACATACCGGCAACAACAAAACAGGACAAAATCACGCACCGAAAATGTCAGCAGCGGTGTTTAGCCTTATACGTTTCAGAATCAACCTTTGTGAAAATCCAGCATTGAAAAGACCCTCTTTGTGAAGCAGTCCGGAGCAAAGACTTTGCCAATTTTCTTCGGGACATTTCCTTCGAAAATGAAATCTAACTATGATATCCTCAATGAGTCCGATGGCGAGTTTATGGAGACTTATGTTCATTGTTACATCCCAAAACACAACAATTGTAATGCCTCTTTGGCACAGACATTGTAAAATTCCAGCTGCTACAGCGAGGATACAGAAAAGGCCGACTCTGTGCTTCTCACTCAGGGCTGTGTCTATGCTAAAAGGGCAGATTGTCACCGGCTGTGGGCGGGGCTTCTCCCTATGATGATGTCATCATAGGGGGGGAATCTGAATCAGCTCTTTTGAAGAGACTGCTTTTATTTTATGGGAGTTATTAAAAAAAAAAAAATGCGTGAGTGGATTTTTACCATTATTGGCTGGTTGTTCTCACACACATCGGTGTTCAAACACCTTATAAAAGTGAATTTTGCATAATAGGTCCCCTTTAAAGATGTAGCAGAAATAGTAACAAATCTTTTTTCCCCCCTGTTGTTTCACAGGAAGACTGTTACGTTATTTTGATTAAAAATGACAAGGTCAAAAAACAAACAAAAAAAACAAAACAATATGCAGTGACTTTCAGTGATTTGATGACTTCAATGCACTGCTGCTACAGTCATACACATTCAGATGAACACATCCCAACAAAGTACCTGGTGTCTGAGAACTCTAAGCTGATCACATTGAGAACTCGGTCTCTGTTTGGGCTGTTATAGTACTCCACAAACTCTCCTAGTTTCATCTTCAGGTCTGCTTGACGGTTTACATCAATCACGTCAATTTCCTTGTCAGCCCCTATGACACAATTGTAAGACATTACATTCCTATCTAAACACGACTTTTCACAAACATACGACTGAAACCGTAGCACACAATGGCACTGAAGATGTGATTAGAGTTATTACCAATATAATGCTCTACATCCGATACAGAGAAGGACGACGGGGGCAGATTCATGCCCAGGCCATCTTTCCTGAGGACCAGGACCGGGACGCTGAAAGAGCGCTCCTCTAGAAACTCAACGGTGAGCTGGGCCCCGGTTGGCTTCAGCAGGACTTCATCAGCACTTAAATACAAACATTTAAAAATATCAGCATACTCATCACTGTGCATTTTCGAAACATTTTTTTTAATCCAATAACACCACAGACTGCTAACCCAAGCAGTATGAATCATCGCTGCAAGTCTGATCAGAGCTAAATTAATCTGGGTCAAGAAAGCAGAGTCACCTAGTGGCCTAATTTTAACCTGGCAATAAGTGTCCTGTAACTCAGTAAGAGATAACACATGAATAAACCATACCTGGGAAAAGTGCGGCTGCGTAGCTCCCTGACAAACTGAGCACTGCCCGTCTTCACAGGTCGTCCTGAGTCTCTCCCCACACCAACATCAACATGCTTAAGAGCCCCCCGTCGTTTGCGCACTGAGAGAGAAGCAGATATTATAGTTACTAATCAAGCAAGCTTACAGGTTTGTTTTAAAATTGTATTTTTAATGTGTTTGTGTTCCACAATGAGGATGTAAATGGTCCTGCTGTCTATTTTTATTACTAGCTGTGCTTGATTAATTATCACAAGTAAAAAACAAACAAAACAAACAACAAAACAATTAAAGTCACCATTAAATAAAAACGGACAATTCTTTTTTTATTGAATATTGCAGTGTTTATTTTAAATGATTTATATGTGCACATCCATTATTCCTTTTTAATTCATTTGCCCTTGCAATCTTTATTTAAAAAGGCGTGAGGACGGGACAACCCGACACTCACATGAGATCACAGCAATAGCAAGCCACAACTATCCAATCAATTCCAGATGGACAAAATTGAGTCCCGCCCTTTATTTTTCTTTGTTCAGTAAGCCATTTTTACATGGATATACATCACAATACGAAAGAAAAGACTATCAGTACTTCATTTTCATGCGGACTTTAAAATAACTATAGCCAGTGTTTACAGATTTTATGATGTTTGCCACACTTACTGACAGAGGGTCCATGTGTCACCTGACAGTTAGGACAGTGATACAGGTCAATTTCTGCTGCTTTGTCCTCTTCCACTCCAACACAACTACAGAAGAACAAATAGTATATTACAATAGCAAACAAATTACATCATATAAATGGCAAAAAAAAAGAAAAAAAGAGAGAGATAATTTAGTTTTAAATTGCAATTTTTAAAAAATGCAACCTCACCTGCCATGAAACCAGTCCTGACAAACATCACACTCAATCATGAATCGGGTGACATCGTAAGGGAGACGACACAAGCAGTAAACGGGAACAGATGCCATTCTAAAGTCCCTGGCCAAATGTCAGTATAAAAAAAAAAAGTCTTAAATAATATGATACTGTTTGGGCACCACAGTTCACTTCAGAGTGGTTTACCAATCAGCTTGGAGCGCTGTAAAAACCGTTGTATTCACAGTAGTGTGTTGTATATGAAGTATGCTGGCAGTCAAACTGGGTGCTAAGTGCATACCATGGTTCGGCACCTGTTGAGAGAGTAAAGGAGAATTGCAGTCATCTGGTTGGCTAAAATATTACATCAATGCACCTGCTGCCTTTATTATGGTTAAAAGACTCTAAGTAAGCTTCATATTCAGTCTCAAACAAGTCTTTACACAATGAAGGCAAACAGCACAAAAGACATTATAACTACATACTGTATGATCAAATTGCGCAAAATTTTAAACATTATCCCTAAAACACCTGTCCCTAGCCTATCTAGTCCTATTGTTTATTTACAGAAGGTTACAGAGAGAGAGGTATTTGGGATTAGAGTATAACACTTTAATACACATTATAGTTGTAAAAACTGCACATTTATGAAAGCGATACTTAAAATAATTAATAATCAAATAAATCGCAAAATAATAACATAAACGCTAACTATTCATATTTGTATTACTTGTTAATTCAGATAGTTTAGATCTGCAGAGATAAAGCTGACTTACACTAGAACGATGCGAATGATAACTATAAAAGCTATTATTTACAATACGCAATTAATTTAATTTTGTCCAATGGATTTGTAAATAAAAAAATTAATGTTTTTGATTTAGAAACGCGGTCTGTGATAGCAGAAAACGATTCGTTGAAACATAAGAGCTGGTAGCTAGCTTAGCTGCTAATAACATAGCATGCTCGTCAACGTCTAACTACGTGAATCTTTGTGTTTACAATACAACGATACGTTACTGAGCAAACGCACTAATCTAACCTCTAATGTAGCCAAAATATGAAATATGGAGTTGAGATTATACGATCCATAGCAAAACAAAAGGACTTGTTGCAGCGGGCGCTGTATCGGGTCTTACCGGGTGTGAAATGCCGCGAGTTTCCCGTGGGCCGAGCGCACCATGCCGGACGAAATTTTAGGAAAATCCGAGGCCTGCGCGGCCTGCTTTACAAACAACAAGATGCTTTCAAAAACCGTACACTTCTTCCGTTCTTACGTATTTAACAGAGGAGAGTGAGTAAACAAATCTGGCAAGATCTCGAAAGAATACAGTCCACAACTGAGAAACAAAGATTTTATGAAATTCATAACGCAGAGATTTCCCGTGCTATAAATCCATCCCAATCCACCCGTGCAGCGACCACTGTCTGCGGGAGATGGAACAATAAAGTTGCTTCGCATGTCGGTCTTCCTTCGGACGGCAGAGCTTTCATATGAGCCCGTACCCAAAATAAAACAGAAAAGAAAGGAAAACCATCCAAAACTTAATATTTAATAATCACTATACTCACTCACTTATTTATTTAAGTATGTATTAATTAATTAATTTAATTTTAGATCAGCGTAACTATGGCTTGTAAAGCAAGATATTTTGTTGTTTTGAAAACGAATAGTCTACACAAATGTAGAAACTATACATCTGCCAGGGTTTTTTATTTTATTTTTTACCGGGAATCTAAAATGTTAATGCCAAAACTTTTACTACTGTTATAGTCTTAGCTTTATTACTATTACTGTATGTTAAGTATAGTGCGGGCTGTTATATCCTGTCTGCAGTGAAGCAAACTACTGTATATTTTTCCAAATTGTAGAGCAATCCATAAATGAAAATGAGTAAATATCCAGAACCAATTGAGTGACGTACCACTAGCGTCTGTAGTCCAGCAGATGGAGACATCAGCTAAATGTTGAAAGATGTTGCTGAAACATCTTTACCAGTTCGAGTTGATTTTGTAGTTATAGTGGTTGTTTGAGGAACTACAGAGAAAGATTTAAACTGACAGTAATGATAACCTACTGCACAACCCATGTCCATAAAACACTTACATTTATGTGTAATATCTATATAATACACAATACACACAAAAGATATTTTTAAGAATATGGGTAACCAAACAGTTGATGGACCCTAGTGACTTCCATAATTTGGGAAAAAAAAAACAAAAACAAAAAAAAACTATGGAAGTCAATGGGGTCATTCAACTTTTTGGTTTCTGACATTCTTCAAAATGTCTTCTTTTGTGTTCAGCAGAAGAAAGAAATTCATACAGGTTTGGAACGACATGAGAGTGAGTAAATGATGTACTAATTTCACCTGTTTCAGGACCTGCCCAAAGTGAAACAACTCTCATTATGCCCGTCTGCTATGACTGAATACCACCCCCACTCAGCAGCCCCCTAAATAATCATCCGTATGCCATCCAGCTCCTGATTTCCCCAGTCCTGCCTCTCAGCCTCATTGCTGGTGGCCATGGCCTGGATGAGGGGTGGGCTGGCCTGGCTTCAGTGGTCGCAGCTCCCATCACAGATTGATGAATTGATTGCAGCATTGCTGCCAGTGAGTCTGTGCCCTGGGCGAGGGCGCCCCGGTTACGGGAGGGAATTCCAGCTATGGCACCCGCTATGGTGCCGCTATTATCAACGGCCTGCAGGGGGCCATTGGGGCTAGCAACCCAGGGAGCAGCCCTGACCCACATACTGCTGTCACGCCCCTGGAGACACACACTGTGAGGGCAGGCGGGGAGGTGTGTGGGATTTGCCACAGAATAAGGGGGTGAGGTACTGGGCATCTTGCTAAACAAACAGACTTCCCTTCTTATTATTTCTAGGCTTTTTTGAGCCTAAGAGCCATAAGTGTTCACACAGAGCAGATGAAGCGCTTTCAATACGCTCTATGAAATATCCACAAACTCAAAACCACACAGAGATAAGATTTATCACATTCTGTGGTGTCAGATAAAGTTATCAGAATGCAGAAACAAATTTTATAATTGTATACTAAACCACTGAATGACTGTGTGTGTAAACTGAATTCTGGAAGAAAAAAAAAGATCCCAGAATGGAAGCAATTATAGTAGATGAACTTCGTCAGACATGTGGGTTCATTTTGGTTATAAATACTTTGAGTGGTTTTGTTGTATTATATAATACGTTTTTTCTTTACAGGCTATCATTTGTACTCAAGCACCTGTCATATTAACACTTCTGACTGTGTTTAATTAAATGAGATCAGTGTTGTTATTGTTAAATAAAAAATAAGTTTAAATTCTTAAAAAAAAAAAAAAAAGACTAACACAAATGAGAAAAGCACACAAAAAAATTACTAAATTTAAACTAAAAATAAATTAAATTGAAAACTGAAAATATGAAAATAAAAACAATTTTTTTTATATAAATACTATAATAGTATACAGACAATACTAAAATAATACTGAATGGGATTGCTGGATGTGTTCACAAACTTAATATAATATATATCTAATATTGTTTAAAAAGAAATATACATAGACAGATATAATCACTATCTATTTGATAGTGTTAAATATAATGTATATAATGTATGTGTGTGTGTATATATATATATATATATATATATATATATATATATATATATTCTTTTTTTTATTATTATTCCACCATATTTTAAAATGATTCATTTTGGAGTGTAAAAAAAAGTTGTCAAAAGTGTTATATGACATTGTTATGTTAGTACTTAAACTTATTTCACTTCATTGCCAAGACAACATTTCTTATTTTCGTTTTTTTTTTTTTTTTCATTTATTATTTATATTTTATTTTATTTCAGCTTTATTGAAATTAATGAAAGTGATTTTTTAAGGTGCCATTTGTACATTTTTGGAGGATCTATTGACAGAAATGCAATATAATATACATAACTATGTTTTCAGTGGTGTATAAAGACTTTACATAATGAACCGTTATGTTTTTATTACCTTAGAATGAGCCATTTCTGTCTCATACACCGCGGGTCCCCCCTCCATGTCAAGTCGCCATTATGCGCCGGCATGTTTCTACAGCAGCCCTAAACGGACAAACACACTACATAGCGCGTTTCATCACTATGTTGTTCTTCTTCTAAATCGTTCGTGTTTTTAGAGGCAGCTTGCATCGTCAGTACGCTGAATACGCACGAAGAAGAAGTAGTAAAATGAGTCGTCTGGTTTATTAGAAGCAAAGACTGTTCTTTGTTAGAAGTAAGAAGAAACCTCATTGCTTGACTGGCTAACCTACTCTCTGCTGTATCAGACGACGACACCTTTGACTTGTGTTGGCCAGACGGCCACTGTAGCTTCTCTATTTTGCTTCGAAAGGGAGGGGTGAGCTGCCGTTGGTTGCAGTTCGCAACCTCACCGCTAGATGCCGCTAAACTTTACACACTGCACCTTTAATAGCAACACTGGTTGAGGAGCTAAAGAGATGCATATATGGATAAATTTAAGTATGGATAACTGAAAATGATTTTGTGTGCAAATGCAAAATTGAAAAAACTATTTAAGATGAATTAGAATTTGGTTTTAATGCTCACAGAATTTATTTTTTATAGTATCTCAATGCAAGGAACATAAAAAAAAATATAAGGACACTGGACACATTTTAAGACACAAGAAATAATAGATATTCACAATAAATTATCTAAGTGCATACTTTATTAAGCGTGCAAAATATATAAACACACTTAGTCATTCATGAGCGTACACACACAACCATATTTGAGTCTATTAGTACCCGTGTCTAGTAAAGTCACTCTTTACAGCATTTGAGCAAACCAAATGCTTTTTAATCAGCTACACCAGTCACATGGCCATAGAGATCTACCCTTGTTCTTCTCCTCAGATCTGCCCATGCAACACTAGCAAAAAGTCACTATAACATAAATGCAACACAAGTGCTGACACATTCAATGAGCATGTCACGACACAGACGAACAGCATGCAAGAGCAGCAGATATAGTGAAACAAATCTGTGAAACAAATGCATTTAGCTACACAACAGAACAGAAAGAAACAACTACTCAAAATAAATAGTTCTTGTACACAAACACTGTGCTATTTAGTCGTTGCGAAGTACGCATGCCAAGACAAGAGATCCACAGTCGGCTCCTGTATCTATTTACAAACAGTACTAACCAAAGCTTGCTCAGCAACCTGTGCAGAGACACTGGTTATTGTGTGGATACATGCAATAAGAGCATCTTATTAATCATCACCACTCTGTAACACTGACAGTCATGAAGTCTGGCTCATATGCTGATAATAAATCACAATGCATTTCTATTTAATTTTCAGTAGCAAAACAACAACACTATAGCAAAAACCACAGCATGTTTCTCCATTGTTTTCTGAATATTATTTCACTTGATTTTATTTAAATATTTCAGGAAACTGAATCAACAGGTTTCTCATCTATCAGTGCAGTTAATATAGTTTAAATGACCTGCATTTAAGCATTACCTCCATATTCCATAGTAGTAATATAAGTAAAAGCTTTTCATTCACTTCCTGTCTTTTATACATTTACAGTGTACAGACGCAAGAAACTGAGATGTTTAAATCACATAAGAACAGTAAAACATGTCTATCTTCACTAGTAAATATGAATATGAATCATGGGTGCTAGTTCTACCCCAATCATCTCACAGATCTGTTATGTGGGGCATAGCGAAGGGTTACACTGTCTGAGATGACCCGACTCCCGTTGGTCTCAACTTGTAAACAGAATGAAAGAAACTTGGAAACCACTGGTGCTCCCTGACGAGCTGTCACTCAGGTGACTCCTCTCCCACCGGTTCCACTTGGATCCAGCCTGCTCATTTCTTGTTCTTGAGCTGGTTGGCCAGCCAGTCCAGACCCTCATACAGGCCGTCTCCACTGGTGGCACAAGTGGCCTGGATGTACCAGTTACGATGGCGCAGAGAGTGGAGACCCAGCTTATCTGTGATTTCTGCAGCATTCATTGCATTTGGCAGATCCTGTAGAGTGAGAAAGAAACATACACAACTACAAATCTTACTATGTATACAGTCTACATAGATCATTTAGTTACAAAGACTTGGTTCAATCAAATTGTTAGCTTGCAGTCGAATGTTAGCATGGAATCAAATGTTAGCTGTCGATTGTAAGAAAGGGGCGGGGTTTAAGCGTCCAGCATATGTTACCAGAGGGAAGTCTGTCATTTTCACTGGAAGATTGAGTTATGGCATTTTGATTAAACATTACAAGAAAACAAAAAAATAAAAAAACATTTTTTAAAGTTTTTTAAAAAGGAAATAAAATAAAAAATGAAATATAAATGGATGAATCGTTCACAATAAGATCTATAACATGCATTTACCAAATAGATAAGGTAAATAAAATTCTATTCTAATTACTCAGTTAATATTAAATACAAATTAAATGAATTATAAATCACAAGGAAACTAGGAATGCACTGCTATGATGATTCTGGCCAACATAGCCGATAATTATTTTCATATTATGGTGGAAATTAAAATTATTAAAAATATTGTCTAAATAAATTATACATTTAAAATATAAAAATTATACATTTATAATTTAAAATAAATTAATTATATATTTTAAAAATACAATACAATTTTTTAATTAAACACTAATTTCAGTTGTTTTAAATGCATTGATTTTAGGCATCACAACATTATAATGTGCAGTATGAAAAATGGATATTAATTTTTTTTTTTTTTTTTTGATTTGCTAAAGATTCCATTTAACTGTGTTATTAAAGGAATAGTTCACCCAAAAAATGAAAATTATCCCATATTTTACTCATCCTCAAGCCATCTAGGTGTATATGACTTTCTTCTTTCAGCCGAACAAATCTGAGTTATCTTAAAAAAACATCCTGGCTCTTCCCAGCTTTGTAATGGGATTGAATGGCACCCGAGTTCCAAAAAGCGCATCCATCCTTCATTACCGTTATCCATCCGACTCCAGTGGGTTAATAAATGCCATTGGAAGCAAAGCCATGGGTTTTTGTAAGAAGAATATCCATATTTAAAACTTTATGAACTATAATCACTGGCTTCCAGGAATACACGAGTCAAGTTCTGGCGAAATAATTTTTTTTTTTTTCCTTTTCCTTTAAACAATTAGTTTTTAAATATAAACATGTGAGCACATTTAGTCAGCATTAGGTGATGGCAAAAGTAACTTAAATGTGACAATAAAGAAAAAAGCATGCACAATTAGATATACAATCATAATAAATGCCCTCAAACAATGTAATATCAGTGACATCCAACCTCAGACAGTCTAACTATCTCTCTTGGCCTGGGTGCACAATCTCTAGCATTAATTTTGATCATGGCTTCTCATGTGTGCAAGTGGTGGTTCGTTGTTGTATCACTAATTGCATAATCAGGTTCTATACTCATATTGGTTTTTGATTTGGTTGTTGTAGGAGAAGCCACACTGCAGGACTGTGCCTCAAAACGTCTGTCACTGCCAGAATTTCATCAGAGGTAAAATTTAATCGCAATGGTCATTAATCGGCTGTCGGTGAACATGTCAAACTAACGATCAAAGATTTTGGCCTAGGATTCAAGGAATCTTTTAGGATTCGCAAAATATGTCTCAGAAGTCCAAATCGTGGCCAAAATCGTGCACCCGGCTTGAGTTCTTAACCCCATTATATAAACCATTAAGGGCTGTTACAGACAAGCATATAGGACAGCAGCTTTAAGTTCCTCAGCATTCATATCAAAGAGGGTTTCCCATAGTTCTGCAACTCATTTTCCTGGAGGTGTCTATAATTCCTGCACACACCGAAAATGTGTGTTTCTCTTGAGATCTTTTACAGATTCAGTGTTGGGAGCATCATGGCCTACTGCATCACACTATGATACGGCAGCTGCACATCATTAGATCAAAGAAACCTACAGCGGGTGGTCAAAACTGCTCAACACATCAGCGGCAGACCTCAACAACCACTGCCGGCAATGAGTTCTGCAAATCATCAGAGAGCTCATCCAGCCCAAAAATAGTCTGCTTTCACCTCTGCCATCTGGAAGATTGAGGCAAACACACAGAGGCACGCTAAGGAACCAGACTGAGGAACATTTTCTATCTTACAAACGTTGCCTTGTTGAACTCTGATCACTGTTCAGCATCATATAACTACGTCTGCTAATGAACTACAACCATAGCAGGGACATCACCAAATAATTTAATATGATCACCGTCAACAAATCAACACATAGGTTACAGAAACTGATGCACATACTAGGGCTGCTTTGAATTATTATATTGGTAGATGGCAAATGCAACGCTAACGTCAATAAATTCTTTCTGATTTGAAGAACACAGCAGAAGCATAAGGAAGCTCTTGCCTGCTTGTTGGCAAAGACGAGGAGTACAGCGTCTCTCAGTTCATCCTCAGCCAGCATCCTCATCAGCTCTTCTCTGGCTTCATTCACTCGCTCACGGTCATTGCTGTCCACCACAAAGATCAGACCTTCAAAAAACATGGGAAATTATGTACAAATGTGGTTATGGAGAGGCAGTAATTATTAACAGGGGAAAATGAAGACCCTTGTTGACCTTAATGTAAGATCTTAATGCAAATTTAAATGCAAAATGTATTCAGATGCATTAAAACTTCACAAGCATTGTTTTCTTTCCTCTATTGATGTATGTACAACTTATACAAATCAAATTTATACAAATTAATACTTTTATTCAGCAAGGATGCATTAAATTGATCAAAAGTGACAGTAAAGACATTTATAACATTACAAATTATTCCTATTTCACATAAATGCTGCTCTTTTGAATGTTCTATTCATCATTCAAGAATCTTGAAAAAATGTATCACAGTTCCCACAAAAATATTGAGAAGCACAACTGTTTTAAACATTGATAATGATAATAATAAATGTTACTTGAGCAGCAATTCAGCATAGAATGATTTCTGAAGGGTAATTTTACTGTATTTTTGATCAAATAAATGCAGCATTGGTAAGTATAAGAAAGTTGCTGTCTTACTGACCATAGACTTTTCAGGCTTTAGTTTATGTCACATCCACCATTTATGATTTGCAAAGTGTTTGGCTGTTTATTTAACATCCTATTGTGTGTTTAGTGTGTGTGTGTGTGAGTGTGTGTGTTTATGAGTCCTCTTCTCACCTTGTGTGTTCTGGAAGTAGTGACGCCACAGAGGTCGGATTTTGTCCTGGCCACCAACATCCCACACTGTAAAACTGATATTTTTGTACTCGACAGTCTCTACGTTAAAACCTAGTAACAAAACAGCACAATGGGACACAAATTACACACTGGCAAGACTGGTAAACATGAATTTATGCTTTATGAGTATAGTAGACTTTGTCTACAACTTCACATAGACTTTGTCTCTATGTAAGAGGAAAATAATACATCAATAATAATCGAGCGATTAAACATTTTAAGTCTGAAAATGTGCTTCACCAATAGTAGGAATGGTAGTCACTATTTCTCCCAGCTTCAGTTTGTACAGGATTGTGGTTTTCCCAGCTGCATCCAGCCCAACCATCAAAATCCGCATCTCCTTTTTCCCAATGAGGCTCTTCAAAAGGTTGCCAAAAATGTTCCCCATGGTAGCTGGTTAGCCTTTACCAATATAAAAAGACAAAATCTTGGGTCAGTTTTCTTAAATGACAACTGCCTTACCATTTAAAGGCATTGGCCCTTTCAAAAAGAGCACTTGCTACTACACTGATTCCTCTTAACTTCATCTAATTCACATAGTAACATTAGTACACATTGACCCTTACAAATATTACAATGTTCCTCTTATAGACTCTTCTGGAAACCCCTCTGCAGCGATTATGATATTTAACTATGGCTGGACAAAGTCATAAAATATCATAATTCTTTCACAGAGAGCACCACATTTCAGGTAAGCAAATACTGACGATTTCAATTTTTGAATTAATCCTCTAGCATATCAATACAGATGGAAAATATGTACTCTTTACTAATAACGCTTACTTTGCATTTGGAAAAAAAAAAAAAAAAAAAAAAAAAGCAGTTACTAGAGCCTGCAACAAAATGTAATCCTTAAATACAGAACCAGAGCACATGAACATATCAGTGATGTCATGTTAGTGTAAGGTCATCTTGAACTAGCCTTACAATGAAAAGCGCTAATCTGCAAATTCATCTCTGATGACTCATAACTGTCATCATGCACTGATTAAATAAATGTGAAAGACAATATATAGGCTATACATAAAAAGATCAGTAAAAATGACAAGACTATGTCCCTAGTCCAGTCTGACGTGCCATTGCTTTTTATAATATGCAATTTGAAACACCTATATTAGAATAACTAATATAGTATTGCTTTATTTTAGGTGCTTCTTGACAGATTGAGATGCACCATGGACCGATTTATGAGATATGACTTTTTAAAGTGTTTTCTCATCCTCCATAAAATGGTGATGACATCAACATCATGAGTGGAGCATTTAAATGCCAGAAAACCTGAGACTGTTGATTTGTATCACAATTTAATTCCAACAGAACTACGGAAGCCCAGATCTGATCACATTCAGGTTTGGCAAAAGGGAAACAATCGTTTAAAATCTGAAAAATCTTGATATGAGAATTGATTTCTAATGTCAGCCTACACATATGTGGGCTGCTAATGAATACGCAAGAGATGTTCAAATTAGGTTGTATCATTTATAAAACAGAATTGCCTTCTTATGGTAAACCGGCGCATGTCGCATCAGGCAGTGATATTGTATAAACGTCTCACACCTTTTATTTTTGTCACGACGTAGAAATACTATAGCAGCAAGCCGGCCTGAGTATTGATAAATCATAAATTTCTCAGATATTCCGTGAAAACAAAATGTAACATACAGCGTGCAATTTCACCAGCAACGTCTAATCTATTATAGAAGAAATTATAGCCTATTTTTTTTTTTTTCACGTTTTGCAGCATCCCTACTCACCTCGGAGACCGACACCGGATAATTTCACGCAAGTCACTCCAGTCTCGCGATATCAGCGGAATGAGCAAGAGTGCGTTAAAGATCTCGCGATAACATCGAAGCGCATCCTGGTTTATGCATTCAAAATGTCAATGAATGAAGCTCATGCAAGCGGTGGTCTATATGAACGAGAATGTAAGATCTTTATAAATTAACAGAGGGAAATTTTACCTAGGCTATAAGCATTGCTACTTCAAATTAGCTAAAAATGTCAAACTATGTCTTTATAATTTGTTGATATAGCATATAATTCTTGTGACAAAATATAAGCACTAAAATGTGATTTAAAAAAACAAACAAAAAACTCACCAGAGTCTCTGTGTGACTTAAACTCATACCATATTCAATGCGACATTAAGGACCTACAGCATGAAAGCAGATTTTAATGTTATGATTTTTTATAAATATTTCATAAATATTTACCAGCAAAGAGGACACAGTTGTGAAACTTTATAAATAAAAAGAGGTATATTTAAAAGTGATTTTTGTCAAATCAGGAAACAGAACTATGGAGGATAGCCTACACATTTTTATATTTCTGTTTTTATTAAGTTTAATAGGCTACATATTTTAAACTCAAGCTTTGAGTTATGGTCTGAGGACAGGTAGTTTTAGTAGTATAGAAATATAATGTAATGTCACACGTTTGATTAAAAAAAGTAGAATAAATCAAATTAAATTGTGCATTTGAATAAAGAACATTCTGATGATCTCTAAATCATTTCAGAGTGTTTATCTAGTTAAGTTGGCAGGTAAAGTTGTTTTGTCTCATGTCTCAATAATCAGCGAACTAGTACATTTTGATAACATTTTGAAATGTGTATTATGTGATAATTTACGACTGAAGGATCTGTTGCTGCAAATGTTTGGAAGCACATTTCCATATTGTGATTAATTATTCAGCTATGACTGAACCTAATGAATAAGTAACCTACTAGATGCTGCCAAATTACAGAACTTGGCAGCAACTATCTGATTTCCTCAGGCTGCCAACTCAGTAGTTACTTACTTAGTAGTTGGATGCCAGATTATCAGTAGTGAAGCCAAAGATCATAGAGTAAGGATCATATGGTTAAACAGAATACTACAAGAAATACACACAGCTTCATGACATGCAAAAATCTTAATGGGTCTAATAATTACAGGACTGCTAAAATTTTATTTTAAATAGTATTTGTGCACACAGTGCCTGCCCAGACTTAGTCCAGATGAAAAGGAAACTTGGTCCCCGTGTTGCTTCACACGGTCGACCGTGTGTCAGTGGGTTTATGATCGATGTGTTTATCAATTCAGTGGTTAGGAAAAGAGAGAGGGAGTGGAGCAGATGCTTGCAGCTGCACACCAGATTATAGGGTGGAGTGCTGTATGGGGGGGGGGGGGGGGTGCGCTGTGTTTGTGTGCACTGGGAGTTTTGGGGGTTATGGGGTGGGCAGAAGAGGCTACAGTGGGTAGGGGTGGGAGCAGGAGAGCTGCGATGGGGGGGTGGGAGTTATAATTTAAAGGAGCCTCTCCTCTGAAGTGTTTGCCAAAGTGCACCCCAGCAAACACAATCATAAGTCGGGTTGGTTAGGCTTGCAGAACTAATGAGGGCTTGCACATTTAGGCAACGGCTTTGAAGTTCTGGGTAACTGGCTCCTTGTTTTTTCTTTCCCTTTCTCTTTTTCTCTCTATCCCACATCAAAAATGGAAGGGGTAGCTGGACAAGGAGCCCAGAAGCAGATGTTTCCAGCTGTTTTTTTACTTTTCCTTCGCTTTTGATGTAGTATGTGCATTATATATTCACATATTTCCATTTCCGCTTACATCAGTTTCATGTTGTCTGTATCTATCCATCTACACTCAAAAAAAAAAAAGAACTTTCACTCAAACCATCCTTGTTCACATTACTTACAACTCATGTAACTACATGAACTTAATTCAACTGAGTTGTTTCTACTAAATATTAGTATTGTTAACTTAACATTGCTGAGTGAAAATTATGTAATTAATTACTCACCCTCATATCGTTCCACACCTGCAAGACCTTCGCTCATCTTCGGAACACAAATTAAGATATTTTTGATAAAATCCGATGGCTCAGTGAGGCCTCCATTGACAGTAAGACAATTAATGTCCTTTCAATACCCAGAAAGCTATAGCTATAAAACCATGTGAGTTTGATACATGCTCCGAACCACTGATTTGAAACAAAAGATTTGTAAAACTTTGAAGCTTCATGAAGCAATGTTTTGAAATTGCCCATCACTAGATAATGTTGAATGAAGTTGTTATTTTGGTTTTTCTGGCACACAAAAAGTATTCTTGTCGCTTCATAACATTAAGGTTGAACCACTGTGGTCACATGAACTGTTTTAAATACGTCTATCTATCTGTCTGTCTGTCTATACGTATGGTAACTAACGGAAATATTTCTTATGACCCAGCATTAGTTCTATGCCCTTCTGTCTTAACTGTAGCAGAGTCTGGTTGTCATTATTCTTGATGCTGTCAGTATGTTGCTTTGTATGTGTGATTGGCTGCACTGCATTTGTTGGGGGAGGTGTTGGGGGGGGTGTCGTCTATGGCCGTCCAATTTTTCTGTCTCACACATGGAAGAAACAGCGACAGGAAATTCCCTCTTGCAGCAGCTCCAGGGTGAAACGATAAAGGAATAAAGAAATGCAAACCAGATATCTAGCGCTTTATCATTCCACACCACTCTTTCTCAAGTTCTCTTTCACTCCCATCTTTATTGCCAGAGGAAATGCACAAGAAGTGAGTTCGATAAAGCCAGCAGACCGTGGGTGGTCACTTCACTCAATCGACAGCCGCCACAGTGCATCCTCATTAGAGTCTCGTGGAATCATACAGAAAAACTCATTTATTCCTAAGATGTTTGTGATTGTTGTGCACTCAAAGAACTCAGACAGAGCGTAGACATCAGAAGTGCGCCTGTGTTTAGTTAGGAAATCACACAGTGGTCCAGTCTCTGACAGCTGCAGATTCACAGACAAGGACAAACAGTACTCAGCAGCACATGGCACAACTTTGGACAGCTGATCCCTATAAGACAGGTTCATGCCTTAATCTGCTTATAGAACTCTTATGAAAGCCTATCCCTGTTGCCCATTATGAGAGGTCAGATTCGGTCAAAAAAAATCTCCAGAAGAGAAGAATTATATCCAATATGCCGATCTATGACCTCTCCTCAGTTCAAGAGGGTCTTTCCTGGTTCTAAAACCAGTGTGATTATGCACACAATAAACCAAGAAAGGTTTCTTAAAAGGATAGTTCACCCAAAAAATTGAAAATTCTGTCAACATTTACTCACCCTCAAATTGTTCCAAACCGGTATGAGTTTCTTATGACTGAAGTTTCTTTCGTCTGAAGAACACAAAAGAAGATGTTTTGAAGAATGTAAATAACCAAACAGTTGATGGTCCTCATAGACTTCCATAGTATTTTTTCCATCAACTGTTTGGTTACTCAAGTTCTTCAAAATAACTTCTTTTGTGTTCAGCAGAAGAAAGAAATTCGTACAGGTTTAGAACAACTTGAGGGCGAGTAAATGATGACAGAATTTTCATTTTTGGATGAACTATCCCTTTAACAAAAAAATTTGGGCTTTTTTTAAACATTGTACAACATATTACAACAATAAATGCACTAGACTCTCCTTAAAAATGCAGAAGGCGGCAATATATGAAAGTTAATTTATCCATATAATTAATTTGATTTCCTAAGCATCGCATGATCAAAATGAAAAGTTTAAAAATTGTATACATTAATTTCACTGCAATAAGACTGTAATGGCAACTGTTTAAATACAGTTTAACACAGGACTTTAGAGTATGAATGTCTTCCATTCATGCATCAAAGGCATCTGGCATCCAATATTGTTCAGCAGTATGAGATGAGATGTGACTGTTTTTAATCAGCTGCAAAAATCCACGGGAGGCACAAGTGTTCTCCAGTCGTTCCTTCACTCTATCCATCTCCATTCTCTGATTGGTCTGTTTCTATAAAGGTTAGGATGAGGTTACACAGCATATTAACTTCACAATTGTCCTGGTTTTCATAAAACCAACCAAACTCAGACCCCTAAGCAAGGCACATTCTCTGTCGATGGCCAAGATTTGCTCCAGCGAAAGTTTCTCTATAACATCTTATGACATAGCAATGAAATGTTCCCTTCAATTATCACAGCCATTGATTCTTCATGATCAATGTGGGCAAAGATCATAATGCTGCAAGATACAGTGTTTTGAAACCTTAACCCAACTTGGATGGTATTTCACCATCATAAATGATTACAACATAAACTTCTCAAACATTTTGCCAAAGTAAGGAATATACATTAAGTGCACTTTTGAAAAAAGGTAGACCGTAGCAGTGCCTATATTTTGCAGGAATAATTTGTTCCTGCTGTTGTGCCTTGTTATTTGGAGGAGTGCAGATGGCGTTCGGGCCATTTGCTTGGTTCTGGAGGCTGAAGATTCCAAGTGAGGAAAAAAAGACAAATGACATGAGTCACCTCCTCCTCAATCTCTGACTTGGCATTTTGAGAATAACAACAGCAACACAATGCAAATGGATCCCAGATGATGGAGGTTAAAATAAGGAGAGAAATGGATAAACAGACACACCGTGGGAGAGCAAAACACACAGGCAGTCACATTCGGTATGGCAGGGTACAGGTTGTTGTCTCCCGGTCCAAAAACAAGGAAATGGGGATTTGGACCAAGGTGGGTCATTCACTTGCACACATTAACCCACTCCGAAACCCTGCACTCCTCACAGAGCACGTAGCAGCACCAGTGAAAGCGGCAGTTACACCGTTCACTGCGCGCCTGTTTGAGGATGTTGTGTCCGCGGCCGCAGCACAGCGACCCACAGCCGTCCATGTTGGAGCTGCTCTTGTTGCAGATGCGACCCTGAGTGCCTAGCGAATCCACCGTGGGCTCGCGGTCACAAAAGTCAGGGGACTTCTCGAAGTACACTAACTCACGCGAGATGCTGCGTCGCCGGCCTCTGAGCTGATCTGAGCCAGTGCTCCCACCAATTCGAGAATTGAACACTCCGTTGTTCTTGTTCTGAGAGTTTATGAAGATGGCAGTCAGAAATTTCTCCCGTAGCAGTGATCCCACCAGCCGGAATTCAGGAGAAACATACCAGCAGGTCTTGAACTGACAGCTGCCTGATGTGCCATGGCACTTGCACTTTCTTCTCATGTTGTCAGTGACTACCTGTTAAGGTCAAAGACATAATGAAAAGAATATAGTATACATGTGTTTTTAAATTAGTAATCAAATGCTTAACACTGTGTCCTAACCAGGAGTAACTGGGAGTGAGTGATCCAACAAGATCGATCAATCAATCAATCAATCAGGGGTGTAACGGTACATGCATTCGTCGGTTCGGTGCATGTAGTCACCTGACAAATACAGTCAGTCACAGGCGATCCAAACCAGAAGGGGGCATACGCGGCAATGCAACACTGTTTGCTACCAGTAAAAAAACACAGATAAAGAGACATCTATAGGATCTATCATCTGTATGGTAGCTAACTGAAATATGGGTCAAAGATATATAACAGTGTCCACAATAAAGAAAAGATCTTTTAAAAATCTAGTTTAAAATACATGCACCAAGTTCTTAATGTACCCATGTTGGTTTCATATTGTTATTGAAAAATGTAATGCTCTAAAAGTCTAGTGTAACTGCAAAAATCTTGAATATGCGTGTACACAGCTTAATCATTATTTTCAAATTGTTTTGAAATATATTTTTTGAATGTAAATTGTTTTTTACAAATATTATGTAATATTATATTACATTTTTTGACTTCATGTCCCTCCAAAAAAAATTAACGTTAAATTAAAAATTAAATTAACAAACATGCATGTATTAGGTCTATTCAATTCACTCGATGTATAAATTGCATTTGCATGTGTTTAGGGATAAATTAATAAATCAAAAAACAGCGTCATTGACCTACAATCCCAACCCAAAACATTTACATGGAAGAAAAGCGATTTATCATGTCACGCCTGTTTAGGACACAGTTGTCATTGTTTGAAAGACCATATAATGCAATACAGACTATTAGATTTGAACATATAAAACCACACCTGTCTGCCCACTCTATTATTATGAATCCGCATACGAGCGTGTATATCGCGAGGAGATCCTCTGGAATCCAACCAATCCCTAGAGAACCGTACACCAAAACGAACATCGTGACTACAGCCTCCCCACTCCCAGGTGTCCTGTAATGTCGTGACCTCATCCGGTAAGGGTTTGAGGAGACTGACGGGGTGGGATGAGTGCAGATTGGCCGGCAGGCCGCTGTTGAGTGAACCGAACTCGGGTATGTTCTCTCCTGCACCTGCTATGGACACTCCACTCCTCTGAAAAGTCTGAAGCTGGAGCTGGGTTAACTTAAGACGGATTTTGTCATCGTCCAGGTGACGTTTAGCCTCGCAGCCACACCCACGCAACTTACCGAGGCTGCAGGCTGAAGCCACTGAGTGCACAACACCTGCAGCCAGCAGCGACAGCGAGAAGGCACTCTCTCGGAAACCTGGGATGAAAGAGGGCACTTTTAAGGGCCATTCACACAGAGGATGATAACTGTCATGATAAGACAACTATATCAGGACGATAACATTCTGTTTATAGACTTAGTATGTCATTTTTGACAGGAAATAAAATTAGGCTGAGAATAACAGTGAGTTCAGTGAATTGTACTGTTGTTTAAAGTCCCCCTGTGGTGAAAATCAAGTTTTTAATGATGTTTATATGTCTCTGTGGTGTTTTTAATATGCTTTAAGACAAACCATGTGCAAATTCATCATTCAAGACCATTGCTGAGTAGGGCTGTGCAATTAATCGTATTTTCAAGATAAATCGAGATAAAACGATTACTGTACCGCTGCTGCATTCCGTTCAGCACACCTTCCTTTCCTTCACAGTGGCGCTTTTATTCCTCCTTAACCCAAACTTAACATCAAAATCAGCTGAATAAGAGAGGGATGTAAAATGCAGTCTACTGTTGCTAAACTTCGGGACGTGCTTTATATTAAACATAAACCGTGCTAATAAAAAGCGCATTAAGCCGCGAAACGGACTCTGTTCCCTAGGCGTCCACCTGTGCGCGCGCTCCGAGACAGTGCGGGACGCGCATGAGCAAAGGGCTTCAGATACGCGCCTAAACAGTCAAATAGCCAACACAAATATATCGAAATATTTTGATAAGTATCCTCGTAATGCAGTCGGTTATGTATTTAAGTGTACACTGAGAAAGTGCGCGTGTGTATTGCTGCCTTCACGTGCTATCGGAAATTTGATCATTATCATGTCTGAAGTCGTGATTACGAGCTCATCGCATTCATGTTGCGAAATTAAAGGGTGTTCATGTGCAATTTTTACCTAGGAAACTCGTATTTATCATAATTCCAAGACCTCGTGAAGGCAGCATTTACAGTAGGCTTATATTGGGTCCGTGCAGCTCTTAAAGGGACAGCAGCCAACATTAATGATTGCTAAAGTCATTGTTAATCTAACAAGAAAAGACAAAGATAAAATCACTCACTGCTCTTAAATGAATAACTTTTTTAGTTTTAAATAAGAATTAGTCTATATTCAATGTAAACAGCAGTTATTTTAAATTTGATTACTTTATTCAATTTCTGTTTGGTATTACTTATCTAAATACCACTGTTAGTATATCTATCTGAAAAACCTAAAGCACTGTTTATTTCATTTGTATTTTTGTTCTGTTGTATTTTTTGTCTGCTTTGTTTGTAGTTTCTTTGTTCTTATTTAATTGTTGGCTGTTTATTGTCTTCTGTAGCTGTTTTGAAGACTTTTTACTTACATTAATTAACCTAGTATTAGTTTTTGCTGAAGTATTGATAATTGTGAAATTTCACTGACATTTAAAATTACTAATATCATGAAATAAGACTTTGATCATATCATCCACCAATAATCGTGATTTCAATATTGACCAAAATAATCATGATTATGATTTTTGCCATAATCGAGCAGCCCTATTGCGGAGTATTTTCTCCTTAAAACTGCAGTTTGCCAAAGACAGTCTCAAAAACATGGTTTGAAATCACCCTTGTTCTCTACATCACAAACATGTCATGTCGAAACCAATGCCGTCAACATAACTACTCTGCCAAGCTGGGGGGTCTCAAGAGAAGCCAGGTTATCCCAGTATATTTTTCTGCCGATATGAAAAATCATGTACAGTTAGCAATAAAGCAGGTGAATTATGTAAATTACTATGTTATAATGAACTACAGGCCTATGCCTTTCTCCACTAACGTTCTAAGCTGTTCAAAGCGTTTCTAAGGATGTTGATATTTAGAAGGCAGCTTTCTGACTCTGAGATGGTGAGTGAGAACATGGTTTGTGTTACATTAGCAACACATTGTTACCTGTAGACAGTGATACATAAAATTCTAAAAATCTTCTGAATCAGTTTCTGGTTCAAACATACATGGCTGAATTAAACCAGTATTTCCACTTGCCATTGTGTAGCGTTTAGTACAGTAAAGTTGACTCAGTGGATCAGGTGATCCTAGCTGGTGTGATTGAGTGGAGGCGGGGACTAATATGCATATTCATGAATCCAGATATACTAAATGAAGCAAGAGTGTCTAGAGTTACATTCAAGCTATTTTAAGGCATGAGGAACTTATTTTCACAGAAAAAAACAAACGTTTAAATATGTCATTTTAGAGATCAGAGGTGAGTTTTAAGGGATACAATTATTGACTACAGGGGGCCTTTAACAACATACCGATTGTTAAGCTGACAACCAGAAAACTTACAGTAAACAAAAACTCCATTAAAGTCTTTCATCAGACAAAAACTCCATAAAAGTTGTGAGTTGTGAAAATTACATGATCTAGGACCTTTATACTGTGTGTGCCGTTGAAAAAAAGACTGTAAGTCTATCCCTCACAGCCTCGTTTTCATCCTCACTAAATTCAATGTGGCGTCTAACTGTAGGCCTATTATAAGCGTGTGCTGCAGTTTTGTCATCTGACTTTTAAAGTTGGATAGATTTTGATTGGCTGTTTTTTCATCTTTCCGAAAGTGATTCCAATTATAATCGTTCCTCCTACCGTGTTCCCACTATTATTTTAAATTTAGAACGATTTTTAAAACTTTATCTTTATGGTTATCATCCTTAGTGTGAATGGGCCTTTACATAGCAAATAAAGCTGCCAAGAGAGTCAACAGAGCCCTCAGAAAATGAAGTGCGCACGAGCCAACTGGTGATATAATTATCTATAATGATCTTTATCTAAAATCTCATAAAAGATGTTTTCCATGGCGCAAATGCGTTAAACAATGACTCAACGCTGATATTCCCCTCTTTGGCATTTGTAGCATTTCAGTGCCCGGATTATGACTGTATTGGCTCTCTACAAATTCAACTTCAGCACTTCCCATGCCCCTTTTGGCATCCACTCACCCCTGTTGAGAATGGCACTCTGATGGGGCAACTTGCCATGGTTCTCCAAGGAGGAGCAGTTCCAGCGCTGGTCTCTGAGCTGGTGTTGGCATTCGTGAATAGCAACCTGAATGCCCTGCAGAGCAGAGGCTGTGACATCAGGGCTGCGCACACACAGACGCATCTGTTTTTTGGTCAGGCCTGCCAGTCGTAAACACACTGCGTTGGGGGTAAGCACTGGCTCTCCTGCCACCTTCAGGCCAAGGATGTCATTGCCCAGTACCCTGAGAAAGGAGAAAATTAATTTTATAGCAGTGATATCATTATGAAGTAACACCGCATGCAGTAAATATCGCAGAAGGCTGGTGTTACTTAGCATCACATGTGGTCTTTTTTAAATGACTCACATATGTGAAGAAATTATGACAATGAATTCAGTCATTAACGAGACACAGGAAAATATTGTAAAAGGAATGGATGTTTTAATGGTGCCATATTCATTTCAAATAATATGATCAATACATGCTTACTGGAACATTTTAAATATGGCAAAGAAAAAAGTGACAAATTCTAGTGTTTCAGCAGTTGGAAACACTTGTGTGATTAAGTGCCCTGACACTCAAACAAGGCTGTGACCTTGCAAGAGCCATACATAAAACATCTATGAATATTCAAACGCCCTGGTTTCTATCAGTGTCTTGGCATGCCTGAGGGTAATCTGATGAGAAAATGACTATATGGAAAGGATTTGTGGGAAGTATTATATCCAAATCATAACACGCTGATGTTAATAAATACATTATGCCCATTGACAGTTTAGTGAAAAGTGAGAGAACATCCATAACCACACAGTTTCACAAATAGCTACAGTAAGATTAAAACTCTTTCTGGCAACTATTACCAAAATAGTGGATATTTCATTAGTAGGAATTGTTACTAATAAAACTGGTGACACAGGTACTAGCAACAGTTGGAATACATGCTAGTTAGTATCTGAACAGATTCACATATATTCAATGCCAAACATGTGCAATTTGTTACCAGTAACAATGGAGGAGTCACTTGTCTAGTAGCAAAGGAATAAGGACTAGTATGTAATGAATAAGTAGCTTATTGACTTGAATATGGGAGTATGCCTATTAAAATAAAATACTAGTTACATTAAAATAGATACTAGTTCGTTTTAAATACAAGTAGTTTACTAAGGACTAGGTTAGTTTTAGATACTAGCCTACTAGCAGCTGTGGCACGTGACCTGACTTTTTTTTTTAAATTAAAAGTTTTTTTTGTAATAATAGGCTAATAATAGCTGCTAATCATACAAATGACAATTTGTGGCTATTGTACATAATCATGCAATTTAATCCCAGGCTTTCCAAAACAAACAGTCGATTTACTCCAGCATGTCCCATGAAAGCGCTTCTACCTTTCTACTTACGTGAACGCAGGTGACAGGAGCGCAGCAGTCACGATCAGGACTCTTCCCAAACACTGTCTGTCGGGTAACTCCATTGCGCTGAAAGCTTTTCTCGACGGGACATTAAAACACCTGTGGGATCGTTTTAAAGACGAACTGGAAATGACTTCAATTGTTTGTGTGAGGAGCGGGGAGTTGAGCAAGCAGCATTTGATGAAGCTTGGGACTGGAGCGTGTATGTCACTGAGGAGGAGGGGGCGCCGTCAGGGTGGGCAAACACCGCCTGAGGCGCTTGTTTTTAAACACGATGAAAAAGTAGCAAGGCCTGTCAAACTTTTCATATTTCTGAAACTGTATGTGATAGTCGTGATCTCTAATAATATTATTCGTGCAGAATGAGCATATGAATAAATCAATTATTGGTTATTTTCACTAGCTAGTAAACCAACACTGCCTCAATACGGGAAGCAATATTGATGACATTGACTATATTTAAATCTATTTGATATCAAGTGCATTGAACAACACGTGATTAACAATATACACCAGTTCTCAGGTTTTTGTTGTCCTTTTTTACAACCCATACTACTACATTGCATTACCATATATTATTTTTTGTAAGTGATTGTATTCATTTCTAATTTTTACACAGCAAAAATAAATAAATGAGTTTTACATTTGTATTTATTTATGATTACTAGCCTACTAGTATTTGTGCCATTACATTTATGCAAAATTGTTTTACGATGTAAACGGCGAATTAATGTTTGGTTTTTTAATCTATGTTTTGGGCAATAAGCTTAACCTGTTCCTTGTTGATCCCTTGAAAATGGCTGCTACACTGTAAAAAATTATTTTCATGATTTGTTATCACATTTTTTCTTTTGTCAAATCAACTTAATGAATGTGGTCCAGATAACATAATATTTTGAGTTTCTGTTGATTAAACCAATCGCCTTCATTGCATTAACACACATTTTAATTCCAAGGCAACCAGGTAACTTACTTTTTTAAGTAAAACTTACAATTCTTTTTTGCAGTGTATGTAAAAAGTAATTTAAGCCAACAACATATATAATATGCAGTTTGCTTTGCTCTTAAAGTGTTGTGATAGCATTCTGGGGTGCCGTTTTGAAGAACCCCCCAAATTATGACATTTATCGATATAACTGATTAAATAGAAATGCATAACATACATAGTCAAACCAGTTGGTTAATTCAACTTAGAAATTTAAATAAAATTTTAATTGCAGCTTTACATTTGAAGTAACCTTAAACTGGTGCCAAAAGACAATCTGCAATGATGAATTCAGACTATGCAGACTTTTCAACATAAATTGATGGAATGAAAACAAGCTATTGTAAGTGTACACTGCATCTAGTGTATAATTGATGCATCGCTGTTACACTGCAGAACTTGTCATTTGTTAAGGGGCTGTTAATTTTTTATCCACTGTATTGTCTGCTGTCTTCTGTTTGTTTACAGTGTATTGACCCGCATTACTGCAGAACTTGTGAAAAGACATTTTTCTCCCCCGTAAACGTGTATGTCAACTATAAGCTCAACTAAACTAAAAGTCATTCATACAGGCTACAATAAGCAGGGCAGCAGCAGGCAGGCGTGCGGCTCTTCTTGAACAATGCGAGGTGCGTGTGCGCGTTCATGTGTCCGCCCATCCTCCCACTCCGAATCAGTTCAACAGTTCACCGTGCAGCCCTAGTGACGTTTCACTTTAATTAGGCCCACATTCATCATTTTCCCCGACACTCTTAATGAGAAGGCTTTGCTGACTGTTGCTGGAGATAGCCTAGAGCTCTACTGGAAAATAGACTTATTTCGTTTGTTTGTCTACACGTCTGAGTTTGTGCGTATAATTAGTCCCATAACTGACCATGATGGAGAGGTTTTTGTTAAGGCTTATTGAAAGTGATACACAATTACATAGTGGGCCAACAAATTATGCATAATGCACATAATAAGTCTGTTCAATAGACAAGCTGTCAGTGTTTTTATTTTTTTTCTAGGCTAGTTGAGACGTGATGACATGATACAAGAAGACTTGAACATCTACTGATGAATGTATGAATAAAGCAGAATTTTTGAGGCATTAGCAGTTTACAAGATTAAGGGATTATCGTGTTGGTGGTCAGCTATGCACTATGCGCAGCAGGTGAAAAAAACGCTTTAACTGACCCTAGAAGGAGCATCTTGCGTCTTATCTTTATTAATATTACTATTAACAGTAGTAGAATTAGGATTAATGTCATGAAATTGAGTTAAATCCAGCCTTAAGCATTCTTAACACAGAATCCTGACAACAGTTCTTGGTTTTGGGCTAATCACCTCCTATTCTGGAAGATCAATTCTTGTATTGGAGCTAATCACCTCTATTCCTCTTCTTAAGCTCTGGCAATGAAAAGTGCATTAGCATTTTGCCATGGTGTGTATATCTAAGTGGCTTAAAAAGTGATTTGAAGTTGATTTGTATATAAAAGGCGTCCCTTTAACCGGATTGCCGCTAATCTGCGGCGCATCGCATGAGTGTTTCAGGAAAACCTGTTTAAGATCCTTCAAGAGTATAAGAGCAGGCTAAGCCCAGAAAAGCAGCCCTCATTAAATACCACTAACAAAAGCGCACTTCCTTCAGTTAGCCATTTACTTCAATCCCTCAGAGAAAAAAGTGCTCTCTCTTTCTCTCAGATTCTTTCATGGCGACATCAAACACATATATGTGCTTAAAACACGACACGTTGATTTAATATTTGCCAGTTGATCATAATTCTTTGTGCAGACGATACCATAAATGTATGGAGTCAAAAAAACTGACAGCAAAATACTATTTGATTCGTGCCTTTAGTGACCATATGCGATCAAGGGAGGTCTGCGGTCCAGATGGTGAACAGTTTTATCTCGACTTTTTTTCTACTGTGGTGTCACACTAGTTATTTATCTGTAACAATTTCTTATTTTATTCGTTGTCGCAAATGACGTAGAATAGCCTATTAGAGATGACCGGAAGTGTTGTAACACGGGACGAGTGGTAACATCATCATCAGTGTAACTAATTTGAAATAAGCTACATGGGTCAAATTACCATTAGAAGTTGTAAGACTGTAATATATATATATATATATATATATATATATATATATATATATATATATATATATATAAAGATTTATAGAATTAATTTTGAGGTTAAAAGGTAGATGTAACACTGTCTGTAGTTGTTACCAGTCTGTAGTTGTTAAGTTTTATAGCCTATTTTATAAAATGTTTACCATTTATTTACCTTTGAATCAAATGTTTAAAATTAAATGAGGATAGGGTGGTGATGAAATAATTATTTTGAACAAATACATTTGATTACCATAATAAATTAATGTGCATAATTTAAAATGACCAAGTTTTCTATCACTGTTACAACCCATTCAACGTGTCGTTACAACCCAACATCCCTCAATGAAGTTGACGTTAATTTACACAGTTTAGGGATAAATTGTAGACATCTAACCAATCTGTAGCAGACAAATATATAAATATATATAAATATATATATATATATATATATATATATATATATATATATATATAT
The DNA here is from genome assembly GCA_037101425.1 of Elopichthys bambusa. NCBI lineage: Eukaryota > Metazoa > Chordata > Actinopteri > Cypriniformes > Xenocyprididae > Elopichthys > Elopichthys bambusa. The sequence continues at coordinate 14,777,504 of CM074451.1, forward strand.
ATATATATATATATATATATATATATATATGTGTGTGTGTGTGTGTGTGTGTGTATGTACACAGCAAAACATCCAGTGTTAAATTAACACTTCCAGTGTCACCCGGTGTTTATATAATCCGGTGTGGATTATATAAACACTGGCAATGTTAATTTAACACTAACAGTGTTCATTTAACACTGGAGGTTGTATATGTAAATGTATATATATATATATATATACACACACACAACATGAAAAAGTTACAGACATAGGCTATTTGAAACAAAAATTTGTTCTCTCTGGTAAGTCCTCATTTAAAATGAGAAACTGACGCAGCATTAGCACTGTCCCGTGTCTTTAATACTCTCCTTTTCATTTAGCCCTTTTTTTCCACCATAATTATAGCATGACGTTTCCACTTGATGTGCTTTATTTAGGCTAAACAGTACAAACTGGTGAGTGCAGAGCGCAAGCACAGACATCTATAAAAACATTTTTTTTTTTTACGCGCAAGAGGGAGGAGACGCAGTTAAGGGAGTAATGCATGCATGCACCCAGGGTAAAAAGGCCAGTTTAGATGTTTTATATTCCGCTCTTACAGTAACCGTGTCGCGACACCTTTCACGCAGAAGGAACTGAAGACACAAGTGGCGCGCGCGCGCACACTCACTCACTGCAATGAGAAGGAATAAATCAGCTCTGCATATATTGAAGACGCCTGAGGGAACTGTATTTTATATGATTTCGCTTGAATGTATCTGAGGAATCTCTGGACGAGGATTACAAAATGATATGTAATTTAAAGCGCCTATAACGGATCTTTTCTTCATCTCCTCTCCTTTATGTCGGGTTTTGCCTCCTGTATTCATTGTGGGCAATGAGAAGAATTAAGCTATCCGTCCATTCAGTTCCACTCAAAAGGAGGGAGGAAAAAAAAACAGAGGGAGATGAGAGCAGCAAATCCCTTTTTTATTCATCTTGTAGCGTTCAATAAGTGAACAATGTGTCGCCTATCAGTCACCGAGGGGATCAGGTCTTCGGGACTGTCCCACGCGCTCAGTGCTGTGAGCAGAGCATCACTAACACACAGACTGTAAGAGCAGCAGCAGCAGCAGCAGTTGCACTGGCATCCCATCCAGAACCCTTTCTGTGACTTCTACACTGATTTTATGAATAAGCATTGACCCACGCTGTCAGTCGCACTGGAATGTGGAGTGGTAAGTGGATGCGTAATGCAACCAAATTGCTTAATATGTTTGCATTATATTATTTTTTATTTAATTTTAGAATGTCAAAAATAATAGCACCAAAGAATCATTTTGGACAGTATAGGGTTTCATGAGTTGCTGTCTGGTTCTTTAGAGACTAAAAAGTTATTGATGTTGGGTTCTTTAGATAAGCATATTAGTTCGTATGTTCTTTAAAACATAAGATGGTGTTCGAAAGAACTAGAGAATAATAAAAAAAAAAGTTATTTATGGAATGTTGGCTCTATAATTTAAACCTTTATATATATATTTTTAAAGTGTAGACTAGATATTTTAGTTGAGCCACATACAGAATCCTGACATTAGTATTTTGATATTCATTTAAAATTTCATACACATATGTAAACAAAATCGTATTTCTATATAATACACTTCGCCATGCATTAAAAAGCTACAAATAACATGCGTAATTTCATTGCACTACACTAATTATTTTGCTGTTTCTATTAATTTAATAATTGTTAAGATGCTCACTAGCTCTTCTAATACAGAAACGACATAACATAGACTGACATTGTTTATTATTGCAGGAATTCCATTTGAGGTTAATTGGTTAACTTTGCCCTTTCAGATATCATGCGGGTCCTCGCGTTGCTTCTCGCAGTCAAAGCGGCATGTGTCCTCCTGGTCTCCTCTCTCACTGGCACAGGGGCGGTGAACAACAGCGGCCGGTGGTGGTAAGATACAGAAGGCCTTTAATATATATGACAATTAGATTAAGAATGTATATAAGATATACAACTGTATCTTGTACATCCTAGAATGTGGATAATTAGTGCTCTTTTTTTACAGGCTGGTAAACAATATATATGACAAATATCAGTCTTTTAGATCCTTAGTGCATAGGCTACAGTAGTAGGCCTAAATTAAACGATCAAAGATATAAGACAAGCTAAAGATTTATAAAGTAATTTGGTTGTTTAAAGAGAAGCTGTCACTGTATTAGCAGCCAAGCGAAGGGCATATGCGGAGCTGCATTGTTATTTATTCTTTTTATTTTATATAGGCTATATAAAACATATTATTAAGATTATAAAGTAGCAAACGAGATGAGTCAAACTAATTTCCTAAATAAATGAATTTGAGTTAGTCTGTTTACTCAGAGCCACTGCTTGCGCGCGCGCTCTCTCTCTCTCTCCTTCATTCGGTTTCTCTCTGTCATTTTAACAGTGTGGCTTGAACACGGGACAAGATTTTTCAATCCAATGTGGGATAAATTAAATGCGGATTTATTTTATGGCTGGGAGCAGTTCCTTTCCAGGTCGTTTTCAGGGTCGAATTCGTGTAATGTGCTGAGCGTCCCGGAGTAGGTTAAAACTAAACACGACATATGAGCCAAAGCCTTAAAGCTGTACGTATATGTCATAACAGCGGTAAAAAAAGAATTAAAATGATACACGCTGATACCCTACGAAGGACGAAGTTCTTCTTTTTTCTTCCTTTTTTAGGTAACACTTTAGTTTAGGGTCCAATTCTCACTATTAACTAGTTGCTGTATTAGCATACATTTTACTAGGATATTGGCTGTTTATTAGAACTTATAAAGCACATATTAATCCCTTATTCTGCATGACCATATTCTGCATCCTTAATCCTACCCAATACCTAAACTTAACTACCTTACTAACTATAAGCTGTAATTAGGAGTTTATTGAGGCAAAAGTCATAGTTAATAGTTAGTTAACAGTAAGAACTGGACCATAAACTAAAGTGTGAACGAATTTTAATATATATATATATATATATATATAATGAGAATATTACATGAAAATGGTCTAAACATCTAAACAAAGGCCTAACATCTTAACTTACAAAGTTTTAGCATTTCAGTCCATCAAATGAGAAATGGCCTTTTTCCAACCAACGTCAATTTTTCGTTTTCTCCACCAGGGGTATTGTGAATGTGGCATCCTCAGGCAATCTCCTCACCAACTCTAAGAATGTGCAGTTGGTGCTGGACCCCAGCTTGGCGTTGTTAAGTCGTCGTCAGAGAAAACTGATCCGGCAAAACCCTGGCATCTTGCACGCCATTGCAGCAGGTCTGCATACAGCCATCAAGGAATGCAAATGGCAGTTTCGTAACCGCCGCTGGAACTGTCCGACCACCCACAGCCCCAATGTCTTTGGCAAAATTGTCAACCGAGGTGAGCATGGCTTCTCAGAGTGGCAGTATGAAAGCTTTAAATAATGTGCTGAACTCTATTCATATCTCATACCGTGAAATAGGAGAACATAGAATTACACATTAATATTATCTGGATGGAGACACAGCAGGAGAGAAATTCTAAGTTGCGCTTATTGTTTTGTTAGGTTGCCGTGAGACTGCATTTGTGTTTGCCATCACAAGTGCTGGTGTTACTCACGCTGTGGCTCGGTCCTGTTCTGAGGGGGCCATTGAGTCCTGCACCTGCGACTACCGGCGCCGAGGTCCTGGAGGGCCAGACTGGCACTGGGGAGGCTGTAGCGACAATGTGGAATTTGGCAGGATGTTCGGACGAGAGTTTGTGGATTCCAGTGAGAGGGGCAGAGATCTACGGTATTTGACCAACCTGCACAACAATGAGGCAGGAAGAATGGTAAGAGACCCCTTACTCAACTCTCCAAAGCCATTTGTCTCATAAAAATACAAGCATGTCAGAAATAGATTTATCAATACATGGATTTTCCCAAATAAAATAACAGTTTTATCAGTTCAAAATGGTCAGAATTTCAATATGTTTAGAATTTCAAAATAAATGTATAAATTACCATTTTTGCTGTTGTAGTTCATTAATTTTCTCTCCTTCTCTTACAGACAGTCGCATCAGAAATGCAACAAGAGTGCAAGTGCCATGGGATGTCTGGGTCCTGCACTGTGCGAACGTGCTGGATGAGACTGCCCAGCTTCCGTGTAGTGGGAGACTTTCTGAAGGACCGTTTTGATGGCGCATCCAGAGTCGTGTACGGCAACAAAGGCAGCAATCGTGCATCCCATCGAGCCGACCCCCGCCACCTGGAACCGGAGAATCCAGCACATAAACTCCCTTCGGCCCGGGACCTGGTCTACTTTGAAAAGTCGCCCAACTTCTGTTCCTACAATGGCAAAACAGGCACGCATGGCACATCGGGACGTATCTGCAACAGTTCATCGCCGGCGCTGGATGGGTGCGAGCTTCTGTGCTGTGGAAGGGGGTACAAGACTCGAATGGAGCAGGTCACAGAAAGATGCCACTGTACTTTTCACTGGTGTTGTCACGTGAGCTGCCTCAACTGCACCAGTACACAGACTGTCCATCAATGTCTATGATGAACAAATGCAACAAACTGAGAAAATGGAGGGTCCCAAACTGGGTAAAAAAAAAAAAAAAAAAAAAGGGGGGGGGGGGGGGGGGGTATCTGAAGGTTATATAGGAATGAATAAACATGTTAAGTTTAAATACTGGAGAAAAGAGACAGGATAGCAAGGATAAAAGGGACTAAACACAATCTGTTGGTTGAATAGGCAAGTATATTCAATGTATTAACTACTGAGAAAAGTTCAAAAGTTCATGAGCAGAACTCTTAGCTGACAGTAGGTCTACACAATATTTTGGTGATGTTACTGCAGCATAGGACTTCAAATTGTAAGAAATGGGTCGAGAACCACTATGCACTGCGCAACTACGAGCAGGAAAAACGGTTCATGTAGGCACCGCTTGAAATTTAGGGTACTGAACCACCAGTTCTGAGGTTCTAGTATGTCTTCTCCTCTCCTGATTTCCATCTTTGGTACTCTGGGGAACATAGAAGCTAGAAAGTAGTAACTGGACACAGTTTGACAGATGTTCCTGTGGTTAGCGAACCACAAGCATGCTCTCTCATAAACCAGTGCAAAACTCTAACAAGAGGGCGGTTCTTTAAAATATTTTAGCGTTTTGTTTTCTTTAGCTGCAGTTCTACTCGTCTCACATAAAACTGTGTGAAGTGCTTCTCAAGGGATGGGGCTTCCTTTTCCGATTACTATGTAGCGGAATCCCGAACTCGGCCCAACCTCTCGTGATTTCCCATTCGGACCTGCCATACTTCCCGTCATTGCTTTGAGTCTCCTGCCATTTTTTAATACCATTTATTATTATGTGGTATACCATGTTATTGTACTGATGGAAAAGTATTGGGAAGAGAAAATTAAGACTGACCTGAGACTGACTCGTCGATTCAGCTCAGCATGTTTACTATTACAGAAACTCTTTTGGGAGAGAAGAAGCCTTCTGTCGGAAGTTGTCAAAGAGACTACATCGATTACGCACAAGTACATACTAGTTTTAAAAAAGTGTGTAAAGATAATCCTGTAAATGCCCTACTACCTAGTTTACAGTGGACAAACTGTTCACATTTATGTTTTTTGAAAGAGCCACAATTATGGAAACTGTATTTTGTATATCAGCTAACATAACCAAAATGTTGTAAATATTATAAATAGATATGATCTATATATTTATGCTGCAACTTGCAATGTGAGAAAATGACTTAGTCTGAAAGTGGGGTGAATACACTATTATTATTTACAATTTTATGAGTAATTCCAGCCAGTTGTGTGCTAATTTATACAGATGATCACAAATGGATGATCAAAATGAGGCCACATACATCTCGGAGACATGATTACTTTGTCAAATGCCTGATTTGCTTGTCTCTTGACACTTGTGTTTTACATGCACTGAACACCATCTTTTAATATTGTGAATGAAAAGTATTTATTATTGTATGATGGCTTTTTTGTTAGAGAAAATGCTGATAAAAGGAAATATTTTAGCTCAGTTTAGAAAAGTTGTTTTCATATAGAGTAATAGCACAATAAAGTTTATATTTTCATTATCTGTGTTTTCAGAGAACCACTCATTTCCTAACACTGCTCACAATAATGGGTTCGTCTTTCCTTTGGGGTTGCATATTCTTCTCAGCTTCGTTTATGATCCATCAATCATTTCTCAGAACCGCAACCTGGTATGACAGGGTATGTCTAAAGCACTTAACCTAAAATCAACAATGTGAGTGTGCAAGTATATCCGTTCCTCTAAACATCATTCCCACCACCAAAACGCAAGACCAGGCCTCTTCTTCGAACAGTCATGCACCCTAAATCCACAGTAACCGCTGAGGGAATTTAGGCAGTGGTGTAACACAGCGTTAAATCTGTATGTTTTCATGACACTAGCGGTTTTGCTTCACTTACTTAATATCAGAAACAAAATAGAGAAATGGTATTAGAAATAATGACAGGTTGTGTTGCCCCCGCCCTGCTACCGAGGCCAGTGCGACCACAAGAGTTTGGATGAAGGCAGACGATTCTTTCTCTCACCAACCGCAACATATCGCAGGGCCACTGAAGGTCAGCCAGACGGAGCGCTGCACCGCCGCAGTCGTCACATCCGCATCCCAGAACACACAGCGATGGGAGAGGATGAGAGGAGAAATAGGATCTAGAATGCTCACAGGATAAAAGAGAGAGCTCACAGATAATTGATAGAAAGAAAAGAAAAACAAAAATATACAAATATAAATTAAAATAGAGCTTAAACTCAAATGTTGAACTTCTACATAAAATAGGCTATATATTTTTGTTTTTTTTGAAGTCTTTTTTGCTCACCAAGACTGCATTTATTTATCATTTTTAAAATGTTATTTATTTCTGTGATGGTAAAGCTGAATTTTCAGCATCGTTACTCCAGTCTTCAGTGTCACATGATCCTTCAGAAATCATTCTAATATGCCGATTTGCTGCTCAAGAAACATTTCTTATTATTAATGTTGAAAACAGTTGTGCTGCTTAATATTTTCGAGGAAACGGTGATACGCTACCACTCAAAAGTTTGAGGTAAGACTTATAATAAAATAATAATACTTTTATTCAAAAATAGTGCATTGAATCGATCAAAAGTGACAGTAAAGACATTTATAATTTTACAAAAGATTTCTATTTCAAATAAATGCTGTTTTCTTTAAAACTTTCTATTCTTCAAAGATTCCTGAAAAAAAAAAAAAATGCATGTTTTCCACAAAAATATTAAGCAGCAAAAACTGTTCTCAACATGAATAATAATAAGAACCATTATTAATTTTTGAGCAGCAATAAAATTGAGCATTAAATCAGCATATTAGAATGATTTCTAAAGGATCATGTGACACTGAAGACTGGAGTAATGATGCTGAAAATTCAGCTTTGCCTTCACAGGAATAAATTACATTTAAATATATATATATATATATATATATATATATATATATATATTCAAACAGAAAATGGACATTTCAAATTGCAATAACTTTTCACAATATAACTATTTTTTAATGTATTTTTGTATCAAATAAATGCAGCCTTGAACATAAAAGACTTCTTTCAAATAAAACATAAAAAAAAAAAGAAAATCATTACTCCAAACTTTTGACTGGTAGTATAGTTATTTGAGACAAAAACAATGCACATTATACACTAAACAACTTTTTTCGAAAGCCGTAACCTTGTGGGCTTCACATACTGTATAGTATCGCTTCCGACGACCCGAGTTTGAGTCTCAGCTCGAGGTCCAGTCACTGTCCTTTTACTTCCTGTCTTTATTCAACTGTCGTAATAAACCAAAACATGCCCCAAAAATATAACTAAAAAGCATCCCTACTTGAATGGTAAATAATAATGAATAAAATAAAAATAACAAATGAAACCGATCTTTGACCTTCCAGGAAGTTTCTGTATACATGCGTGTGCATTATAAGGCAAAACAGTGAAACAATACAAAGCATTAATAAAAACGGGAAAGAAATAAGTGAGAATAAGGAGAGAGGGATAAAAAAATAGGGATAAAGAAGCAAAGTCAGGCTGCATTCCCAGGCACTGGTGGGATGAGGGAGGCGGAGGGTGGAGGGCTACTGTCATTGTGGGAGTGCTGAAGAGTCACTGATAATTAGCTCAATTAGTGACAAAGGCAGTGTAATAAATACCGACTTAGTGTCTGGGTCCCTGCTGTCCACTCTCTACACGGCCTGTGATGCAGCCAGGGACTGACGGACAATTCATTAAACCGACAAAATACCCCACCGTCCAGGCGTGACGCTGCGAGTTAGCCCCCTACAGGCCCGACCCATTGTTCTAATTGTCTGGGTTGGAGTCGCTTTCTGGCCATCTCCTCCTCGCCCCCTCCTTCGTCCTCTTCTTTCAAAAAACCCAAGGAGTTAATGCCCCTACCTAACTCTGCAAGAAGGTGATCGGCAGGTTGGGGGAAAGAAAAAAAAATGGAAAGAGTTACTCGGGAGGGAGGGGTGCAGTGGGATTAGGGTCCGAGGGTTGCCCGGGAGTGTGAAGACCGGCCCCGATCGGAATGTCGTAGAGATGAGTCCAGAAGCTCGGATGCGGGACAAAGCGAGAGTTAATTAGGAAAGATTGAAGGAGTTGGCGACAATGGGCCGCCACCCGAGTCGAGATGAAATTGCTTCCGCGGATTATTGGGGAGCGAGTGTGTGGGTTGCAGAGATGTGTGCACCGGGAGGGGTTCGAGCAGGCTTGGATTGATGGCTGCCCCTCTGGTTAGGGAATAGGGGACAGGGGAGGCTGACCGGCTGTTCCCACAGTCTGTTCTGCAGCAGCCACCTTTGACACACGGGCCTGCCAGGCGGCAAGCAGGGAGGGAGGCTGGGAAAGGGAGGCATCTCGAAACACAAGAGCTCTTAAAAAAATAAATTCATTTCGCTTTCAATGCCAATAAGTAGAGTGATGGACATATGCAAACGATGAGTCAAAAAAGCACAAATTCTGAGTTGCAGATTGCGATAGATGCAAAACCACAAGCTGAAAAGCCATGTACATCTCTATTTAGTAACATGGTCGAGAGTGTTTATGAACTGCCGTTTTTCTTAATTGGAGCGCTCTGCTCTTTTTCCAAAACTGAGCAATAAAGTTTTAATTCAATAAGTGCCCTTGAGGGTCTCTGAAGAGCTTTGAGAAACTTAACCTTCCCGTTGTGGTTTGAAGCTATAATAGAATAATAGCAAAAAATTAAATCACTTGACAAAAATCCAAAACAAAACCTCACTGGGTTGGACTGAGAAAGAGTTTGGCTGAGCGATGTTGTTGTAGAATGGCTACTTTCCAGCTGAGGAAAGAAAAGAGTCACTTTAAACTCAAAGGAACCGTTCAGCAAACAGGTACATGTTATATGGACCACAAAAAGCTGTGACAAGCAGCTTCTTCCAAAAAATTCTGGGAGATTGTTTTCCCTCTAAGCTTGAGGCCTATTCAAAGGGTTGAGGAACAGGCTGACGGGCAAAATGGACCAAAGAAAGTATATGGAATGTGAGCAAAGTTCGAGTCACTGTGCTGAATAGAGCACAGTGGAGCAGTGGTCACATGCAGGGCTGATGCAGTGTGGGCGCATGGGTTCAACAGAATGTGTGGATTTTGCACAAACCCAAAGAGGGAGGAAAAAACACTGGTACCTCAAGACAAGAATCCCAACATTCTTTAGTGTCAGCCCTGATGAGAATGGTTTCGGCAGCGCAGCATGCCTGGGATTATGCGTGTCTACGAGTGTGTGTGATAATTGCGAGGTGTGTAAGTGTGGTTGTGTGTGGATTTCGGAGTGCCTGGGCATGGCAGCTGGGAAGCAGGCAGAATCCAGGAGATTTGAACCCTACATGCTGCCTGACCCTCTCAGCAGATGGTGGCTCCAGAGAAACTGCCATCTCACATCACAAAGGCTCTAGTCTTGTAACATCTCCATCATAAGTTTGTACTCTGCCTTGCAACTGCTCCTTGAGAAGGAGAAATGTTTAAGATGACAGGGCATTAGTTGGAAACATTGTTTAGAAATCATAACGCAATTAGATGTATGATCACTGACCTACTAGATCATTTGATTTGATTCATAAGAGCACTACTTTAATTTGATAAATGAATACTGAAAATAAATGAAAATTGTGTCAGTATTTACTCGCCTTCATGTAGTTCCAAACCTGTATGACTTTCCTTCTTCTGTGGAACACAAAATAAGAAATTTTGAAAAATAGGGGCCAAAACCCCTTGTCCCCTATTTCATAGTATGGACAAAAACATCGAAAAAAGTTTTGTGGCTTTTAGTCTATATCTAAAATAGACATTGTGGCCACCAGTGTTGGGGGTAACGCATTACAAGTAACCGGAGTTACATAATCCGATTACTTTTTCAAGTAACTAGTAAAGTAACGCATTACTTTGTCAATTTACAACAAAATATCTAAGTTACTTTTTCAAACAAGTAACGCAAGTTACTTTTTCACATTTGTAGACCGACAGCTCTCCTGTCCTCATGTTGAGAGAAATAAAGTGCAGAGGTGTTGTGTGCGCTGATGGTTGTTCTCACTTGCACGAAAACATTCAGTAGTCCTCAAAATGAATAAAAACAGCAAAATTACATCTCAGAATTTTATGCAAACCTGTAATAATTAACTATTACACAAATATACTTTATGTATTTAATCTCACTTTATTAACCAATGTCTTTGCTGCTGACCTTCAATTATCCAATTTAACCATACTAATAAGCAAAAATGACTTTAGATTAGATTTAGAAACAAGAGTGTTGAACTTCCTTCTACTGTATCCTATTCTTCTTTAATCCAGAATGGCACAGATAGGCATAAATATGCCTTCAGCCTGAGGCTAATTCATTTCACCTTTGGTGTGAAAGGGCCTTTACATTTGCCAAAAATATAACTTTTTTTATTGTTATTAAAAAACAAACAAGCAAGCCCAGCCCAGGAGAGAAAAAGTAATGCAAAAGTAATGTAACGCATTACTTTTCATAAAAAGTAACTAACGCAATTAGTAACTTTTTTAGGGAGTAACGCAATATTGTAATGCATTACTTTTAAAAGTAACTTTCCCCAACACTGGTGGCCATGATTAATTAAGAATTTAATGTAAGATGAGGGAATTCATTAATTCAACGTGGTCAAAATTTACCTAAAACAAGGGAATGAATTAATAAGTAGTGCGAACAAATTCTTAATTCTCTTTTTTCCTTGCATATCATGTGCGAGGGTCCATTTATATCTGTTAGCAAGATGCCATTTTTATGCTAGTGCACTCATAAAAATCAACCAAATGAATGCACATACACATTTAAAAATTTACATTCCTGCTCTTCTGGAAAAAACAAACAAAGACATTGATGACTCATCTTGCACTCTGGGTCACATGCAAATTTTCCCATCTCTAAATATGACTTGCTTCTAAATGCATTAGCAATAGCAAATCATGGTTGATGGCTGTGACGTAACCAAGATTTTGTCTGACTGTACAAAATATTTAAACATACAGAAGAAAATGCAATAATCAGGAAGTTTTGAGATATATAACATTGCTTTTAACAGAGAAGAGGGTATGAGATTGACATGAAAAGTCAAAGAGAGAGAGAGTATTACATTATTTGATGCATGAGTAGTCTATATCCACAGAAATAGGAGCTGTGATAATCTTAAACCCACTTATTTCCTGAGGATGTGTCTGTGGAATGAGGGTGGGTAGTATAAACTATTAGACTGATGTCTGTGGCTTATACTGAGCAATGTCTACGGAGCAAGTCTGTCTAAAATAATATCTGCATGTCTGTGCGTAAGTGTGTACATTGGTGTGTGTGTGGGCGAACAGGCCTGATGCAGTAATGATTTAGGTGGCAATATCGACCCCCCTCACTAATGGACCATGACCTCTTGATTTAGTCTATTGAGGCGACGGGCGGTTCTCAGTAGGCCTGTTTTTCAGCCAGGCTAAATCACTTTCTGCAACCACATGATGACAGAGATAAAGCTCAAATAATGGTGCCATATTTTTTTTGATGGCTGTAAAAAGTGAATTGTTACTGTTGGCTCAGAAATAAAATGTCTTAAAGGGACAGTTCACCCAAAAATGAAGATTCTGTCATCATTTATGCACTCTGATGTCATTCCAAACTTGAATAACTTTTCTTTTCAGAACAGAAAAGAAAATAATTTGAAAAATGTCTTCTTCTTCTTCTTCTTTTTTTTTGTCCATATAATGAAAGTCAATGGGGTCCAATGTTGTTTGCAGTGTTGTTACTTAGCAAAAATATGTGGACATAAAATATGTTATCATTTTACCTGTATATTATAAAAATACTGTAGCACATTACGATGTACAAAACAATTGCCTAGCAACAAGACAAACACTGGATCAATATTAAAGCAATATTAATACTGAAGTCCTCTGAAGTCTTTTTCACAAAAATCGGTAACAGATGTATTTTTGCGAAACAAGACAAAATATATACACAGTGTAATACACAAGACATAAAAGTAATGGTGGTGTCAGTTACCTGATAAGTAGTTTGATATACAGTGTTGGCAAATATTAGAAAATATCTGACCTCTGGATGGTTAAATTGACCAATCAGAATCAAGTATCCTGAATAGCCGCATAATAAATTTTGACTGGATTCTACATACCTAACAATTCTCCAGCATGGCCATCACAAAATTTGCCTGTGTGGCTGCAAATGATATATTGTAATCTGCAGTGTCTCGCACACTTCCATACTATCCAGTCTTGGGGGAAAAAGATATGAATGGTACATTGTCCAAATGCAGTCTACTGGAAGAAAAATGTTATTTAAGACAAAGGAAAAAGTATTGGGTTTTTGGTTTTAATTATTGCCTATGTTTTTACAGCAACAGTGGGCAAGTGTTCAGCTCTGACACATGAATGGAGGAATGTTTATTTGCTGCAGTTTAGGGGCATAGTGGTTACAGGAACACTGACACATTCCTGTGTCACCATCTCCCTCGTTTTCTCTGTCTCATGATAGCTTAAAACACTATTCAGCTTCTGCACACACCCTGACTGGCACTTTCCATTCTCAAATTCAATTTACCAATGCTAATATTATAGTCACGGCAATCTTTCCCCTCAAGTATGACTAAGTCCCAGCACTGAAATGAATATCTTAAATGCCATATTACAAGGTCAGACAAAAACACAATATGAGTGGGAGTATATTTGATTGCATGCACCTTTGCGTCAGTGGGCCCTGGTTTTATCCTTTCGATTCCCCTCAGCGACCCTGTAAAGAAGACTTGGCAACAGCTCCCTAAGTGCAGTGACACAGGGGACAGTCAACTGCAGGAGCTACACATTCACTCTTCCAGACTGCACATGCATGCTGAGAGCTGCTTGCATAAGAACACCTCCCTCTTTTGCCCCCACCCTTCACCACTCCACAACCCAACTCTGTAATCACTTCCAGAAGCAAACCAAAGGACATTTCGGAATGTCATCAGCCAAATGTCAATCATTGTCCACAATCTCAGAAATCCACTTAAATGACAACACTGGTACATACAGAGGTGTGGTTTTATCTTCAATGACAGCGGTATTTTAGACAGCAAACATGTTCATGAAGAAATCCTCTGTGCACTGAGCAGGGCCCTAACCAACATGGACACTGAGAAGGACCAGTCAACACCAATATTCAGATTGGTGGTCAATCAAAATAAGTGTTTCAATGACTCTTTACTCTTCTGATTCTTAAACTTCTACATTTTGAATCTCTCAATCTTCAGTGCTTGTCTACTAGTTTAGCTATTAAGTGGTTTATAAGAACTGACTAATTCTGAGCATTGACAAAAGCATTTTTAGGTGAGATACTTGGTTCTCTGTGCCTTTACTGACATCTAGTGGAAATCTTAATAGACCACAAATGTATGCACACGAATACTTTGCATTGTTTGGACTTACCAAGAAGATATTTTTCAAGTGTAAGATTCTTTCAGGCAGATTATTTTGCTGAACTAAACCACTAAATGGCACCAGTTTACGCTGAAAACCGTCTGTCTTTATATGTATCTGCAAATATCACAGGTAAAATAAACTATATAACACTTCGGTCAATTTTTCAAAGCATATTGCACAATCTTTCCAATCTTTTTATTTTCTACTAAAGAAATATATATACTTACTATATAAAAATTATCTATAAAGGCTTTTATTATGTTACCCAGAGACGTCCGGCTATGCACCCGAGACACGCGCACACTATATAATTGACGTAAAAGTATTTCCGGTCCTCTCTCATGCCTCTCTAAATCAAGATGGTGAGTCTTCCAATCGTTCAGGCAGAGGACCGTCTTTTGTCCTGTTATTATCACGACGAGTTAGTGTGTTTTCTCACCAGTTCCACATTTCGGAGTAATGTCTCTCCGTATACAACCAAACCCCACTCAGTTTTTTATCATAAGAATTTATTAAAGCGATATTACGCCTGAAGTGTCATGCATGTACACTAAACAAGCAACAGACGCATTTACAAGTCTTATAACAGTCTTATATCTTGTCTTAAAACGACGAGTTAAGCTTTTACCCTCGTTAATAACATCTGTATTTAAAACAATTCCGTATTACTTTCTTGTTTCTTAACTTGGATTAATGATTTACCTATTCTCCTCAGATACAGCAGTATATTTTATTTTCTGTGCCTGTTAGTTTATACACTGTGTACATACGTTATTCAAATACATATTACAAAACATCAGAATTGTTATATTGTACAAAGGAACAGACACAAGGTCTCCAATTACAATTATATTTTAACTAATAAAACTAAATGTTCTGTAAATGTACATGAACAGATCACAATTTCAAGGTTGTTATTTGTAATCCAGTGCTAACTGTATTTCTCCATCTCTTAGACTAAGAAGAGGAGGAATAACGGTCGTGCCAAGAAGGGACGTGGGCATGTCCAGCCCATCCGCTGCACAAACTGTGCCCGGTGTGTGCCTAAGGACAAAGCCATCAAGAAGTTTGTCATCAGAAATATTGTGGAGGCTGCGGCTGTAAGGGACATCTCTGAAGCCAGTGTGTTTGACTGTGAGTAAGATGCTGGGCTTCTTAGGGAGGGCAACAAATAGGGGTTTGTTAAAATATTTAGTGAACTTGCTGCTTTGTCCTTCTACAGCCTACGTTTTGCCCAAACTATATGTGAAGCTGCACTACTGTGTCAGCTGTGCCATCCACAGCAAAGTAGTGAGGAACCGCTCTCGTGAGGCCAGGAAGGACCGTACCCCTCCTCCACGCTTCAGGCCCGCTGTAAGTGATGCATCCATATCCATTTTAAATTAGGGCATAAGCACAATTATTTATTTTAGACTATTTTTGTCAATAATATCAAGTATATGGATCAATACAATATCAAGTTTTCAATTTTTTTCCTTATAGGGTGGTGCCCCACGAGCCCCTCCAAAACCAATGTAATCTGGAGATATTTGCATACATTTTTATGTAAAGAAATAAAGGTGACTAAAACTAAAATATGTTCTCTTGTTTAATCAAAAATGAAAAATTTTGCTAATGTAAAGTTTTTCTTGAGGTTGTTTGATGTATTCTGAGAAAGGTTATGTGGGGGGGGAAATAAAGCAGCTTAATGCTAGTCATTTGCAATAGAAAAAAAAAATGGTGTGAATCATGATTATATTAAAATGCATTTTAAATAGGAAAACACTTGTTCAGTAGTTAACAATACTTTTACAGTATTTATTAATCTTAATGGTAATTTTAACATTTACTAACACAATTTTAATTATTTTAAATGTTATCAATAATTAATGCTCTGAACTAACATAATGAACAATTATATTTTTAGATTAAAGATTAATAAATGCTGTAAAAATACGTGTAAGCAGTGTTACCATATTTTTTGCAAATTAAAGTCTTTAGAATTTTTTTTACAATAGTAATTAAACTATCACACAAAAAAAGATAAAAACATTAATTTAAACCTGAAATAAAATATAAATATTTGATGAGAATCTAAACTAACAGAAAATTTAGATTACTAAAACTAAAAACTTTAGAAATATAAATACAAAAACAAACAATTTTAATAAAGTGAAAGCTGAAAATATAAAAAGTATTTCAAAATATGAATAATATTAGTACTAAAATAAAACTGCACTGAAACAAGTTGTCTGAACTGAGAAAATAGGCCTTAAATAATTTATAGTACATGCTACACTAAAAAAGTTTTTATTCCTAAATTTCATATTTTGTTCTTGTATTAATTGAGAGATTACATGATATTTTTAATACTTGCACTACAAAAAAAAAAAAAAAGTGGTTGAGCAGTCTCTTTAAATGTCCACTTAAACATACTGAACCTGTAGAGAAACAATTCATGGACCTATGATTTGTTGATTAACATCATAATCAACATTAAGACCATTTGATCAAGACTGGACATCAATTAGGGAAACTAGAGAACAAGTGTTTAGAGTTGTAAACAGACAGAAGTTACAACAAATATTACTTTATTGGACATGAAAAATTACTTCAACTTAAAGTTGGGTTACACTCCTTAAAAACAAGATCAAATAAACAATACCTCTTGAAACCAACACACCTTTTTATAGAACATGAGGCAGTTTTTTATATTTTAACAAATTTGAGGTAAAGAGTTTTTCTTTGTCATATACATTTTTTTTTTCTCACAAAATATTTAAAAACATTGAACCCAGGGATAAAGCCCAAGAATGACAGAGAGTTTGATCCCTGCCTCCCCAAAAATGCTAGGTCTCTCTTTCTCAGTTGCTGCTCGTTATGGTTGCTTCACAGTTCGTTTAAAAATATTGAGTTCATCACACCTTGGGGATAAGAAGTATGAAATGGTGCAGAAAAGAGCTGGGTTTGGTTTAGAGGAAACAGGGAAAATTGCAGCTAGTATTTCACAAGCAGAACAGTTGCAGAACCCCAGCAAACAAACGAGTACACATGCAAACTCCCCCATTCACACACTCGGTAGAATTCATTACATAATTTCTTTTTGACCGATAAGTGCATTAAGTGTCATATATGGTTTTTGCCATCATTTCAAGTAAATAAATCTATGTCTGCAGAAAAAAAAAAAAAAAAATTAAAAGTCTATGAAGGGTGCAAAGTCACTGACTAACCTTTGTAAATACTGGATTTGGTCTTACTTCTTCGATCCATTCATACTGTACTCCGTAGGCTTGCACTGGAGTGAATCCAAGCATACGTATTAAGAGGCCTACAAATGTTGTAAAAGTAACCGAAAAGATGTAGGGTCAGTGGATTACACGTAAGCAAGTTTTGGAAACAGCTGACCACCTCCAAGGTCAAGTGATACACACATGCTACAACATCCAAGTACCCTTAACCACAGCCCACGTCACGTAAAGATGTACAAGCAATCAAACAAAACAACTCTTTAAGATTCTTCAAAATTCTTCTCTCATTGGTGCTTTAGTTTCATTTCAGTTTGTGCAAGTGAGATCCGCTGATAAAACAGGCCACGATATATCTTGGCAGGACGGTACGTAACTCTACAACAATATTTCAGTCCTTTCCTTCAAAATCAAGCAGCAGTTTGTACTTAGTGGAGATCGAGAGTACCGTATGCATGAACTCACATGGGACATGACCACACAGGACAAGCGTACAGGATACAAGTCCAATATCAAGGGCAGAAGTCACACAAACATCCAAGCACCAAATTTTACAACACAAGGAGAAAATGTTCAGTTCTGAATCCTTAAATGACCGCGACCCCTTTTATTATTAGGAAAATAGCCTTTATAGAATTGTTTTTAAAAACACCACACTGTTCATCTGGTCTTTATAACCAACGTGTTCTCGTATCAAATTGTTTCTTGTTTTCTCTAAATAGCATTTTTATCAGAAATCAGTGCAATAGAGCAATTTCAGAAAACAAAAGAATATGTTTCAAAGCTCAGTTACCAGTCATTACTGTCTGCTCCCCTAAAGCCTTTGAATAAAATCCCCCTCCCACCCCATGCCGCCCCGCCTGTCCGAAACCTTCCCAACAGCCCCAGCAAAAACACTCACATTTAAGCAGAATTAGAAAAAGTGCAATCCTCCTTTTGAGGTAACAACCCTTCCCCTTCACTCCTCGTCAAATTCACGGAATGCAACATGGGTCTGTGTTTGGTCTGCACCAGAACATTAAGGCTCCTTTCCCCCCTCCGCATGTCTTACCGCATCTAAAAAACATAATGTGGCTCACTGTGTTCGCAGCATGGCAGAGGATAGATGGCGGGAATTCGTACTACAAAAACTATTTTAAAAAAACCTCAATAGATTTGATAGGCAAAATCTTTATCGCCACTTAGGTGAGGTCGAGATAAAGTTTGAAACGACAATCAAGATCTGAGGCACAAGGAAACCAACTTTTTTTTTTCTTCAGGACAGAGGTTGTAGACTCAAAAACTAAGGCAAATGTTTCAAGTTCATTTCCTTTCTTAAATAAAACATTAACATACATTTTAGAAAGAAATAAAATTATCCGAGCCTTAGCCTAACCCCAATCCTATTTGACCCAAGAGTGCCGTATCTTTGTTTCGAAGTTACCCGAATTCAGGCTGCATTGTACCTACGGAATCGTCCAGCATTAAAAGCCATGTGCAATTCAAAAACTAGCTCGTACAGGGTTCATATAAAGCAACGATTAAGGCAATATGTGTCTGTGCTCCTTATATGGCTAACATACCAATACTCCAGCCTCAGTTTTGCAATTCACCCTGCTTGCTCTCCATTCCCTCTCTCAGCAGTGTCCTCCCTGAGTCGCCTAATTTCAACAGTCCCACCGAGGTATCCTAAAAGAGCACAAAGTTTGTGTGAATACTCCTAGGCATAGATTTCTTGTTTAACAGGCTCAGAAACTTTGGAAAACCACTCTGGATAAAACAGTCCAGACTTTGGACGTCTAAGCAATTCAATGTCTTTCTCTCCTCAAGAGGCAGACTCTATGTAAACGCCACCAAACAGATGGGTATAGACCTAATCACACATTTCGAATTTCTCTTCCCAACTGATAAAAATAAACCCCACCGAAGGAAGGCACTTCTAAAGCAAAACAGCTGCGTCTTGCGATGAATGACTTGGTGTGGGAGTGCAATCGGAGGATATGACTTGTCCCCCGTTCGAATGCTCCTGACATCCTCTAACATGGGATGTAATTGCACATTTTATGCTCGTACCTAAGCGATTAGCCTTCGACGTAAAATCTGATGTCTGCTAAATTTAAAAGCAAGTGCTAATGTGCCCCAATCTGGTGCAGACCGAACTAGACGCCATGACGCCATCTCAAAGCAGCATACAAACTCTCTGTACATCTCCCCCCAGTCTCGACCTCCGCCATGCACAACCCCACCTCAGCCCACCTGGTGCTCCCCGCGGACAATGTGTGAGGAGAACTCGTAGCGGTCCTGGCTGCGGTGGCCGCAGATGTTGCACTCGAAGGGCTGGCGGAAGCCGTGGCAGCCCATGTGGATGGTAAACATGACATGGTCCAGGAAGAAAATGCGACAGTGCTCACAGCGGAAGGAGCGCACAGGCCGCCCTTCCCCGTCCACCACCTGCATGGCTTCCCTTGTCAGCGGCGAGCGTGGGCTCGCCTTGGTCGGTAAACCCCCAGGGATCCCTTTCTCCCTGTCCCCCTCCATGTCCGTTTCTTTGGCGTGACTTGGACTGTGCCGCTCGCGCCCGCGGTGGTTCAAGTTTCCCGGTGGCACCGAGGTGATGACGCACTGCTCCTCCGCCATGCTCTCAGTGTCTGTCGAATCTTGGTAACCATTGCTGGGCGAGGCAGCGCGGCTGCGGGTGGAGGGCGCATCTTCGTGACCCTCGCCAGCCTCCCTCCCGGCCAGGCCCATGGAGATGCCCCCTGCACAGTTTAGACGCTGCCCTAGAGGGGTTATATGAGGGTAGACGGAGCTGATGACGGGGGTGAACTCTGAGATGCAGGCGGAGTGGGGGGGCATCCGCAGGGAGCGGGAAGGATCCACATCGTTGCTGCCTCCTCTCGGCCCCCGCAGGAAACGCCCTCCCATGCCCGCTAAAGCAGCGGGGTCACCATCGGGGTGCGAGAGCAACATGTCCCCTTCTTTATCAGGATTGGGGTCGAGTTCATAAGGTGCTTCGGATATATTCAGTCGCATGTGCTTTTCACCTAGAAAGCCAGGGAGCATCAGTATCATTGATATTTAGTAATCACTAGATTGCACTGAAATTATTTAGTTTTTGCAGCTACGCAATAACCAGTACTATTTTTTTAAACATTCTTTTCTAAATCTAATTTAATGCAACAAAACAAATTGAAAATTAAGAAGAAAAAAAAATAGAAATAATTTTAGTAATAAGTAATAAAAATATATACACTACCATTCAAGGGTTCGGAGTACAGTAAGATTATATTAAAAGAAATTAATACTTTTATACATTACATCGATCAAAAGTGACAGTAAAGACATTTATTTACATTTCTATTTCAAATAAATGCTGTTATTTTGAACTTTCTATTCATAAAAGAATCCTGACTTTAAAAAAAATATCACAGACTCCACAAAAAAAGCAACACAATTGTTTTCAACATTGATAATATAATAATAAAGGTTTCTTGAGCAGCAAATCAGCTTATTAGAATGATTTCTGAAGGATCATGTGACTCTGAAGACTGGAGTAATGATGCTGAAAATTCAGCTTTGCCAGCACAGGAATAAATTGCATTTTAAACTATTTATTTTAAATTGTGATAATATTTCAAATAAATGCAGCCTTGGTGAGCACAAGACTCCTTTCAAAAGAAAAAAACAGACCCCAAACTTTTGAACAGTATATAAATATATATAAAATCTTTTACTACACATTGTCATATTGACAACCAATCAGTAAGCAGACTGATTTAAGTTTCACAAACCTTAAAATTTTCATGTTTATCACTTTAAAAAATGTCCAGTCTTTCTCGCTGCATACAGCTCACAACTCAGGAAACACTGTTCTGAATAGGTATTCAAAGAAACAGGCCTACCCAGAAACTTCTGGGGTGTAGATCTCTTCCTCTTGGTGATGCTATTGGCCAGCCGATCAATGAAGGACATCTTCTCTGAGGAGGACTGGATCAGGGGTTCAGACATCATCTCCACATTATGGGACTCTTCACCTGAAGACAATCCACATACAGAAGCATGATTATTATAGAATATTGTCTGTTTGAGTTGACACAATATTAAAATAGCAGTGAAATTTCACACCAATTTTGATACCATAGCAATAATTCATATAGTATTGAAACTATATTAATTACCGTTCAAAAGTTTTGTGGTTGGTTTTTGAAAGAAATCTCTCACCAAGGCAGCATTTACTTGATTAAAAATATAGTGAAATCAGTATTAAGAAATACCTTTACAATTTTCTTATATTTTAATATGCAATTTATTCCTGTTATGACGAAGCTGAATTTCCAGCATCATTATGCCAGTCTTCAGTGTCACATGATCCTTCAGAAATCATTCTAATATGCTGATTTGTTGCTCAAGTAACATTTCTTTCTTTTTGATCAACTTAATGTGTCTTTGCTGAGTAAAAATTATTTTCGGTAAAACAATTATTATTTTTTGAATTCTAGTGTACTCTTTTATTAATTTTTAAATGTATTATTATGAGTTATATACAAACCCGATTCCAAAATAGTTGGCACACTGTACAAATTGTGAATAAAAAAGGAATACAATAATTTACAAATCTCATAAACTTATATTTTATTCACAATAGAATATAATAACACATTTTGAAATGTCATGCCAAATATTGGCTCATTTTGGATTTCATGAGAGCTACACATTCCAAAAAAGTTAGGACAGGTAGCAATAAGAGGCCGGAAAAGTTAAATGTACATATAAGGAACAGCTGGAGGACCAATTTGCAACTTATTAGGTCAACTGGCAGAGGATCACCAATTCCCCCAATGCTGCGGCGAAAAATAGTGGAGCAATATCAGAAAGGAGTTTCTCAGAGAAAAATTGCAAAGAGTTTGAAGTTATCATCATATCTAAACATGATCCAGAAGCGCAGGCGTTTTCTCTGGGCCAAAGCTCATTTAAAATGGACTGTGGCAAAGTGGAAAACTGTTCTGTGGTCAGACAAATCAAAATTTGAAGTTCTTTTTGGAAAACTGGGATGCCATGTCATCCGGACTAAAGAGGACAAGGACAACCCAAGTTGTTATCAGCGCTCCGTTCAGAAGCCTGCATCTCTGATGGTATGGGGTTGCATGAGTGTGTGTGGCATGGGCAGCTTACACATCTGGAAAGGCACCATCAATGCTGAAAGGTATATCCAAGTTCTAGAACAACAAATGCTCCCATCCAGACATCATCTCTTTCAGGGAAGACCTTGCATTTTCCAACATGACAATGCCAGACCACATACTGCATCAATTACAACATCATGGCTGCATAGAAGAAGGATCTGGGTACTGAAATGGCCAGCCTGCAGTCCAGATCTTTCACCCATAGAAAACATTTGGCGCATCATAAAGAGGAAGATGCGACAAAGAAGACCTAAGACAGTTGAGCAACTAGAAGCCTGTATTAGACAAGAATGGGACAACATTCCTATTCCTAATCTTGAGCAACTTGTCTCCTCAGTCCCCAGACGTTTGCAGACTGTTATAAAAAAGAAGAGGGGATGCCACACAGTGGTAAACATGGCCTTGTCCCAACTTTTTTGAGATGTGTTGATGCCATGAAATTTAAAATCAATTTATTTTTCCCTTAAAATTTTCTCAGTTCAAACATTTGATATGTCATCTATGTTGTATTCTGAATAAAATATTGAAATTTGAAACTTCCACATCATTGCATTCCGGGTTTGTACATTAACATTAATTAAGTGCTGTCAGAGTTTGACTGAACAGTATGTATGTATTTAAAATAAGAATAAAATTCAGCATATAAAAGACTGCAGCAGTTATATTAGGCTACATTTTAGCTCATACTGCAAAGCCTACAGCACAGTAATATTTTTACACAACCACCTGTTTAGATTCTCTGTGTTTACAATAATACCTCTCCAAGGCATGTATTTTAATCAAGAAGTGCTTTGGACCGTTCAAGTGCATAGCTACACCACCAGCTGTGATCTTCACAGAACATGAACGCAATAACACTAGTGAGCTTTCAAAAGCAGCCGCCTGTCAGGCAGCACTTGGGTAATGAATTAAATTGGCACTACTGATAGTGCAGAAAGACAGATAACATGCATTTTAGTGTTAACTTGGTACCAAAATACAGCTAGTTTTGATTTCCCTAGCATTTATGTTAGTAAATATGGTATTACCATGCGCAGGTTGGGTGTTATGAGCAGGCTGGTGGTCCAGACTCTGTAGATAGCTGTGGCAGCGCTCACGATGCTCCTCCAGGGTGCTCTGCTGCTTGTAGCTGCGGCCACAGTAACTGCACTTGTAGGGCTTCCCTACTGTAGGGGAGGACACTGAAATAACGCGGAGGGAGAATATGAATGCATTTCACACAGCTTATGTGTTATGTAAACATAAACATTACTAATATGGTATTGATGCTGTGGTTAATATAAGAGGTTACCTGGTAAATGTATTATATAATATATTATATATAAATATATAATAAATCAATATAAATATAATATTTCCAATATAATTTCATAAGAATACTCTAATTACTGGTATAGGATTTGTCAAACCACAGAATTTCCCTTGTCACAATTTCCCAAAAACGAAATGACAAGCTGCTCATCTATGACGTTAATAGAAGAGGAAAAAACTACAGACCGCATCTGTCCATTTAGCTTTAGAGATGTGCGTCATTTCAGAGAAATTCATTATTCTATGAAGTCATTTCTCTGAATATCTGCGTTCTAATTCAAAGGACCTTAGCAACTACAGGTGAATGCTCTTCATTATTCAAAAACACAAGCAGGATATCCTGTTTTCATAATACTCTAAATGTCATACTAGACCACTGCATTTCGTTTGACTAAAAAAAAAAAAAAGATTATATAACCGATCACTGATGTCTTATTCTCACTTATTAGTCTGCTTACACAAGCTCTAGTAGAGCAACAGGTTTAAAATGAAGTTCTAGAAAGCAAAAATAATCAGCACTTATCATTAAAAGAGAAATAGCTTACATGACCTTGACTACATTCATTTATGCTCTGTGTCAAATCAAAATGGCTTTTTCCATCCCACACACTTTTCCATCCATTTATTTTCCAGCCACAAAGTTCTCTCTCCTTGCTTCTCTTTATTTCTCGCAAATGGCCCTCTCTCAAACCACAAAGGCTCACCGGAGTGGGTGCGGAGGTGTCCTGTCAGGGCGTCACGGCGGCGACAAGCGTAGTTACAAAAGGGACATTTGAAGGGCTTTTCTCCAGAGTGGAGCTTGATATGACGCAGCAAGTTGCCCTTCTGAGTGAAGGAGGCCCCACACTGGTTACATTGGAATGGCCGCTCACCTACCGAGACCAAGACTACCAGTTTTCCCACCGGCCCAAAAAAACAGCAGCACATATCTTCAAGCTGACATTTTTAAAATATGTTTGATCTTTTTTTGTCAAGAGTCAGTCAAGAAACACTTACCTGTATGGCTGCGTTTGTGCACCATTAGAACATTGGGTCCAATGCAAATCATCCCACATATATCACATTTAAGCTTCCCATTGGGCAGCCGAATGGGACCAGGAGATGCTGGCTCAGAGCTGGCCATCTCTCCGCAGCCGCTCCCAGCCTGCCCTTGTGTACTTCCGACCATCTCCACTCCACCATCTTCTGCCAACTCGCCCTTTTCATCTTTCCATCCTTCATTTTTCTCCCCGACTCTCCTTTCTGCCAGTGGAGCACCACCTGCCTCCTCGTCACTGTAGAGCTCCACCTTGATGGAGTTAGCTGGGCATGGAGAGAAAGTTGTATATTTATTCACTTGGCAGATGCTTTTACCCAAAGCAGAACTTGTCCAAAAAAACAAAAAAACAAAAAAAAAAAAACTAAACAAACTAAACTGAGATGTTAAAGTGTGTTTAACGGACAGACACTGACCACTGAGTGAGCGGCTAGGTGAGGACTGTTGACTGTTTGGTGTGCTCACGGAGGGTCCTCTCAGCCCTGCAAAAAACTCCCGCTCTGTTGAAGAATCTCCACTACCTGAAAACATGAACACGTACAATGGGGCTCAGAATGTGTTTTTGTATTTTTCTTATTTCATGCAAAGTTTCACTGAAAATATAAGTATTTTTAACCAATGTGTGGAAAATAAAATAAAATAAAATAAAATAAAATAAAATAAAATAAAATAAATGCCAGCTTCCTTGGCTATTTTCACAGCGAGTAACAAATCAAAATACTACAAAAGAGCAACTTAAAAACCTATATAAGGTTTTTAAACTTTGCTTTGAAAAATAATCTTAAATGGATTCAGTGTTCACTCTGTCAAAAATTTATTAAAAGGAGTTTGCTGTGTAATATAATTCCCTAAGAGAACTTAAACCAGCACAATTCAATAAAATATGTTTGAGATACTGGACTCTGGCATGAGGAATATAGCAGTGGACAGAGCTGGGTAGATTACTTATGAATTATAATAAGTTACTGATTACAAATTACATGACAAAATTTGTAATCAGTAATATAATCTCTTAGATGACACATTTTTGGTAACGTAATCTAACTACTTTTGGATTACATTTAGATTTAGATTAGATTTAGAAAACTCGAAGAATCACGAACGTATATAAGCAACAGGTTTATTATAAAAAATATATAAACGTTAAAAAAAAAAGGAAAATTAGGAAAATCAATGAATTGTGAACAACTTACTGCCATTGTGTAAATAATATGTAATCATGTAATCCATAAAAAAGTAATTGTAGTCTGATTATTTTAAAAAGAGTATTTTAAAAAGTAGTTTACTCTAATTACAAGTACATGATTTTTGGAATCTGATTACGTAATCCAGATTACATGTAATCCGTTACTACCCAGGCTCTGGCAGTGCATACATTAAATAAAAGTCCCAGATTTTCAGTGTGGTCATGTACATTTGGAACCCACTATATTTAGCTACATGCATGTCTATGAAAGTAACAAATGAATATGAACTTAAAAGGTACCTGACATATACGAACGGCCATTGCAATCGTCAGCATTCATCATCACACCAGCTGCCTGTACAGAGAAATTATTTGATTACGAAGCATAAAACTAACTTACAATTTCAACAAATAGAAAAGCATGTGTTTTTAAGAAATGCATTGTTATTTTTACAATAATAAAGAACGCTTAAAGCACTCAAAGGATGCTAAAACATATATTTGGCTCATCTGATTTCAACTGAAAAAAAAAAAAAAAAAAAACTTGCTGGTTCACTGCAGTTGTTATTTCTCCCTTTCCTGTGTGGTTGCACGGTTTGACTAGCTGAATAATTGATATGCACACTGGTCAAGATCTCATTTCTAACTCAACAGCTGAATTGAGTGTCCATTCTATAGAATTCTTGTCTTAAATGAAGAGCGTAGCCTGCAAGAAACTTCCCTCCCTTTATCCTGTGACCTATCAGAACACAGGCTGTCATCTAAAGCAATGATGATACAAAGCCAAATGTAGGGGTTGTTATGATTTGCTATTACTCAGAAATTTCCGCATATTATTGCGTTGGTATTGGAAATAGGCTTTAAATGCAACACAACACATATTACGGTCAAATCTGACCTGCATTTGATGAACCAGTTTCAAAGCTTTTTAACTTTTATCCTCTCATCATGTTGTGCAGCTTTACATTTTTTTCTGTACATCTATAAATCAAATTTACCCCCAAAATCTTTGATATTGTTTACGATTCTCACACATACTGTACTATATGATGTGGTATGGTTGTGGTACAATGTCCCTTGGATGTAATTTTTTCATAAAACATTAAATGACAACATGGCACTTTCTTAAACATCTGTAGTGCATAGCTTAAATGGGAATAAATTAATTTGCTTAATGGATTCAAAAAATTGACTAATATTACCTGCTCCATTCACAACAGAGAATTATGAAACACACAAAAACTAAAATTAGAGATAAATATACATCATACATTGTATTAAAACAGGCAAGATATAAAAAAAAAATGCCAAAGGTAATTGAACTAAACAGGAAAAGTGACACTTTTGCCAACACTAAGTCTTCAATATTTCTTTTTACACAAATTGTGTTAATACACGACTATTTAAATTAATAATATTTTGTTTTTGCATTATAATACACTTTGGGACCAGACAATAACTCCTTCTGAAGGACTTCAGACCTCTGGTATCGTAATTCAATTATTTATGAATTTTTCATGGTTAAAATGGCTCAAAATTGACCAAAGGATCACAAATGGGTGCAGTTTAAACACATTCAGATATCATAAATAGCTGGTGCTGATGATATTATACTGTGAGGTGACAAGGAACATACTGCTTTCTTTTCCATTCTTTCAAACCATGAATAAATATGGACTCATATAAACAATAAATATGGACTCTTACAGAGTCGTGTTATTATTTTACATCCGCTTTATGATATACATAATAATATATGATCTAAAAACAATAGGCCTTCAGAAATGTAAGACCTTCTTGTGTCGTATGAGACAGAAAACATTCACAGCTGCAACAGGCAAATCTCATGAATTCACAGAGCTGTCAATGAGTCTAATTAACGCAATAATAGAAACAGCCCTGTCTGTCTGCAGTCACACCAGAAAACAATGCTGACGACGAGAATAAGATTATCGCGCCCAATCCCTCGTATGTTTAGTAACTTTACATACACCACCGTGCTGCAGAGGAGGACTGACAGCACGCAGAATCATGTCAATCCTGTGTGTCTGGAGCAACACTAGCTAGCCACTGCTGCTAACCAGCTAACGAGACGTGACAGCTCACAATAAGGCAAAGACATCGCTAAACTAACTCACAAACGAAAGAACAAGCGTTGCTGACAACGCAATCCGATCGGCAGCCTCCGGTCGTGAAATACAGTCGATCTTTAGACGTGACAAACTAAAGCGGAATTATGTTTCCTGAGAGCCCGCTGGCGTTGCTATGGCACCCAGCACTCGACAGATGCGTCTAGCCGTGTAAACCCTCCCAATCCGAGCATAGTTACCTGACCTAATGTCACTTTCCTTGAATAACTGCTCTTGATTTTGCACGGTGAATATTTTTTTCTTACCTGACGATCGACTGTGATTGCAATATTTATACAGCAGAAGCGCCGTTTGTTTTCTCTAGCGAAGGCAGCATCTCCGGGATCTTTTACCTGAAACCCCAAACAACTTCCGGGCCCATGCCGGGATACAGGCCCGAATAACCTATAACCGAAAAACTGCCTCTCAATTCCATGATTGGGAGGGATTATCGAATGCATCGATCCTCATGCTACAGGTTAGGAAATAAAAAGAAACGCAAAAGCTACAACGCCACATATTATTATTATTACTATTATTATTATTTCGATGATGGTATCAGTAAAAGTGACTGATGCTTTTACCAAGATTTATCATAAAGCTTCCAAATTAATATTTTAAGCAATTTAATTATTTCTCTGTCAGACAAGAAATATTTGTGGGAATTTTGTTGAATGTGTTAAAAAAATAAATGTTCTATTAATTAGGAAAAACTACATTAATGATATTCTACATTTTAAAGCAATTAATAATATAATAATATAATTATATAGTTTATAGTTATATAGTTGGCCTACATTATTCATATATCATATTTTAGATCCACTCCAAAGTGGCCGGCTCAATTTTACATAAGAGTGTTGCATTTTAAGCCTGGCCTGTAACATTCATATAATACCACGTTAATGTACATTGCCAAAATACTTTTGTACAGAGTCATATACTCACTACTCTTACTTATAATTTTTTATTTACTCATATACTTATATATTTTGTCATATACAATTATTTTATTTGATACATTTTAATGTAGGAGGGATGATTAAATTCAATCTTGTATTTTTTACAATTAATGTATATTTTTTGTTTAATATATTTTATTTTATTTTTTTTCCTACAAAAACAATAATTGGCCGACCCCCTGCAGTACCACCACAGACCCTCTAGAGGTCGCCAAATCACTGTGGAAGACCCCTAATAAAAACAACTCTATTAATCACCTAATGTTACCACAAGATGGCAGAGTTGTCATCCTCGGAGGAGAATTTCATTGAACAAAAATGAAAAACTCTTTAGTTTATAAAGTTTCACGTTTATTACACCAGAATGACTTTATGAAAAAATGCGAGCCTTCTAAAGTGTGTGTCTCTTCCTCAGAAGATCATTTTTTCCGTCTTGTCTTATGCCTGTCGAGAAGTATCTCATATGCCTCCTGGATCTGAATAAACATCTCTTGTGCCTCTGCTTGCCGCTTAGGGTTGTGATCTGGATGCCACACTTTAGCCAGTTCCCTGTAGCTGCGAGTGACCTCCTCCAGAGAAGCCTCTTCTGGCAATGATAGTATCTGATTGTAAGGAAATATTATAATGACACAAATATCATTATTTACCTTCTGTTTATATGTAAAACACTGCAAAGTGAAAACTATAAATGCTGTTTTTAACAATTAAAACGGTACTGCACTCACCTTCAGTGCCTCCATTTCTTTTTTACTATACTCATTAAGAATTATTTCCAGCATCTTCCTCCAGCTTTCCTCGTAGAAACCCCCTCCTGTCAGGACACATAACAGACGATATGGCAACAGCAGAAAATATTCCAGGAGTCCTTTGAGCCATGGAAGGAACCAGAAGAAATCAAGCAGGGCCGCTATACAGTCTGATATGTAGTACAATGTGGCAGTGGTGTTGTGGAAAACACAGTATCCCAGCGGAGCGGAGAAAGCCAACACACCTAAACTTAGACGATACAGACGAGGCCCTTGGGAAGATTGACACGAACCGGGTTAATTAAGTACATTAATTGCACATGATGCAACTCAAAGGTAAAACTGACACATAAAATGTGGGTAACAATTTATAATAAGGTTTCATTTGTTTACATCAATTATATACATTAGTTAACATGGACTAACAATGAACAATACTTCTAAAGCATTTATTAATTTTAGCTGTTATTCTCAACATTAACTAATACATTTTTTAAGATCAAAAGTTGTATCTTTTAACATTAGTTAATACAATGTGAACTAACATGAATATGAACATTTTTATTAACCCTTTCACGCATAGAGGACAGCTATTCAAAAAGCCTTTTCTTGCATATACATGGGTTTTGATAGCATAGTTACACATCACCCTCTACAGTGGACACTAGTGCATCATCCTATACATTGCCACCAAGTAGCAAGCCCTTGTATGTGGAATCCCCCCCCTCCACCCCACCCCCTCCAAACCAAGATGGCCGATGGCCAGTCAGAAATGCGAAGTTGCTCCAGAATATTAATTTATTCCTTCTATCATAAGAGACTCTTGCAGGTAAAAAAAATCTTGTAGCATCAAGTAACATGTAAGGAGTCATATCATTATTACATTTTCCAAGTATTAATTTTAGACTGGGAGGAAATTTTTATTAATAATCTGTCCACTAAATTGGACATCATGCGTCACTAGCTATATTTCAGCTACAATTCATACTATTACTGTGACTTGTTTTTGAAAATACTTCATCTGTGGTAACGTTTTTGGTTGTAAATAAATGTATTTGTGTTACTAGAATGTAATTTGCAGTTACATCAAAAACTAATCTGATTATGTAATGCATATTACTTGTAATGTGCTACTTTACTTGTTACATCAAAAAGTAATCTAATTATGTAATGCACATTACATGTAATGCGCTACTTTACTCGTTACATCAAAAAGTAATCTGTTTACGTAATGCACGTTACCTGTAATATGTTGCTTTACTTGATACATCAAAAAGTAATCTGATTATGTAATGCACATTACCTGTAATGTGCTACTTTACTCGTTAAATTAAAAAGTAATCTGATTATGTAATGCATGTTACTTCTAATGCTTTACTCGTTACATCAAAAAGTAATCTGATTATGTAATGCATGTTACTTCTAATGCTTTACTCGTTACATCAAAAAGTAATCTGATTATGTAATGCACATTACATGTAATGCGCTACTTTACTCGTTACATCAAAAAGTAATCTGATTACATAATGCACGTTACCTGTAATGTGTTACTTTACTTGATACATCAAAAAGTAATCTAATTACATAATACGTTACTTGTAATGCTTTACTCGTTACATCAAAAAAGTAATCTGATTATGTAATGCATGTTACTTCTAATGCTTTACTCGTTACATCAAAAAGTAATCTGATTACATAATACGTTACTTGTAATGCTTTACTTGTTACATCAAAAAGTAATCTGATTACGTTATGCATGTTACTTGTAATGCATTACCCCCAACACTGCTCATTTCAGATGAGATTGAAAACACTTGATCGCTTGTTTTTCCACAGTCTGAAAACATCAGTAGATCAATAGACGAGAGCTACTATAGAAATGTGTCCATTTTAAACATAATCAGAATGATCAGCTATTAAGGATAAATCAAATGGCTGAAATGGCTTCTCAAACATGAAAAATGCAGGAATTGAAAGAATTCACATGAATTAACAAGAATTGAAAGGTAAATGTTAGTTAATGCATTAACTAATGCTAACAAATGAGACTTTACTGTGTTACCAAAATGTGCATAATAGTGTTTCTCACCCAGTGGCTCTGGCCTCAGAGGTTTGAACGTGTTGTGCTGTGCAGCGGTAACACTAGCAGCTATGCTGATGGGCAGAGGAGAGAGATTGCTGCCGTAGAAGATGGATGATGTGACGATGCATGTAACGAGGGTCTTTTGAAGGTCAGAGGTCTGCTGGCCCACAGAAGACACCAGATGCACACCAGCACCTACGCTCAGTGGTAGCACTAGGAAGTAGAAGAAGCTAAGAGAACTGAGGCTTATTAAAGCCACTGAGCCAAAGTAAATACCAACACAAATCTGACCGGCAAACCGAATCAGGCCTACTGGTGGTGGTGGAGTGGCACGTGGATGTCTAACTTGGGCTCTCTCTGCTTCATGGTTGGCCTCGCTCACGTACGATGGGATACGGAAGAACTCCCTTGCCCAGCCGATGCCAAAACCACCAAAGGTCAGTATCCAGAGAAGGGCATGGCTGTCTCTGCCTAGGTAAATGTGATGAAGGCCAAGTGGGCCACCCATGGCCCACAAGGCATATGTGATCAGGAGCTTCTTAGCCATGAGGTCATTCTAGCTGTGCACAGGAACTTGGGGGAAAAAAGTCAGTCATTTGGTATGGAAAAGCTTATACACTGAAAAATATTATTTTTGCTACTTGTTCAATTTTGCTGCTTGTTCAACTTCATTTCATTGTTCAATACACTTAAATATATAAAACTGACGTTTACTTAATCCATTTGTATTGGAACTACATGAACTGAATTAACTGAAACTGGGCGTTTTGTACTGTTGCCTGTGGTCTGTGGTTTTCCCGCTTAATTGGACTACTTTAACACTGTTGCCGCATGTTGATTTTCATGTCCGCATGTTGAAGCGACATCAAATAACATGACATGTGGATTTTACCAGGGGGAACCCCACCAAAAAGCAGATTTAACCCTGCAGTAGGCGATTTTTACCAGGGGACCCCCCTTGGAACGCGATTGGGCTAGTTTTGAGTAGCAATTTGGCAGGTTTTGTTGTGAAAACCTGGCAACCCTGACGGATTGCTAGTTCCCAGGATGCTTAGTATATGGCTGGATCAGGACAGTAAATGTTGAAATTAAGAGTTATTTTATATATATATTTATATTATATGTGTTTTTGTGTCTGAAGACTGAAGTTGTAGGTGGCTACATGAATATTATTATAAAAGTGTTTTTCTTAATGAGCAATAACTGTGCTAATGTCAGTGCAATAGACCTTAGTAATGTAGCGCCATACTTAATTTTCGACAGGAATGAAAACGAGGCTGAATACAGTGCGTTCAATGGATTGTACTGTTGTTTAACAATCTGAATGTTCAGCTGATGAAACGCCTTTCTGAAAAAAACTTTCAGGAAACAAAATCTCTATCTCTAAGAGTTTTAAGTTGTGAAAATGATGTGATCTAGGACCTTTATAGAGTGCATGCCATTCTAAAGACAAAAAGTCTATCCCTCACTGCCTCGTTTTCATCAGCATTAAATTAAACATGGCGTCTAACCCGACTAAGGTCTATGGCCAATAACTGTAAGTGCTGTTCCAGCTGTGGAAAGTCTTTTGTAATGTACATCATGAATGTCATTTCCATTTACTTTAAGCACAGACTTGAATATATCAGATCTACTCAGTATAACCTAGCTGATATAACTAAAACATATTGATTAAGTGCAACTAAAATGTATGTTTAAAACTGACTTATTTTATTTTGCTTTTGATGGTGCTTGTTTCTTTGTGGAACTTGACATCCCTTGGTCTGCATTTATTTCCACTGAATGAGAAGAGCACATTTTTCTATATAACTTTTCCTTTGGTATTCCACAGAAGGAATTAAGTCACACAAGTTTGGAATGCATGATGGTTAGAAAATAATGACAGAATTGCCATTTTTGGTGTGAATTATGCTTTGATAATCTCTCTTGTCTCTCTCTCTCATATCACCAATATCACTGGCTTTCAAGTTATAAAATTAAACAGGTCACTGTTTTCTTACCTGTGGGACTGAGAGATCGAGCTTCATTCGTACACCAAATTGTTTGAGAAAACTCCTACAGCATGGTCAGCATTAAAGATGTAAGAATTCATGCAACAGATCACAGCATAATCGCTTTGAAGTTAACTTTAAATTTAAATCATTCAATTTCTGAAAATAATGTAACCTATGGACTTAAGTGTTTGCGCCAGTATGGACTTTGGTTTGATGATGACATGGGTCATAAAGAGTAAACTTTGATTTACCGTATCTGTGGACACAAATAAGACACAGCACATTAGACATTTACTAAAGTGCATTCAATTAATAAGATAATCCTGAAAAAAAAAAACAACATTATCATGGTTTCCACAAAAATATTAAGCAGCACAACTGTTTTCATCATTGATGATTATAAGAAATGTTTCTTGAGTAGCAAATCAACATATTAGAATGTGCATATTAGCATATTAGATCAAGTGACACTGAAGAGTGGAGTAATGGTGCTGAAAATCCAGCTTTCATCAAATAAATGCAGTGTTGGTGAGCATAAGAGACTTCTTTCAAAAACATTAATCAGTAGTACTTTGGTAAATTTGCATTTTTATTATTGTTTCCATCTTTGTTGGAAGAGAAACTTAGAGAAACAATAGATAACAATAGAGAAACAGCCATGTTGCTATAAATATAAGCCCCCCCATCTCATTTTGTCATTGGAGTTTTTGTTTAATATAATGAAAAATATTCCATCATTAGGACTTTGATATATTAATAATTTGCCCTTTGATCATATTTTTAATACAGAAGCACTTTTTTTTCAGTTTCATATATTCTATTACATCATCCTCAAACACGAAACTATAATATGTATTGTATTGTTTTATATAATAGTCTGCAAATGTTGACTATTGATCAAATTTCATTAGTCTTAAAGGGTTAGTTCACCCAAAAATTAAATTTCTCAAGTGAAATAAAGACCTGGCAAGACCTTCGTTCATCTTCGAAAAAAAAAAAGAAAAAAAAGAAGATATTTTTGATGAAATCCCAGAGGTTTTTATCTCCCATAGAAAGCAACGAAATTACCACATTCAAGGTCCAGATAAGTAGTAAAGACATTGTTAAAATAGTCCATGTGACTACAGCGGTTCAACCTTAATGTTATGAAGTGACGAGAATACTTTTTGTCAGCAGCCATATCACCATGTATATGCCCAAGACTGGTTGCCCACTGAAGCTAAGCAGGGCTGAGCCTAGTTAATACCTGGACGGGAGTCCTCCTGGGAAAACTAGGTTGCTGCTGGAAGAGGTGTTAGTGAGGCCAGCAGGGGGTGCTCACCCTGTGGTCTGTGTGGGTCCTAATGCCCCAGTATAGTAATGGGGACACTGTACAGTCAAAAAAGCACTGTCCTTCGCATGAGACGTTAAACTGAGGTCCTGACTCTCTGTGGTCTTTAAAAATCCCAGGATGTCTTTCTAACAGAGTAGGGGTGTAACCCCGGCATCCTGGCCAAATTTGCCAATTGGCCTCTGTCCATCATGGCCTTCTAATAATCCCCATTAACTGATTGGCTTCATCACTCTGTCTCCTCTCCACCAATAGGATGGTGTGTGTGGTGGGCGTTCTGGCGCAATATGGCTGCCGTCGCATCATGCACACTGGTGGTGGTTGAGGAGATTCCCCCTTCCATATGGAAAGCAATTTGAGTACCTAGAAAAGTGCTATATAAATGTAAGGAATTATTATTATTATTATTGTGCGCAAAAACAAAACAGAAATAACTTTATTCAACAATTTCTACCCTGTCCTGTCCTATGCAATTGACACAGTGCAGCACTTCAGCACCACGACGCATGTGTGGAGAGATGAAATAATTGAATAAAAGTCGTTATTTTTGTTTCGTTATTCTCGTCGCTTCATAACATTAAGGTTAAACCACTGTAGTCACATTGACTATTTTAACGATGTGTTTACTACTTTTCTG
The DNA here is from genome assembly GCA_037101425.1 of Elopichthys bambusa. Taxonomy (NCBI): domain Eukaryota; kingdom Metazoa; phylum Chordata; class Actinopteri; order Cypriniformes; family Xenocyprididae; genus Elopichthys; species Elopichthys bambusa. Next base: position 14,813,287 of record CM074451.1, read on the forward strand.
GACATTGAATGTGGTAATTTCGTTTCTTTGGAGACTTTCTTGGAGATTAAAAAAAACCCTCTCGGATTTCATCAAAAAATATCTTAATTTGTGTAATTAAAGACAAATTTAATTTTGGGTGAACTAGTTAACCCTTTAAACCCGCCTCTTTCTCCTCCCACAGCCCAGCCCCCTCCAGCAGATGGAGTTTGAGAGCGACTGAAATTCATTTGAGGAGCATCAGTGAACACGCTGACTCTATGAGTTCAATGCTGTTTATAATTTGCTTGTTAGCTGGTGAATAATCATTTGAGAAGCATCTATCCACCTCACTGAAGTAAAACAGGAGAGTAGTTCGCTGACTTAGTGAATTCAGAAGGAGCAACTGCAATACGTTTAGAGGTGGAAAGCGTTTGTTCGAGACTCGAGACAAGTTTCCACGTAAGCTATTATCTTATCGGGGACTCAAATGTTTTACAAATTATAACCGAGCACACGCCAAGACATGTTTTCAAAGCATGGAAACAGAAGACGTGACGGTTAGAGAGCAACTATTCCACGACCGAGTCCGAGAAACCATTGTAAGTTTCCCTCTCTTTGCTGCTTTTGTTTAACGTTACATAGTATTAAGAAGTACCGTTTGCAGTGTTACAATCTGAATGTGCCCTTGTGTCTGTCCTAATGGAATTCAATAATAATTGATTAATTAGATGATTGTGTGACGTTATCTCGTGAACCGTGCACGAGTACTTTGTTCTTTCATAAAATATTGATCGATTTCACTGATAAGACGGAGTGTGCAAGTGTTATCTTTGCTTATTATTTACAAGACATTTAATTATAAAGTAATGTGTACACAAACAGACTCTGAGGCATTCTTTTTCTTACTTTGTGCGAACAACATGATGCGCAGCTGCTCGTTGTAAAATTTAACACCCTTTGAAATGGCACAAGATGAGACCGTTTAGCTTTGTGGAGTACGGAGCTCATTTTGGAGAACAGCTGAGCTTTAGGCATCCTCGTGTATGAAAACGTCTTTGTCAATACCTAATAAAGTACAATTATAGGACCTACAGCAAGACATTTAACCTTTACTCCTTCACTCACTCAGCATTTTAGAGCAATAGGTTTGGTGCATATTTTTAAACCACTCATCTGTGTAATTCACTAGCTACAAAAACTGACCTCTTAAACTATATATTAAATCTAGCATTCACAAGGACAACGTAACACATGTTCAGAATTAGTTATAATCTTGGTGGAGCTTTTGCAGACATAGACTTCATACTTTGTTTTTCTACGCAAACAAAAGCTGCTCTTTAAAGTCTGTTTAGAGACATTTTAAGGGCATTCACTTTTATTTATACACGCTTCTGTTCTGTTTTGTCTGTGATGCAAAGCTGCTGTAATCCTCCTAGAAAATGAGAAATGCCTCTCATAGTGAAATGCACAGATGGATCACACTAGATAATGTAAATCAGACTATTCTCCTGCCCCAGGCCTTGGGCACCAGCGGGCTCATGCTGTCATTGTTATTGATCCCTTGGTCACTGATGTTTATCTGGGATTTATAGTTTAAATCAGTGGTTTTTAGCTGGTGGGTCTTGACCCAAAAATGTATCTCCGGTCTTTTCTAATAGGATCACAGACTACAGGGGAAAACCGTGTTAAATGTAATATTGGAAATACTAAAATGCAACTAATCATATAATTGTTCATTATTAGGATAGCAAAATATCAATTCAAAATTTAAAAAGGGTGGAGAAAATGCTTTGCATATCTTTTGTTGTTGACGTCAAAGATTGTGCGTACAGTCAGGCTGTCATTTAGTAATATGACTAATACCAATAGAATATCTGACTCTTCACTTTATGCTGATAAACCACTTCTGCATTTTTTTTGCATTACATTCATGAAATAGTTTTCTTATTCATTAGTTTTCCATACTATATAGTTCATTGTAATACTAATAATTATTTCTTTTTCTTACTTTTGTGTGAAAATCAGTTTTGGTCCTGTGTTGGGTCACCTTTTGATGCCTAATCTAAAATCTTAAAGTGAAACCAGTTTAAGGAGAACCACTGATTTAAATAAATAGGTGTGTATTTTGAAAAGTTTCTTATACTCATCAAGGCTGGATTTATTAGATTAAATAATACAGCAAAATTAAACCGTAATATTATGAATTCTTTAGAATTTAAAATGAATGTTTTCTATTTTAAAATACTTTATTATATATATATATATATATATGTATGTATGTATGTATGTATGTATGTGATGGCAAACCTGAATTTTCAGCATCATTACTCTAGTCTTCATTGTCACATGATCTTTCAGAAATCATTCTAATATGCTGATTTGATGCTCAAGAAACATTTCTTATTATCTTCATTATATTATAATTTTTTTTTAATTATTTTGTGGAAACTGTGATACTTTTTAAGGATTCTTTGGGTATTTCGGAATATTTACACTAATATCAAACAATTGTTACCACCTAAATAAAATAAAATGAATTTAATTTAAATAAACAGCTGACTTAAACTGAGAATGTATTCAGATAAAACTCATTTTTTGTAAATAGATTCTTGGGTGGAACTCAAGAAGTATTGAGTTCACACTTGTAAAGCAACACAAAATTTATGACAATGTCACAGTTTTGTACTTGGTTGATCTTCAAGAGGGACAACCTGTTAGAGGGAGTAGCTGATTTGGCACGGTTCCCACTCTGTAGATGTGCAAGGAATGCATTGTGTGTGTAATGCACTTTATTAAGGTGCATATCTGAACATGTTGCTTGGCCTTCAACAATAGAGGGCTTTGTGTTTACAACTACTAAGAAGGGAAATTCTTTATGATTGGACTTGTATTATTATTTGTTCCTCATGAAAACGAACGCAAGTCTTTACAATTTGATTATTTCTTAATGTTCTATTCTAATTCTATCTAGTAATGAGTTTAGTACCTCTGAATACACTGTAGTGACCTGTATCATATGTTATATATTGTGCATTGTGCATTTATTGTGCACTGATTTTGTATTTTATATTAATTTGAAGTTAAAAATTGAAAATATATGTAATTTGGCATAAATCACTTGATTTATGATGTGCTTGTCATGAATGAAAAACATACTGTGTTGTTTGTATATCATAAATGTAACAAAAAGCCTGAGAAAATCAATTTTAGGGGCCAAATAACATTTTAAAAAAAGCATAAAGTTTCTGACACTGGTCTAATTCTTAATAGCCCGGATTAAATAAAGTTATTAGTATTTTTTGTTCTACGTCTGTCTTTTTTCTAATTGATCCCAGCACACCACAAGTGTTGTTTTCTCATTGTGTCAGTTCACAGTCGCTCTATAGCTGACTGTTTTACTAAATAGGCTGTTTCACTTCAAGAAATAACTTGGGCTTCGTTCCAGGTCTCGTATTGTTGTGCAGTGAGGATTACCCGGAGCAGCTGAATAAGCCCTAAGATTCAGAACGTTTGAGCTCGGCTGTTTAACCAGCCCTGCCAAATTGGTCAGCAAATACACTAGATGACCTGGTTGCTGGTTGATACTACGATTACACTTGCATTATACGGCCCGTCTCAATATCATTGACCCAAATAGATGAAGTAGTTTGAAATTATGCTCACCATTGCCCACATAGAGTGAAATAGAAGATTAAGTTTCTTTCTGATTAATGACCTATGACAGACCGGTATTACAGGGACTTGTAAATAATGTCATTGTCCACGTTTGTGGTTGTTTGAAAGGATTTAAAGGGATGGTGCACCAAACAATGACCTTTCTGTCGTCATTTACTCGCGACGTACTGCACCCATGTCAAGTTTTTTTTTTTCTCTTCTTTTGTGGAACACAAAATAATATATTTTTAAGAACTGTTTGTGTTTTTTTTTTTTTTTTTTTTTTTTATTCATTTATTTATTTATTTTTAAATACAATGAAAGTCTGTTGAGGCCAGTGTTGTTCTGGACCACATTAGCTTCCATTGTGTAGACAAAAAACCCTGGGGTATTTTTCAAAATTTCTTTGACTGGTAACACAATGACAACAGACATGTATTATCATGTTATATTCAACTGTTAAGTAATCCTTTGTTTCAGTTTTAACACATACTATAGTTTAGCTTGGCTGTTTCAACTCTGGTTCAGTGCATGCTGTCTTTAACTATTCAAATGCTGAGCACAGATGACTGAGAACACCTTTCAAAGCTCCAGAGATATGTATCCCAAAGATTCATTGTTTTCCCCTGCTGTTAGCACTTTGAAGACAAAATCCCAGCTTCCTGTTCTGTCCCCTCCCTCATCCCTCTTCCTCTTACTGTCATTCTTCCTCTCTTTTATGGTACATATGGTACTTGAGAATAGTTTTTCTTTAGTTCACTCAATATCCCTATAAGGTATAATCTGCGTGTCTTTTTCCACTTCTCGAAAGTATTGTCTCCACATGAGAATCTTAGAGGTTTAAACATGGAATTAGAAGGCTATTGTCATGTGGACAGATCCCACTGCAGCTCTCCTGCAGGATGAGAATGGGAAAAATCATGCATTGCCCTTCCTTTATGTTAAAATAGCACCAAAAGAGATACTGGCGATTTGAAACCAGCAGGTTATAGGGAATGTGTTTATCAGATTTTATAGATTGTGGCTTTGTAGGATCTTTATTTTGAAAAGTAAATGTTAAATGAGACGCTTACTTGAATGTGAGTTAATTTCGATCGACCCAAACAAAGTCCATCATAATTTTCTTGAGCCATTTTTTGGAGACTTTAATGCATGCTTAATTAATTCACTTTTTCTTTTTTTCTTTTTTCTACTACTTTTTTTTTTTTTACTCTTACATCCATGTGTTTGTTCTTTTCTGGTCAAATGTTAAGAAGTTATATTGCAGCACTACAGTTGTGTGTGTGTGTGTGTGTATGTGTATGTATATATAATATAATGTGTGTGTATACATATATATGTATGTATGTATGTATATTTTATATATATATATGTGTATGTATGGATATTTTATGTGTGTATAATGATGTAAGTAATATACAATATTACTATGTAATATAAATATGACCAACTATTAAGACCTTGTGATAAATCTCTAAATGTAAATTTGACTGTAAATCTTTACTGTAATACCTCATCTAATCCCAGTTATAACTGGTTTAACTCTTCATTTGCATTTGAGCTGTAATCTTCATCCTCCATCTGGTGCTGTTACCTTCATTCTCAAGTCTGTATTGTGGGTGTTCATTCATTAAGAATTCAGATTGCTAAGAAAAGGGACAGCTGGCTTTAAAAAAGAAAAAAGGAGACACTCTACTTATTGATTCTCTCTTTCTATTGCTTTTACATTCTAGGACACCAAATGCAGTTTCTTTATCACTGCTATACCCCTTTCTTCCCACTATCTTTTATCAATAATATGAAATATATTCCTATAACATCTTTGACCAGTTCAGTCTTGTCACTGGTCTGTGTGTTATCATTAAGGACCAAATGTCCTTGATTAGGAGCTCTTATGTCACCGCTATAAAGGCAATCTGGACTGTGCACAGTGGCATGTATCAGTGATAATAGGGCTGTGTTGGAGTGTGTTTCATGACCTCTGCTCTGTTACAGGCTCTCTGTCTAACGTGTTCTTGATAACCTAAATTGGCAACGCATCTAAGCAGCGAATTTGCACAGCATGTCTTGTAGCTGCCTGTTCACGACTATGTTGCTCATGTTAACTGCATGACTCATACTGCAGATTTCTGTGAGAATCTCAGATACTCTGCAAAGTGGCATTTATACCCAGTCTTCTAAGAAAGATTGTGATTATTCTATGGAACATAAAAGGACAAGTTTTGAAGAATGTTCACACTGCTCTCTTCCATATAATGAAATTGGGTGCAGACCAAGGGTGGGGATCTTAAAGTTCCTAAAAGGACTGGAAAAGCTAGCTTTATGTGAGCGTATACAAGAAGAAAATACAACTTTCATTTGGAATAAAATTAGCTTGAAACATGGCACTTCAGTTATGCTCCAGCTTCAGGCCTTTTTCCTTCTGATGTTAAATGTTCAGTTTTGTTGAAAGACCAGCTGCAGTGTATTTGTAAATGTAAATCATTTCATGTTTTCCAATTGCACTGATCTTTTTCTCTTTTCTCTGCTTTAGATTTGCGTGCTGCTTTTCATTTGCCTGTACATCTTGTCACACTTCATTCTCACTCACTTCAAGAAGAATGCTGAGTTCGTCACTGGTAAGTTTAACGTGACCCCCGGACCCTTAGCAGTTGTTTGGTTTCATTTATTACAGTCCTTCATATCACACCTGTGATTTACTGCAGCTGCTTTGTGAGCTGAACAACATTTCTACTCACTGACTATTTGTTGGTCAGCACGACCTGACATGGTCATGCCCCTTCAATTGCCAAAAATGCTTTGTTTGGTACCTAATCATGCTCAGATAGTAAAGTATCACTGTATTTCCTGTTACTTGATGAATAGTTTTGGTGTTCTTTAGCTGTGAAAATGAAATCTTCAGAATAGAAGAGTCAAAGTTTCTGATTGCTGTTGACAGCAGTTATGTAATGTTGAGGGAGGGCAGCAGTGTGGATGAGGAATGTTCCCGTGAGATAAACATAGGCCCCCTGCCTCAAGCACTGCTGGAGGTTTCGTAAGAGAACACTACCTCATGTTTTGGTGTACACCCCTGTAATTGAACTCTCTGCTTTCTCCCTGTTCTGCTATACCTGTTCTCAGTGGAAAATCTGAGGAATTTTCTCATACTAGATGTGTTTTAAACATGTCAGGCTTGTATAGACTGTTGAAGAATTGTTAGGAGCCGCACATACAGGATGCATTTTTGTGTTCAAAAACAGGTAAATCAGAGCAGAATGCAGGGGTCTTGAAATATTTGTAATACAATGTGTTTTTTTTTTTTTTTTTTTATATATATATATTTATATATTGGGCTGCCCCTGACTAAAGATTTTTCTAGTCGACTATAGTCTTCATTTAAGCTATTAGTCAACTAATCGCACATATTAATTTAATTACTTAATAAATATATACTGAGGAGAATACTAAACCATAATGAGTGTTTTAGTGCACACATAAAGCTTGCTGCAAAGCACCGGCAAAAGTAATGATTATGAATGAGTCGCAAACAAAATAGCAAGGAGACATTTTAATTATTTATTAATAAACTAGTGTTTTCTGAGTCGGTGTCGGCTGCCAAGATGATGTTGACTCGTCATCTTTGCAGTAACGCGTCGGTAACACTTTACAATAAGGTTCATTAGTTAACATGAATTAATAATGAACTGCACTTATACAGCATTTATTAATCTTTGTTAATGTTAATTTCAACATTTACTAATACATTATTAAAATCTTGTTAACATTATTGCACTGTGAACTAACAGGAATAAACAATGAACAATTGTATTTTTATTAACTAACGTTTACGAAGATTAGTAAATAGGTAACAAATGTATTGCTCATGGTTAGTGCATGTTAGTTAATACATTAACGTTTAACTAATGAACCTTATTGTAAAATGTTACCAACGTGTCTAGAGAGAAATGCGCCTTTCATATGGATTACATAAGCAGAGAGTATTTTCGATTTGAATTGGTTCGTTTAAAAGTAGACATTTCAAGCTTTTTATAGATGTTGCAGATGTTATAGATTTTTCTCTCATATCTGTGAGGCAAGTAGCCTATACGCCAATTTTGGTTCATTTTTGTGACGCGCTCCAGTTCAGGGAGACCAAGATGGTGGAAAGTGCATCCTGTCAACATTTTTTGTTATTGTGAGTTTACTCAATTATAAAACCCTTTACAGTTTAGAATGATGTACTACTCTTATCTGTATGACCAAAAATGACGGAGTATTTTAGGTTGTTTACGCTCAACAAAATGCAAGTGATCGCACCGGTGCCTCCATGTCTTGCAGTAAGCGTGCTATACTTTAGCTTCCACACTCTGCACAAAAACTTGGATGTGTGCCTAATAATGGCGCACATTTATCTAGGTTAACGTTAGATTAATTTATCGCTTTTTACATTGTTCCATTTTTGCTCAAAGACAGCTAGGTACAGTAAAACAGATTTTATGGGGTCTCAAACTAATTGTACATATTTTTTTCTTTTAATTTTTTTATACCTTTTTATAATGGTCTCATATCAGTGGACAGGAAAGTGTAGGGAGAGACAAGGGAAATCATTTCAAACATGAACCTGGGTTCCTGTGAGCACAGCTGCTCCGGTGTCTTTGCAACCTTTAAAAATGTCCGTCTACCACATGATTACATGATCAGAAATGTAAAAATAGTGCAGAGGAAAGTAAAAACATGTGCTGTGTTAGACACAGAACATTGTGCATGTAACTTCTAGCTAGACTGTTGAGGAATTTTTACAATTTGTTAAATGATATAATTTCATAATTATTATATAGGTCAGACAGTGGTTTGGCCTTGAATCTGGGTACCCATGAGCACAGCAGCTCCTGTGTCATTGCAGCCTTTAAAAACATTCGTCTAGCATGTTTACATGATCAGTAGTGCAGAGGAATGTAAGAATATGTCCTATGTTAGACACGGGACATTGTGTACTTAACTTCCAGCCAAGCCATTACTATATTCTAATTTAGGAACACAAACAGAATCACTGCACAAGATTTGTTGCTCAATTTTTGTGTATTTTTAACACATCTAAAACTCAAAGTCCATTTCATAGACTAAACGTGCACCATTCGTGTTGGGCTGAAGCGGTTTCTTCAGTTGTATATTGGTTGTTGTGAAGGATATGTGCAGAAAACCTGTTCTGCATTAGGTTTGGGGCTCACCCAGGAAATGTCACACACATCTACCCTGCAGCTCTGTCACACTGGGCATGTTTTGCTTTTCTCGCATGAGAATGTTTGAAATATATTTTTCATTCTTTTCGCCTCATGCTTTCAGTCTGTCCTTGTTAGCGAGACAAATTACTCTTCAGATGGGTTTTGTTTTCCTGCATGTGCAATAATGAACGATCAAACGACTTCCCAAAATGTCTTTCAAATAAATTTTGCTAAAATGGTTTGAAAGGGTTTACTTCACGGATTAGCTTTATAATGAATCTGGGTCATTCTGAGATCTTTTGTTCAATTTAGTTTCAAGGCTGAACTGGGAGTCTAGACATCAGCATGTCTGTAGTGTGTGGAGACAAACTTATTTCCTTTTCCTTTTTTGCCCACAGATGACATTGAGGATGCCACTGTCAACAAAATTGCGTAAGTAATTAGTACTTAAATTTGTACTTTTTACTTCTTTTAAAGTCCCCCTGTGGTCAATCATTTTATTCCTTAAAACACCAAAATGGCATATTTGAGCATTTTTCATGTGAGAATTTTTTCATTCCTTAAAATAGGTTGAATGTAACTGTAGTTCACCTGCTATATTGCCAAATGTACCCGATTTTTTTTTTCATATCAACAAAAATATACCGGGATAACCTGGCTTCTCTTGAGACTTGCCCTCTTTCGGAATAGTTATAGTTAATGATATGCTAAAGCCCGCCAGCACGTTGACATGATTGGTTACAAGGTAGTCGTCAAACCGTGTTTTTGAAACCGTCTTTAGATCACTGCAGTTTTAAACAGAAAATACTCAGCAATGGTGTTGACTTATGCTTTAAGACAAACCATCTGCAAATTCATATTAAAAACACCACATAGATATATGAACAACACTTAAACTTGATTTTCACCACAGGGGTACTTTAAAGCATATTAAAAACACCACATAGACATATAAACATCATTAAGAACTTGATTTTCACCTCAGGGGGTCTTTAATAAAGTATCAACATTACATGAAAAGGCCGTACAACTATTGGATAATGGACTAATGGCCATAAATCTTTTTACGCATTACTTTAGCAAGCTCAAATTCAGTCTGACTCAATTCTGGTGCCTAACATCCCATTTTTCACATAAAAATAAATTAAAATGCATAAAATAATCATCACCTTACTTTAGCAATTAGATATCTGATTTCACTCAGAAATGTGTCACATTGCAGTTCATAGCAATTCACACTGACTTTAAGTAAAGGACACTTTACTGGTTAGTGGTTACTATTTAGTTTTTTATTAGTTTGCCTTGAATGACTGTAAGTGGACAGATTGCTCTTTGGTCTCCAGCGTGGCATTTAACTTCCACCTCCCTTCACAGCTGGCACTACGTCAAAGTAAATGGCTGCAAAATATTTCCTCACTCTTCTTTGAATTTTTTTTTTTTTTTTATATCCCCTCACTCTGCAGGCTGTGGCTGTGTACATTCACACTCTCAGTGGCCGTGTGTGCAGTGCTGCTCCTGCCCATCTCTATCCTGTCCAATGAAGTTCTGCTCACATTCCCACACAGCTACTACATGCAGTGGCTCAATGGCTCGCTCATCCGCGGTAAAAACACGCACAAATAAACTAAGTTTGCTTTGCACATGTGGTTTGTGACTATACCATATCGATTTACAAAGAGTCAATAGTTATCAATCTAATCAGTTACAATTTCATCAGGTTGTCAAGCAGTATTTTTGTCACCAAATCTGAACTGAAATAGTAATGTTTTTATTCCCATAAGGACTTCGTGTGGGAACACAAATTAAGTCTAACGGCTCTTTGTTAACACGTGTTGGGCATAGCAGTGTCTGCCAAGAGTATGAAATGTTCTGGCTGTAAATCCAAGGCCACAATTTAGTCTAAAATCCAGATTTTCATTTGCCCTTTGATATTCAGTTTGCACGTGCACCTCATAAGCTGCAAAGATTGTACGTGATCACAATAGAATTAGCCAGGAAATATCAGACCAACTGAGAAATAAACAGAACAAAAGCTTAATGGCACTTAGATGAAGCGCTAGTTGAAGTTAGTATGGCACATGGTCGCCCTCTAGTGGTCTGTTTGCTGTGTTCTTTGTATTCCACCAATTTACCTGGTAGGTCTTTTGACCACACAATATTTAATATACATTGTTAAATATTGTTGATGTGTACTACTGTTTAAAATGTAATTTGTTCCTGTGATGGCAAAGCTGAATTTCAGCTGCCATCACTCCAGTCTTCAGTGTCACATGATCCTTCAGAAATCTAATGTCTAATCTTTTGTTTTGGTGCTTAATAAACATTACTTATTATTAGCACTGGTGAAAACAGTTGTGCTGCTTAATATTTTTGTGAAGACCCTGAACTTTTGGATAGTGTAAACACAAATGTATTGATGTGTTATGTAAATTTTGGGTTTTTGCTTTTTAATTTGGGAATATGGGAGTACAATATTATTTCATTTAATCACTCATTCTCCTCCTCTCTCTGTTTCAGGCTTGTGGAACCTAGTCTTCTTATTCTCAAACCTCTCTCTGGTCTTCCTAATGCCATTTGCCTACTTTTTTACTGAATCAGAAGGATTTGCTGGGTCGAAAAAGGTAAAATGATATAAAGTTTAACAGTAAACACATCTCTATAGCATCTGAATTGAGATCTGTGTTTGATGTTCAGCTGATATGTGTGCTTTCCTCTGAAAGGGCGTTATGGCGCGGGTGTATGAGACTGCAGTGATGCTGCTCCTCCTCAGTCTGTTGGTGCTGGGCATTGTGTGGGTGGCATCAGCTCTTCTCCATCACAACACCGCCCGTGAGAGTCTTTATGGTGAGGGCAGCCGTGCAACATTAGAGACTATGTACTGCACTTGTTCAGTGTCTTTTGATTAAATAGATCACAGTTTTTAATGCTAGCTAGACTCCTAAATTTTTTCTTAATTGTACAAGAGCAAGATAAAGATACAGGTTTAGTAACATTATGCTCTTTTTTTCCTGTGCTTTTCAGACCTCTGGGAATATTACCTGCCCTATCTCTATTCTGGAATCTCACTCTTTGGCGTTCTGCTGCTTTTGTGTAAGTTTATATAATATTGTAAAAAATGTTGTTGGTGGTTATTTGTTTTTAAATCATTGTTTAACATTTAGTTTTGTATTTCATTACATCGAATTTCCTTTTTTGTCTTGTAACAGTGTGCACACCCTTTGGGCTTTCACGCATGTTTAGCGTCACTGGGAGCTTATTGGTCAAACCTCGGGTAGGTGGACAAGATAACTGTTCAAATTACTTTTTGTTTGTGGTGTATTTCTATAGTTCAATCAGGGGTCCCTGAAGGTCAAAATATTACAATTAGAATAACTGTTTTCTATTTTAATCATTTTAAAATGTAATTTATTCCTATGATGTAAAGCTGAATTTTCAGCATCATTACTCCAGTCTTCAGTGTCATATGATCCTTCAGAAATCATTCTAATATGCGGATTTGATTCTCAAGGAACATTTCTTCTCATTGTATCAATGTTAAACAGTTGTGCTGCTTAATTTTTTTTTTTTTTTGTGTAAACTGATACTTTTTTTTTAAATTTTTTTTTAGCATTCTTTGATGAATAGAAATTTTAAAAGAATAGCATTTATTTGAAACTGAACTCTTTTGTAATGTTTATAAATGTCTTAACAGTCACTTAATTAATTGAATGCATTCTTGCTAAATAAAAGTATTAATCTTTCAAGCAAAAGAAAAAAAATCTTAAATTTTAAATTAGTGTATATATTTAAAGAGAAATTAGATGTGTGAAGTTAAGAGTATCCTCCTTTTTTATTTTTTTTTATTTTTTTATTTTTTATATATATAGTTGTTGGAGAACTTGGAAGAAACAATGAACTGCACAGTGTTTGAAGAGGCATCTCTGTCCAGGAAGTTGAAAAGTGAGTGTCAGGATGTGAGAAAGGCATACTGGCTGCTGTTAAGGAAATGGCCCCACCTTATAAAGATTTCTCTCTTTCTTTTTCTCATTTTCTTTTTAATGTCTATAGAAGTTTTTCTGCCATTATGAACCAGGATTTACATGGTTTCCTAAACTTATAAACACTCTCTATCTAATGTTTTAGGTAACAACACCTGTTGGATCAGTGCAAACATGGAGGCCATCAACAAGGAATTTTTGAGTGTGAAGTCCAAACGCATTGCTTTAGGTACGAACATGCCTGTCAAACTGTTAAATACATTGATCATTTAATTATCTTGAATTGCTTTTCATCCTTATTTCTTCCACGTAGAGTTGCGGAAGAGAGTATCTCCATGGCAACGCAACCTTGGATACCCAGTGGCCATGCTGATGCTTTTAGCTTTGACTGTAAGAGTGAACCTTATGAAATACAGAATACTTATAATGGCTATGATATAGCGTTGTGCTAGAACCAAATTTACTGTGTTTCTCAGGTGGTGTGTGTGCTGATGGTCTGCTTCCACGTGCTAGAACTGCTCTTTGATGAATCTGCCATGCCTAGAGGGATGGAGGTGAGATGCATGACAATGTCCTATTTACATTTGCCATTTCTCTTACAGCATTCATAGATGGACCTGTTAATGTAATTCATGGGGGGGGGGGGGGATAATTCAAGGATAATTTCATAATTTGATTTACTCACCCTCATGTCCTTCTAAAACCAAAAAAGGAGTACTAAAAACGTTCCAAAGCATCATAAGTATTGCAGTAATAATTCATTATGATAATCTCACAATGGTTGGTTTTCTCTGTTGCAGGACCCTAACTTGGGGCTTGCCTCGTTCTCAATGTTCGGTTCTCTGGGAGCTGCAGTGCAGGTGGTCATCATCCTGTATCTCATGGTCTCCTCGGTTGTTGGCTTCTACAGCTCTCCACTCTTCACCGGTTTGCTGCCACGTGCACAGGACACTACCCTCACACAGGTATAGAGAACTCTCATACTCATCGTGAAACCGCTGTGGGAATAGTGCTGGATATCTCGCATTCAGATGCTGTGGCTCTTTATAGTCAAACTGAATTGTTTGTCTCTCCACAGATTATAGGGAACTGTGTTTCTCTTTTAATACTCAGTTCAGCCCTGCCTGTTTTCTCTCGTACATTGGGTAAGTATTTTAAAATGATTGGTCATTATTTAATGTTTATTTAATAGCGGCATGATTTTGAGGTCTGTTGTAGGCCAAGACACAATTAGCATTTTTTTTTTTTCCTTCCTTCTTTTAAAGACAAAATCTGTTAATTCATAACAATTTATCAATGTTAAATGTAGCTGAGAGTACTACATTCTCATTGGTGGTTCAAAGCATATTAAAATTAGTAAAAATGTTTAATAAATGGACAAGTAGGGCCATGTGTCAAACTTTATGAATGACAAAAGTTAAATTTGTAATCTTTGGTCTGTCCACAAGATGGCAGTAGTTAGCAGTATTTCAGCAATATGTATCCATAGTGCATTACAATTTGAATTAATACTTTATAATGATCCTCTTTTTTTTTTTTTTTCTTCATGTAACTACATGTAGGAATTACAAGGTTTGATCTGCTTGGAGACTTTGGACGGTATAACTGGCTCGGAAATTTCCATATTGTTTTCCTGTACAATATGCTTTTTGCTGGACTCACATCCGCCTGCCTCATCAACACAGTCACATGGGCCTTGCAAAGAGAACTCATTCGTGCCCTTGGTTAGTCTTTTTTTTTTTTTTTTTTTTTTTTTTTTTTTTTCATAATGATTTATTTATTTACCACTATATATATATATATATATATATATATATATATATATATATATATATATATATATATATATATATATATATATGTATATGTATATGTATATATATGTATATGTATGTATGTATGTATATATAATATAATATAATATATATATATATATATATATATGTATATAAATAAAATATATATACATATATTATATATATATACACACACACACACACACACACACACACACACACATATATATATATATATATATATATATATATATATATATATATATATATATATATATATATATATATATATATATATATGTGTGTGTGTATATATATGTGTGTATGTATGTAAGTCTTGTGGATTTGGACTTATAATGCCCTTTATTTCCAACATGACTCCATGACTGTCGATAGACCTTGACTTGTATTGACCTTTTGTAAGGGTTAATTCTAACATTTATCTCAAGGAAAATGTGTGAGGGGGAAGATTTGTGCATGTACACATTGTATCTTAAAAGGACAAGGGGTGTGCGCTATGCTGCCATTTGCCAGTGTTTGTAGTTAGTCTTTGGGTGAGGTGTTCCTCGCACAGGCCATGTTTCTCTATGGGTAGGTCTCTTTCCTCAGATAGAAAAAACACAATTCTCTCAGGAAAGTGAGAGGGGACAGAAGGGGAGAAGGGTTCCTTGGGGACCTCGGGCGTCAAACTCCTTCTGGAAGACACACACCCATCGCCCTCCGCCCAACACAAACAACACTCGCTTGCATAGACCATCTCTTTTTCTTTACTCAGCCTACTGGCTTTTGTTCTTTGATTGATTGGTTTGCTTTCAACCCAAACATCGCCTGCCAAAGTTACCTTTTCTGGTTGTTAGATCAAGGTTGGCGCTCTAATGTAGTTTACTCTGCTGTTTCCTTTCTTCAGGACTCCACAGACTGCCTCTGACTGTGTCTCGTTCAACCATCCCCCTCAAACTCCTCCTGGCCAATGGGCTCTCAAAGATTCATTGAAGAGCGATCAGCTTTTTCATATATTATTGGCTATTGAAGCCCATTACCTTCTGGAGACTGTTCTGGATCCCGTTCTGGATCCCATTCTGTGGCTTTCTCCTATTGGACCAAAGCTATTTTGTGTTCATTATAGGTGAATGGTCACCAAAGCTGTTTAGAAAGGTTGCCTGAATGATATATATCGACTGATGGAATCTCTGGCGTGGGTTTCTGCAACTGGAGCTTTATGCGTTGTTTACTTCAGTAATATTTATGCTTACTACTGCATTTAAAAAGGGATGTCAAATCACTGGATGCCTTGAACTAACGCCTTATGAAAAATGAACAATGGCTTCAGAGGACTTTGACATGCGTCCAGACAGGAGATCTATTTCAGAGGATGACATCACTGCCATGACCATGTTTCCTTTTCCTGGTGGTGGAATGAGTGTTGAGTTCTGTCCTGGTGGGCCCCCCACGCTTTCCCCTTGTATATCACTATTTTTAGTGTCATCCAATGAATCCAATCCCTGTTTTACTGTGGGTCCTTATTGCAGGAAGTTCATTATGATGGGGTTTGTTTGCTTCTAATTGTAGTGAAGAACCTGAGAAAAGGGACCAAAGTGGAGCAAGTGACACTGATCTTGGAGATTATATGTTCGTGCGAGAAAACATGGTGGGATTCTCGCTTGAAAAAGACACTTTTTGGAGAGTTTAGGTTTTAAAATGTATATTAAAAAAAAGTCTGACAACGGCTGACATTGATTTGAAGCTTTAAGCCAAGACAGCTGTGAATGTTTAGGGGTTTTGTTCCTGTTTTTGTCATTTCATATGTGAAACTTTAATGTGCAATATTATATTGTTAAACTTTAACATACAGTTATGCAAATCTAACTTGACTGCCTTCCAGAAACTATTTTGCGGATGACCAAAAGGTGTTTTTTCTGATTATGAACACCTAATTTGGGCAATAAGGTGACAGTTTTGTTAGTTCATACGTTTTGAGTTGAACTATGTGGAGGGACAATCAACGCACATGTCCATTTCCTGTTTCATGGACACTACGAGGCTGTGATTGATAAATGTGAACTTTTTTTGATTCGATAATCACTAGTTTTATATGGTGCAGTATTAATGGTGTACACATTTTATTTGCCGATTACACTGTTGTTTATTCTTTTGTATGACGATTATTTATGAATTTGTTCTGTATCAGCATCATTTTAAACATTTCATTTCAGACTCTTCATTTGTCCCCAGTGGGCAATTTACAAGGTCACGTAGAGTAACATAACATACATAGGAAGCATCATACATGTCATAATGTTCTTCAAGTCATGGCCAGTAGAGGACAGTGTACCACAAATCCATCATTACAGAATCTCTATACTTCAGGTTCTTCCTCAACCATATTTTAATAACATGATAGTTGCATAAATCATATTTTCGTAGAGTATAAATTACGGTCATGTAGCTGTTAAGTCAATTATGGATGTAAAGCACTGCTAAATCCATAATTACATCCACTCAAAAATAACAATTATCATTTATTCATTATTCATGTACTAAACCTGTATGATTGATTTTTTTTTCTTTTTTCTGTGGAACACAATATTGTGATATTTTGACCTCATTGATTTTCAGTGTATGACCAAAAATATATCTTTTCCATTCATAAAGGTTTGGAATTTTTTTTTTTTTTTTTTTTTTTGGGTGAACGATCCCTTTAAGTGTTTTTCTACTCTCACAAAATACATCTTTATAGTTCAAAACAACTAGGTTCAAGAGTCTGTCCTGAATTGGTGGATCATATATGAATGGAGAACTCTTATGGGGGACAAAGAAAATAAAGTAAGCATGAATAATTTAAAAAAAAGAAAATGTTGACCTTTTTAATTTTTTGAAAATTCTAGCCGCTCCCTTTGTGACTGTGACAAACCATTTCTCCACATTCCCTAAACTGAAATGAGTAAAGAACAATAAATGTGTTTACACCTGTTTTTCCAACCAGTGTGTCATTTGTGAGTCATTTTAAACCCATTTTTGGTTCGGGATCTGTTAAGGACCTTTCCATGGAGGTCAGCATACATTTCTTGCCATCTGAGCACCTGACTACTGCTTCAATGGCGCCGTGGTGGTTATGTTTAGCTCTGGTGTTAGTGTGTTTGTCTGTCCATACATCTTCCCCCAGCTGTCCCTCCGCCCGTAGCTGGCCGGCTTTAATCAGGGTCTTTATTTTGCCCCAGGTCTGTCAGCAGGCCCGTAGAGACACCGCTGCTGACCCATCCTGTGCTTTCCCTTCACGGATGCCCATGGCAGATAAAAGCTCTACATCATCAGGAGAGTGCAAGCCACTCGCTTTCTCCCTTTCACCCCCCACCTCTATATAGTCCATCCGTTTTCCTTGTTGAGTGTACATTTCCTGTTTCTTTTTTCTTTTCTCTTAAAGCAGAAAAAGAAATCCCGGACTCTGATTATGACTCTTGATTTTTGTTTTCTTGCCATTTTTTGTACTCATTGATGGATGTCCTGATAGACATAAATTGTGGGATTTGTTTATTGTTAAATTTCTTCTGCTAAAAAAGCTACAAGAAGTGAAACAAAAGTGAATTTTTCAACTACACTTGTCAAGATCTGCTTGGTTATAAACATTCTTCTAAATATCTTCCTTTGTGTACAGCAGAACAAAGAGATTTATAGAGGTTTGGACCAACTTGAGGAGGAGTAAATTATGACAGAATTTTCATTTTTGGGTGAACTATCCTTTTAAGCTAGTCCTAGACTAAAATGCATTTTAGAGCGGTTTTAACTGAAAGCAACTTGCACTGACATATCTTAAAATGTTAGTGCAATTGTTTTGTCTCAAAATGCAAACCAGTTTTTTTTCTCTCTAAGGGTACATTTATAAAAGCTACTTAAATGCCCTAATTGAACTAAGGCCTAATCCTGGCTTAGTCTAAGCGCTGTCTGTGAAACTGGGCCCTTAGTTCAGCAATATTGGGTGGACGTATGCCACTTCGGTTGATCAGCAGAAGGCATTTGACTGGTCACAAATTACTTAATCATATCAGACAGGAGGAAGACAGGCAGTCTTTCACAGGTTGCGATAGCCTATCGTTATTGTCAAAACACAAGAATGAAGGGGGAAATAGGCAGATTAGCTTTCCTGGCGCTTGTTTGAAGTGTGCGCCAAAGTGCATTAGAAGATATTATTCCTTCTGGAAAATAGAAAACTCTCGGCCGGAAAAGACTTGCTAATCAACTGATAATGCGCCGCGCTGCCCGCCTGCAATGGCACATCCACGCCCTCCTTACACACTCATGACACACTCCCTTCACACACTCAAGAAAGAGCCGTTCTCACATAGACCCCAAGAGGTGTTTTTGAAAGAAAAGAACCGACATGAACTAAAAAAAAATTTAAAAAGAAAAAATGAAAATTTGGTTTTATATATTTTCTATGGGATTCCAAATTTCGATTCGTTTTTTGCCAAAAGCACGTGCTCGCGAATCTGTTGAGAACCACGTGAGTATCTGGTTCACGAGAGAACTCCAGCGCGGGTTTCTGTAACGCTACTTTCCAGTAAATTGTTTTATAGGCTATTGAAATTTGGTTAAAATAAGTAATGGATAAAACACATAGATCGCAGATTTTATTTGCGTTTTATGTATAGTGCTATGTAATGCACTCAAACGACTTAATCACTTCGACAATGACTTTTATTTCTTTAAATTAAAATATAATAAAACGTTTCATTATGAGTCGGAGATGTGAAAATAGCAGCTGTAAGGGGCACAGCATGGTTGCTAGGTTTTGCTATTCATATTGCTGACCACATACCATGTCGACAAGCTTTGAGTAATGAACCCCTTTTATGATACAGTTGAGAGGAATGCCTCGTGTTTCTCAAAGCTTAAAGGCCGGAACACACCAACCAGACTAGCGGCAACGAAAGCCGACGGTGTTGTCGCCTCACTTCGGTTGTGTCAGGGAAAAAATATGTGCTTGAACACACCGAAAGAACGCGCGTTCTGCGCCTGTGTATAAAGCAGATATGTTTGTCTATATTCGTCATTCAAAATGGGAAAGCGAATTAGAACAAGCTTCTGTCTGTGCCGGCATGACTTGCTTTCATAACTTTTGCTTACATTCTCGTAAACTGACTGGTTTGCTATACTGAACAGCCAATCAGAGTTCTCTCTCTCGCCTACGGCCCGACGCGGCTTCAACACGTCGATTTGGCCGAAAAGAAGCCGACAAGGACCAACTTCAGCCAACGGTGCGGAACACACTGAGGAAACTTTGTCGGCCGACCGTCGGCTTGGTGTGTTCCGGGCTTAAGATGTCACTAATATTGAATCACTTAAGATTTTGACTATATTTCTAGTTACTTTGTCTATTTTTGCTTCTCCAACAAAAACAGATCCAAACTAAGCCACAACAAAATTAACCATAGGGCGTCTGTCTCTGAACAACACCCAGTACAGTAGAGATGTTTCTTTAGAGATGATCCTAAAGATGTTTCATTGCTGAATGAGTCAATGTTTTGAACGAATTGAATGATTCAATGATTCGCTCATAAACACAGGCGATTATTTTAAAGAATTACTTCGCAAACTCTAAATAAGTACGTTCTAAATAGTATGAATGTGTGTGGAATGTAACGTACCCACAATGTTGTCATTGTCATGTGACTTACCAGATGGCTTCACCACCATTCACAAAAAATCCTCTCCTGTGGCCTCATAGGAAAGTAAAGTGTCCATCGTATGCACACTTCAGAATCTCGGCGGAAGTAGTAGGTCATCCGGGTACTTTTTGCCTGCTCTTTTCTTTTGTGAATACTGTGAATTTGGACATACTTCTTTTGTCACATAGGCCTACTCTTTTTCACCTACTAGAGAAGTATGCGATTTCGGATGCAGCCAGTCACTTGAATAGTTCTTGAATCAATCAGTGTTTTTGAACGAATGGGTTGAGTAATTGATTCAATGACTCACTCATAAAGACAGTCCCTAGTCTGCCATCTACTGTTATATTTACATTCTAAACAAGGTCTTTATAGTACAGAGTACAGTATAAAACACATTTTTTTTTACAATAAATACTGAGTGCTAGACTGAGTGTATTATGTAAAATATGAAATATTAGCCATACAAAAGCAAGACATGAAGTTGTCCTTTGCATGGTATCTTTTGTTTTCCTGTCCAAGTACGGCTGTAAAAACATGTTTCTAAATCTGGTCAGCATGATAGCAGGTACAGTACATTATCTGCAATATATTCTCTTCTTTTGACCTTTAACCTGTTTGTTTTGGGTCAGGAAGTTCCACCCTGATCTGCTATTGTCCTGTCACGGTTGTTGTATTACTACAATTATTATATAGGCAAATTTCATTGTCTTATAAAAGCACAGAGCATGCATATATAGACTGTGCATGAAGTGACAACAAAACCAGGCTATAATGCAGAATGATGTATCTATGTACACCTATGACAGATCCTCCTGTTTATCCATGATCCCTTGTCACATTGCTCTGGACTGCGATAAGCATGTTAGTTAAGGTAAGGGGCAGCCTATGAAGCTGTATGTTGGCGCTGAAGCCAGAAATCATGTGCTTTTAGCATAGCACAGTACAACACACCGCCCTACCTCTTCCTGCACTGATAACAGGGTGAGGGACGATAGAATTGACCGATGGTGGTGGGTCATAATGGGTGTCAGTTCCTTGACTCTTCTCAGCAACCCCCTCATCTCCCCGGTCCCCCCAACAGCTTTTGTCTCAGGAAACATATTCTTTCAAGCGTCTAGTCAGCATTTTCCTACTAAATATAAGTGCCTCCGCCTTATTTACAAGCCCGTGTTACATAAAACGTGCTCTATAACGTCTGACATGATTGATTGAACACCATCACCCCCAAAGATCAGCTGACTATTCGAGGCAGTTTTGGAATCGAGGGCTTTGCGAATGACGCAGCATCTAATTTTGCTGAGGCCAAGTAAAGTAGCATGAGCTCAACAGTACTTTACTATTATAAGTCCAGGTGTAGTCACTATTTGTCTGTAACGGGAAAACGAGGGCTTGAGTAACTCTGGCAGGAAAGATCTAATTTTCTGTGCTCTGGCTGCTCAGGAAACTCAGCCATTCACTGTTCTATATACTCCCATCCTGAAGTGGGGGAGTGAGGTTGCTTAAGAGGCTACGGGTGGGGGGGGGGATGCAGAAATACTAATAACAATTACACAGTTTCCATTTTGAAACAGTCGTGTTTATTTTTTATTGTCATCTCCTCCTTTTAATGTTTAATGGCAGCTATTTTCTCTATTTCCCCTCAGCAGAATGTCAGTATCACTGATTGTGCTCTTGAAAGAGTTTGTACTTGTGATCAAGCCTTTCCCCACATTTGCTGTTTTTTGTAGTGTCTGGGATGTGTGATTGAACCATAGATCTGTCCGCCAGAGTTTTGGAAGAACATAAAAGAAGATGCTGCAGGATCTTTGATTTGTACTAATATGTTGCATAAATAAATTACTTAAACACAAAATTATATCTTACTTTATAATCGTTATGTTTTTGTTTAAAACAAAAATATATTATGAAGCAAATTAATATAAAATATTCAATTTAAGTTTCTTAAACATTTTGCATAATTACTTGAACACAATTTTTTTTGTAAAAAATTCTGAGACCACATTGAAAACTGGTCATTAAAAAAATGTAATTTAAAACAAAGACATATGTATGAAGGAAATTTAATATAAAATATTAAGTTTACATTTTTCAAACATAACTAAACCACCTGAACATAAAATAATATCTTTATAGTCCATCGGGGTAAAAACATCTGTGATTCAAAGTCTAATTTAAACATTAAAACAGAAATGTTATGAAGGAAAATTAATATAAAACATTGTTTAAATCTGAAAGATTGAGAGATTTCCTAAGAGCTTTAAACTATACATGTTTTATCTGTGTGTGTGTGAATTAATTGTCTGGATGCATATCGTAGGTCAGCGGAAATCATTTTGATATTTTGCTGCTCTTTATTTTTCTTCCTCTCACTAACATTGCCATATTGACTCAAGATATTTGCATTGTCTTCTAATTTTGAGCCATTGTTCTGAGGTGGTTTAAAATTACAAAGCTGATAAAACATGGGTGTTAACAGCCACAGTGTGCATGTGTCAGCCAGTGTCTTCTGCTTCAGGAGAAAAACAAAGAGAGAGAAATTAATGAGTCATAGAAATGTTGCCAACTATGTTATCTCTCAGCTGGAAGCTGTCAGTAAAGCCTAGATTCATGTCAATGACCCTCACCTGCAAGTAAATACAAGCTGAAGGACTGAGAGTAAATGGCTAGTTTTAAGCAATTTGCTAGGGGAGACTGGGGCTAGTTGTCACACAGTCGGCACAAGGCTTTATGTTTCAAATGTGTTTTTTCTTACATTGGTGTTGAAAAAAAACCCTCTTTAGAATAATTCGATTTTGTATTAGAATAATTTATAGGGTCTACTATAAGAGGTTAAACTGTGTTCTCAGGACAACAGTATTTTTCATAAATGTGAAGTCTGGGAAAGTTGTCACGTGTATGTTATATATAGTAGTGTGATAGCAAACGCCATTGGGGCACGTTGTCACAAAAGATCAACCTGTAGCCAAGACTGTAAGTTTGTAGAAACTGATTTTAATAATAAATTGACCCTGAGAAATAGCCTATTGATTCATATATATAGTCCCAGTCTTTCCCGTTTCTCAGTTTCAAAGGAGAGACAAGTATGCTGTTAAATAACTACACAGTACAGGAAAGTAAAACTTTGCACTGTAATGACTTCACAACTGCATGACTTGAAACGCGAGGAGGCGTGTGCGCTACTGTCCCGGAGCGCGCGCAGGAAGGGAGGGCGATCTTTGTCCGGTCACAAATACTCAATGGTCCGAGCGTAACGCTTAAAAGCGGGAGCAAACACATGTTGTTTCAGAGTCAGAGCCTTCATACAGTAAAGGAATGAAATTATGTTTGAGCGCGACTATGAGGCAGGACAAACAGAGACACGCGCTGTGAACATTATTGCAGAAAACGCTGTTTCGCGCGGAGCTGTCCAAGGTGGGGTAGGATGATGGGATGAAGCACCTGTTGCTATGCCAATATCTACAAACGAGAACGAGGATGCGATCAATCCATCTCTGCTTGGAATACTGAAATTTGGCTATATAAATGGATTGACCTGTGTAAGCTCCTCGAGAGCTAGAAATCGTATGCTAATTATATAGAAAGTGTTTCAGTTTTAAACACTCACCATGTCTAGATGTCGAATGCATTGATGTTAGGGTCTAAATAATCAGTTTAATTTGGAAGCCATTACACTTTGGTCAATGATTCACTAGCCTAATCCACACGAGTGCCCATTTTAATTCAACACCGTGATATGGACATGGAAAAAGTCAGTTGTGTTAACGAAATGCCACGAGGTGCTGGGAGAGACGCTCGCGCTGCAGGGTTCGCGGCTCGCTGATCTCCTGGCACACTTCACGCGCGTCAATGACGTTGGCTCCTTGGTCAAGGCTGGCATGGCTCGGCCTGCTGACTGCGGGTCTTTATTCATGGCTGGCGGTTAACGGATGCGGGCCGGGTCCCGGTTACGGCAATCGCCCTAGGCAACGCAAGTTGACTCCAATGTCTTACAAGCAGTACGTGCCCGGTGTTTCTGAGAACAACCTGGGAGCGAGCGGAAGAGCGGAGGGCAGGATAACGAACGGTTCGGAACGCTTCAAAAAGCTCGTGTGCAACTACAACCCTGACATTGTCTTCAAAGACGAGGAACATACCAGAGCCGACCGGTTGATGACCAAGGTAAAGGAAACCCGTGTCTAACGGTTAACAGAATCAACTGCGTCCCATTTTTGGGCAGATTGGTCACTTCACAGTGCTTTTTGTGTAAACCGTGACTAAACATTTTTAGTCTTTCTTCATGGCTCTTTTTGTTTTATATCTTTGTCTATATGTTGAAATAGTATATATATATATATATATATATATATATATATATATATATATATATATATATACTATTAGAATGCCTTTAGAAAGAAATAAAGAAATTATGTTTTACCTTTTATATTTTTATACCTTTTGTATTTTTAAAGAATTTAAACATTAGACGAATAGGTCATTATGACATCATAATTGTTTCAAACAAGTCATTTTCTGATCTTTTTTTTTTTATCACTTTATCTTACATTCCAGGTAGTCAGTAGGGAACAGTTTTAAATATTCAATACTTCTTACTGTGGTTTTGTACAGTAAACAGTTTATTAGGCTATTGAAAACTAGATATTTATAAATATAAATAAAAGTGTACCTGGATACCAGCAAGTCATCCACTAAAATGTCTTTTAGTGTCATAATCTTGAGGACAAGACTAGTAGGCTAATGCCTAAATGAACTGTAAAACTGTCGACTTTGTTACTGTCAACCCTGTTATTTTTGAAAGGCATAGCTGTATCCTAACATGTATCCAAATTTAAGAAGTACAATTAGAAAGCACAATGCAATTTATTAAAACCTATAGACATTTTTAGTCTCATATTTAAAATCTAATTTAAAATCAAAATGGAGAATTAAGGCACAGATTTCATGGAATGACCCAGATGCATCATGGTGGCCCTTTCAACTCTCTCAGCCATCCATGACATACTTCATGCACAGTTAAACAGTACTTGAAAATAAAGAGGTTTTGTGATTCCTGTAATTCAGATGTTTCATTTTCATCGTTTTCTGGTTGCAAAATGATGCAAATAACTATTATGATAATACGCAGTGACAGAAGGTGAATTATTCAGAACAGGCCCTGAAAATTGATCACCTTAAATGAAATAAATCTTAACTATAATTATTTAAATGTTTAGATGTGTGCAGCTGAAACTCTGGGATAAAACTAGTCCAAGAGGAGAGATTTTGACTGTCATGATCTCATGATGTGGATAGAATGTTTACCCATTTTGCCATGTTCCCTAGGCAAAAACATGACAATAGGACTGTCTGGACTGCCACTGCACCTTTTAATCTTTAACCAAGTTCGTCGTTAGAGCTATAAAATGATCACTACACCTCTACTTCCTTAGCTTGGGAGTGTGTGTGTGTGTGTTCTGTTGTATAAACATGAAGGTAGGTAAGGCAGATAACATTGTGAAGAACACAGAGTACACTAAATATTATTTTTTAAACCTATACAAACCAAAATATGAGACATTCAAAACTTGTTTCTTTAAGGCAATATCATGAAAATTTAAATTTAAGTTAATAGAAACAGACATTGTATTGTTTGGCATGTCCTAATCTGTTATGGTATCATAGGTCGTTTTGAGATATTACTGATAAATTATCACTGATAATAAGTTTGACTAGATTGGCATCTAGTGAGTACCCTTATGAAAGTGCTTTGAGTTGGTGTATGTGTACGTATGCATGTGCCCTCTCGTTGCCCAACACTGAAAGCTATCCTTTGTGCATCTTTTCAAGCCTCTGCGGGGTCGCCTTTGCAGAATTCTCGCCTGTTGAAGTAATGGCACCATCGGAAAAGCCTCTATTGTAGTTTTCACAATGAATCGCCTCTGTCCAACAGCATTGCGAGAAAAATCTCCCTGGTTTATTTTCTTCCCCTCTTGATTTCTCACTCTTGCTGTCACATTCCCAAGAACACGTCTAAACATTCCATCCATCTGCCCTCTCGCTCTGGTTCTTGCTTTCTTCTGCTTGTCTTGGCTTTTCGACCCTGTCTTGCTCTCTCACCTTTTCCCATACCCTCTCAATCACAACCCTTTGGTCACATTCAATTATTTTCACAGATTCCCTATTACATGAGGTGTAGAGACACAACATGTTAAAAAATCTGTGGAGGAAGTCTAAATGCTTTATTACAAAGTCTCAAGGTCAACTCTGGGGTCGTTCAATAGACTGTGCGAAAATGTTCCTATCGTGTGAAGAAAAAAAAAAGGAATTGACCTTGACTTCACTCAGTGACTATGCTGAAGTGTCCGAAGAATGCTGGAAATGAGTTAAAGTAGCTTTGTTCTTGTTAGATGTTAGGGGGTGGAAATGGCCTTTTGCAGAGCTGAGTATGCTGGACAAAAAATTGCTGATGTCTACCAACATCAAAGAATTGTGAAAATAGTTAAATGTCATGGTATTTGCTACATGCTTTCAAAATTAGCACACTTTTGGTTTGAATCATTAGTAAGAAAGGAGACTGTATGGAATGGTTAAAGTGAAAATTCACCCCAAAATTAATATTATTCCTTATGTCATTCTAAACCTGTATGACTTTCTTTTTTTCGTGGAACGCAAAAGAAGATATTTTGATAAATGTTAGCGTTTTTGTCCTTTCAGTGAAAGTCAGTGGGGTCCAATGTTTAATGGGCAAAGACAGTTGAAACTTTCTTTAAAATATCTTGTCATACAGGTTTAGAATGACATGAGGGTGAGTAAATGGTGAAAAACCCACTTTAGCCATTCTATTTGTGTCACCTGTATGATGGTTTCATTTACTTTTTCCACTTCACAGCGCTGTAAGGACTGCCTCAATAAACTGGCAATAGCAGTAATGAATCAGTGGCCTGGGGTCCGACTGCGAGTGACAGAGGCCTGGGATGAGGATGGCCATCACCCTCCTGGTTCTTTACATTATGAGGGCCGTGCTGTTGACATCACCACCTCCGACCGGAACACAAAAAAATATGGACTACTTGCACAGCTGGCAGTTGAGGCTGGATTTGACTGGGTGCACTATGAATCCAAGTACCACGTGCACTGCTCTGTCAAAGCTGGTAACTCGTAAATCTTTCCTTTCCAATGTTATTCCTCATTCAGATATATTCATGTAACTCACAAAGGGAAAATTCACCTCAAACTTGAAATGCTGTCCTTATTTACTCACCGTTGAAGGGGGGAAAAAAGAAGATATTTTGAAAAATGTCCATAGAATGAAAGTAATTGGGGTCCAGTGGACCCCACTGACTTACAGTGTATGATCAAATGAGGGTTAGTAAATGATAATAGCATTTTCATTTTTGGGTGAACTATCCTTTAACTTCATCTATATTACCTCTGTATTTTTATAGATCACTCTGTAGCCGTGGAGAAAGGTGGCTGCTTTTCAGGATCGGGACTTGTGACAATAGCCAAAGGTGTGCAAAAGCCCATTTCGAGGTTGCGGCCTGGCGAGAAGGTGCTTTCCTTGTCTGGGTCAGGTGAAATTGTTCTCAGTCGGGTACTTCTCTTTCTACATCTGGATAGAGAGAGCAGAGCCACTTTCTTTATTCTTGGCACCGAAAATGGGAAACAAATGGCACTAACACCCAATCACCTCATCTTTGTGGCTCCCAATCTCGAGCTGCACCACCATGAGTATGAAGCTATTTTTACCAAAGAAGTTAGGATTGGGGACTATATACTAACTACTGGTGACAGTAGAGGAATTCAGCCATCTAAAGTGGTCTCAATTTCACTGGAGGAGAGGATGGGTGTTTATGCTCCTTTGACAGAACATGGGAACATATTTGTGGATGGCGTGCTGGTATCCAACTACGCTTCTGTTGAGGATCACAAACTCGCACACTGGGCGTTTTGGCCTGTCCGTGTCCTGTTTGGCTTTTTCCACACAGAAATGGAAGAAAACTCACAAAGAGTGAAAATTAAAAGTAGTGCCATGGTCCCTAATATCTGTTCAACAACTCAGACGTTCCTTACAAATGTAATGCACAATAGTTCTTCCAGCACATGCAGCAAATTCCAAGACGCCACAGTGGAAATGGAAAATGAACACAGTTTTTTGCAACAAAAGGAGGTTTACTGGTATGCAAGGCTTTTGCACACATTAGGGCGGATATTTCTTGACCCTCAGAAGTTTTACTGATGGTCAATACACAGAATATGCAAATATAAAATTGATTTTTGAGAAAAAACTGACCAAAAAAGGAAATGCATTAGGCACTATAACTGGTATAATTACTCACCACATAACATCCAGTTACATTTACTTTATTAATTGAGAATATGTAAATGCATTGCCGTTATACACATACTGTATGTGAAATATTCAGTGTAACTTAAAAATCATATTTTTCAAATAATACTTGTCATATTAAATAATCACCATATGGACATTTATGGGATTTGAAATGTAAACTTTTTTTTAATGTTTGTTTTACGAGAAAATATTTCAAAGAGTAATAAATATTTATTTTTATACATTTGAATTCATAATATATATTTCATTTAGTTCAGATTATGGCTTGAGGCCCTTTGTTATACCAAACAGACACTGATACAGTTGTTGTAATCTTATTTTTTTAATAGTTTGTATAGTTGAATAGTTTGTAGTTTATTGTGCTGCAAAATAAACCTGATCTACTTAGACATTATCCACACAAAACACACTAGAGAGTTTTCTTCTCACAATACACAATATCATCTCAGTTCCTAATTTGTTGAATCACATCAGTTTGAAAAATCTGCATATTACATTACATCCTGTTGTTAGTCATTTAGAAGTTCTAAACAGAAATGAGTTGCCAACCAAATATTGTGTTAACACTATTTAACCATGTATGACTAATTGTGGTCAATTTCTAGTGTCTGAAATCAACAGCTAAACCGGAATTAACAGGTTGGCTTTTACTATGGGCATCACACCCCCTTGTGGACACCACAGAATACACCACTGTCTCTTCTGATGTGCTTCGTATGATTTACAAATTATGTTCTGAAAAAAGAGTTTCCTAAAATTAATAAAATTAATAAAGTAATAAATTATTGTTTGTGATATTTTTAAGTTGTTCTCTATTATTTTTCATGTTTAATAAAATTGTGTATCAGCATCAATGCCAAATATGATTGGGCAAAGCTTCTTTTGTTTAATTTTAATAAATGCAATACAAATAATAACAAAAAGCACATTAGGTGTGTAATGTGCATATAGGCAATTATATTTATAGAAAAAAAAAAAAACAAACAAACAAAATTTACAATTGAAGTGCACTCGTAATGTAAAATTCTGCTTTTGAGACTGTGTTGGTTTTTGGAAGTGCATGCTTTTTCCTCTGTTTATTTTCAGCAGCTGTGAAGGTATAGAAGAGGATTATGTTGGTCATGGAGGGGGCAGATGGACACACACCCCCACTAGAGAGGAGATGTTCTAAACTCCATCTGGATCAGGCCAATGGCATAGACTGTAATGTAGGCCCACCCAACCATTACCTTTGTTTAACCAATCAGATTTAGCCAGGCTTCCTCCAAACCTTTCCTGTTCAAATTAATCCCAGTGAAAGCTGGGAAGAATTTATTAATCTTGTCAATGGGGTGGTATGATCAGAAAGTACAGACAAAAAACCCAACAAAACAAAACACATTATTGTGCCAAGTTATGTTCTGTAGAGATCAATATACCAGTTTGTATTTTAAAAGACACTGCACAGAATAGGCCTGTACTATGCAACTGAATGCTGCAATATCAGAATTTGCCTAATATGACCTAATACAGCATGATTGAGTCATATATTAGAACATGACTGCATTGTGGTAGGCCTAGATCTTGGTAATGCTTCATTTCATAAATAGACATAGTTTCATCATATTCTTCTCCAGTACATGCAAATTAAACATTCTGTTTGGGTGTGTTGAATGCTGTATTTACTGCTTGTGACCCAAACTGTGCCACATTGATGTCTTGTCAGCTTATAGGACAACACTTGACTAGATAAATAACAGGTTTATTCAACAGTGCTCTATAGACTTAAATAAGATAATATTTAAGAATATTTAAGCCATACAGGCATACATAATACTGGCATACATTATTTCAAAATAGGCAGCTTATGCATTTGCACTCTGGAATCAATAAAGTTAGTCTCTTTTTAAATCTATACTTATCTAGTCTAAGAATAGTCATAGTTAACCTTTGATCGGGCAATATTTTGTGGTCTCATTTACTAATTTTAAATGTTTTGTTTAGAATTGATTTTCGTTGAGCTAATAGTGTGCTGATTTTTAAAGCAAAGAACTGACATCTATTATGACTAAATGTCTGTGTACTGAGAGCGCTGCCTGTGAGCATTGTGGCCAGATAATAAATGGGCCACTTAAAATGGCTACCTTTTTAAGGCAATGAATAAACTGAATAAATTATTTTATTATTTAAATGTTTTTACTTGTAGGCTATAGATAGACAGAGAGACAGACAGACGGATGGATGGATGGAAGGAAGGACGGACGGACGGAAAGACAAACAGACAATTAATAATAATAAAAACAAACAAAAACAACAGTTACAGTTAGTTATAGTCTATTACAGTATCGCATCTTTTCAGCACTACAAGAGACGGGTAAAACGAGAGGAACACTAACTTAACCATGACCTAGGGTAGTGTACCCCTAATTTGTTGGTCCTCTCAGAAGTAGGGGTCGCCGTTGAACTCAGTATCTGTGTCAAAAACATGTTTTAATCTGCAGCCTGCACTCGCACAGACAGAAAGCTGTTGCCGTATCCTTCAAACTGTTACATGAAGCAAGTTTATCAAACAAGCTTGCTAGATTTCTCCAGATTGAAGATCTGGGTGTGGGTTAGCCAAAGCTACTCACTCTGGATGAAAGCAGCAAACATGAGAGTCCAGCATGAACTCATTTGATTCATTGGTATTGGCCAGCCAAAATCTTAATATCAGGTAGTTTTGCAAACGTTTGCTCGTCCGACAGCACTTCCCCCATCAACAACAAACTAGTAAACCCTGCCTAGCCAAAGCTAGCTTAATGAAATGAAACGGACCCCAGCGATTATTATCCGGAGGATTGTTCCGATCATGTACGAGGACGTTAGCAACGCATTGTAGGTGAGTGTTTAAAGTAGTATATAATTTTTTAAATATATATATATATACTTGCTGATTAATCACCCTAGCAATATTCGGGCCCCCCTTCTACGTCCATTTAGCGAAGTGAGTGCGAATCTGTCGGCCAAAATGAATGTGCTGCTAGCTTCATACGTACCATTGCGTTTCCTAAACTCAAGGTTAAAAACACCAGCGTTAGAAGTGTGATGTTATTGTGCAGGCCGTTTAGGTTCTTTTACGATAGCTCGTGCTTTTAGTTTAGTGTGGTGCATGAGTGTTTATGTCCTTGGTAAATGGGTAAGCCATATTTTTAGCCAGCACCAGTCCATGAACGATCCGTCATTAAGACCTTGTGAACACCGAAAGCACTAAAGCTTAAGAGTTAATGTGTTGTTTACTGTCAAGTATACATTATCGTGTAATTCCAAACGCTTTATTTGCTATCTTAAGTCATTACAACTGCTCTATATGTTGTTGTTGTTGTTGGAAAGAGCAACAGCATTTTGGAGTATGAAAGTATCTGGCTAGCGAGCTGAGTTAGCAGATGTGAAACTGGGTGATTTGTTTTATTTATTTATTTATTTATTTTTCTTTCTTTCTTTTTGCAAAAGTGGGGCCGATAATAAAACACGATCAAAATGGGTGATTATTCTAATATATTTAGTTTAATAGCAGTCGTTGCAGTGTTATATACCACATAGGGACGCTACTTATTGCAGGCTGTTAGCATGCACTGCTTTACAGGCAATACGTGTGGTTACTTTTTAATATTTGCCTCGGTATAAAACAACTAAAAATGCTATAACAGAGTTAAAATGGATTTTGTTAAAGAACTGTGTTGTCTGTAGTGTGTGTGAATGTGGTTGTTAGTTAGCGTGTTTGGACTTAAAACTGCTTGGGAAACATGTCAACAAATTAGTGTGAGGATTTAGCCTGACAGTTTATTCCAAGTTAAAGGGTCAGGGATTGTCAAAGTGGCGTGGTAAATATTTTAGGCATCGGGTGTTTTCAATTAATTCTATTCAGCCAGACGATAATAAATAATAATAAAACAGTAGGGCGAATGGTACTAATAAACGTCCGATAATTTGTAATTAGCTACGCAGTTGAAAGTTAAAATGGGGAAGCAGTGCGTACAGGATTAGGTATCCGTACACAGTTCCTTATACGAACACCTTAACTAAACAAATTGATCAGACTGAGGAAAGAAATTAGGTTAAAAACGTTTAAAGATTTTTTTATTATTATTTTATAGAAAAACATGGTCGTAAGAGCAAGCATAGATTTAGTTTCCTGAATAACCCGCTAGCATATCTGGATAAACCAGAATATCAACACAATGCGCAATTTATGCTTTCCCCCATAACAATCACTTTTTTTTAACCTCTCTAAAAATTAATTTAAGGATTAATGTGACATGTAATTCCAATTACTTTCTTTTAATATATGCAAACATGCACATTCATAATAGGTCATGCTTATCCTAAAAAGTATTTTGTCCGAAGAATTGTGTTACTAGTTTAGGCTTTAGATTAGGATGTCCACTAATCAAACACCTTTAAAACAGTCTATATAGTCATTTTATCTCCATCTGTATAGATATGCATGCAGTCTGTCCACCTACAATGAAATCCCTTTAATTCCCTTCATTAAAAGCCACTAAACATGTCACTACAATAAAAATAAAATGAAACATGAAATAAAAAAAAACTTCAATTCTTTTTTTTCTCTAAATAAAATGTTAAAACTGTTACAATCTACTGATTTTTTTTAATTTTTTTAACATTGGAGGAAACAGGCATATAAATCAGGAGATGTGCATGCAGGAGTCCTGACAAGGACAGGACATTGTATTTCAGACTGTTTTGTTTTTTCCTTCTTTTTTTCTTTTATACATGAAGTCTTGAGCACATTATGCAACCTTGAAACTGAATTGCATTTCCTTTTGAACTAGCAACATGAAGTGACATATCACGCTACTATTGAATTAATTTACTAGATAGATAGATAGATAGATAGTTAGATAGTATACACATATGCACAGTACAAAGTAACAGAAAATACAAGAACATACATGGGTGTCAGAAGAGAAAGTTACTTCGTTATGGGGGGGAGGGGGTGTAATATTACATAAATGTTATTTCACATACCCTGCAAATTGAGTTACACAAAAGTTATCATATGCCTTATGGTGTAATTTTTTCAGTATGGCCATATTTAGGTTTATAAACGTGCACTTTGTAACAGCCGGAACAAAATAACGTTGCCCATGTTTTAGCCCGACCTCGTTATGTGTGTCACAGGAAGCGCGGTACACGGAAGTTGTATTTTCTTTGTGTTTCTCCCTTTAGCGTCGTTTTACATAAAGAAAGTAACACGTTATCTTAGTTATGCACGAATTTATAGAGTTTTATTGACCGCGGGTCATCACTAAGCAACGGAGCTGTTTATACGTGTCTGTATATACCTGGTTTGATAATGGGCGAACGGATTATTTTGCAGAGAGTTTGTTAACCCCGGCCAGAATGCTAGCGTGTTAGCCGCTTCTAGGCACTACTGTAAGCTGAGCAGAACGACGCAGCTGCAGGATCAGACAAATTTAACGAACACACTAACCGTTGTTTATCTACCAGCGTTAACCAAAACGGAGAAAATGCACCGAACACGCGAATCCACCTCATGGTTTGTATTTAATCAGCTGCTTTGTGTTTTTCTATATACACTAATGTTTGCGTAGTTAGGTGTGGAGTAATTTGAACTTTGCTGGATTATGCACATTAAGTACGTGTTTGCGGAATGACTAGACATTCCCAAATGCAGCTGATCGGATAGTGTGCATTATTTGGAGAGAGGTTACCAGCTGTTAACCAGTCTAACTTTTACTTTATTGCCTTTAAGAAGCTTAAATAAAATGACACAGTGGTTTTGTGGTTGTGGATCATTGCAAAACTTGGGTTTGTACATGCATGCTGCTCTACATTGGTGGCACAAGCATTTTGTTTTTACTTTATCTGTCTGTCCTCTGTTTCAGATCTCTGCAATAGAGATCTTCTTCAGGAGTAGGAATGGACGAGCAGAAATCAAACTGCGAAGAAAATGATTCAGAAACTGCAGGTTCGTAATCATCAAGAAAACACGCATCAGAAAAAAAATATGATTTCTTTAGCCATAAGTGTTTTTTTTACTGTTTTTAAAGGGCACAAACCTTTTTATAAGTGTTTGTTTACTACCTACGCAATTTTTTTTATTCATGCAGAATTTTGTGAATGCATTAATGTTGATAGCTTTCATACAAAGCGGATAAAAATGAACTTTAAATCTTGCACCACAATGATATCTTTAAATGGGAATTCTCTCTAGCACATGACCTTTGCTTTTATTCCCTACGAGGGAACAGTGCTACCTATCTGGGATTTTTTTTTAAAGGGGACATTTATATTTGCTTCTCCTTAACTTACGGCTACCATGTTTCTCTCAGCTGATGATGGGACCGCTGCAAAGGAGAGCGTCCAAGTTGAGGGGGAACTGAGTGCCCCTGTTGCAGCAGAGGACGTCTCAGGCACTAGTGTGGACACTTCCAGCTCATCATTGTAAGGCCTTTTACAACTATTGCTGTTTGCACTGCTTTGCATAAAATGTAGGTCGTGCTTGAATAGCTCAGTTTATAGGAAAAGGCTATCTTCATTAAACAGAGGTTATGTAGACAAAATAGTCATCTATCAGCCAAGGTCAAATAACACTCAGAATTTGAATATTAATGTATCCCATTTGATTGCACGGAGCTGTTTTGTTGAATTGAAGTTGCTGATCATAGTTTTTGTGTTGGTGTTTTTTTTTTTGTTTGTTTTTTTAGAGAGACTGTCAGGGCTTGTGCTCTGTGTAACTGTGTGGAGCGTAGTCTGCATGGTCAACGGGAGCTCCGGTGTTTTGGACCCTCTTCCGATCGGCCCAGCTTAGAGCCCTCTGTCTCCTCTCTGCCAGCAGCTGGAAACGATGACCTGTCTTCCATTGGATTCTCTGAATCCACCTGTCTGGCATCTTTCTTTGATGACAAAGGTATACTAAGGAGATCAGATGGTTTGAATCATAGTGATGTTACTGTCATGTTTGGATTCTGGAGTGAGACACCGTAGTTTCTTTCCAATTTGTCCCATCGCTCCATGTTAGAGTGAAATATCATAGTTTCTAATAACATTAAACATTTCTATTTGCAGCTATTTTGAACAATACAGAACTCAACAATTATTTTTTTTTGTTTTTTGTGGACTGGTTGTTCAGATTTATCCCTTGCTGATATTTTTACATTTGCCCTACTTTTTTTTAAATTAACATTCACATGCTCACTATTATTCATAAGTTTGGGGTCAGTACGATTTTTCTTTAATGTTTTTGAAAGAAGTCTCTTATGCTCACAAAGGCTACATTTATTTGATAAAAAAATACAATAATATTGTGAAATATTGTTAAAATAACTGTATAGCAAAGCTGAATTTACTATTTTTTTTATTTGGTGCTCAAGAAACATTATTATCAATATTGAAGATGTTTGTTCTGCTTAATATTCTTTGTGGAAACAGTGATCCCACCCCTCCCCCCCCCAGGAATCTTATATGAAAAGAACAGCATTTATTTGAAAAAGAAATCATTATAAATGTCTGCACAATTAATCAAATTTTTAATCATGATTACAATTACAGATGCCACAATTACTTAATCTTTCAAAGGCGCAATTACAAAAAAAAATCCACTTACATTATTCTGTGCGCTTAAGATGTTTTTTTTTCTTTTTTCTTTTTACAGGTTATCTTAAGGTTTTTTTCCCCATTGTTTTATTTTTATTATTAGTATAACATTATAATACCATGCATATTTTTACTTTTTTTTTATTTATAGAAGAAACCAAACCAATGTATTTTTGACATTTGAGGCTTAATGCTATAGAAAAGCAAAAGTTTTTCAAAATTTTTTTAATATATATATATATATATATATTTTTTTTTTTCTTATAAAATATATATTTTCATATAAAAATATGGCATGTAGTTGCTTCAAACATTGGTATAAAGCTCTTCAAAACATCATTCAATGTAAATTGTGATAATTGTAATTAATTACGATTTTTGTCATAATCATGCAGCCCTACTTTAATGTCACTTTTGATCTATTTGCATCATTGCTGAAAAAAAACGATTAATTTCTTTAAAAAAAAAAAGCATACTGACCCCAAATTTTTGAACGGTAGTGTATTTGTGTGTTTATTTAACAGGTGTTTGAGAAATGTTTTTGATTGAAATGAAATTCTTTACAAAAACAACAAACAGTTCAGTTTCATATTAGTTTCAAATTATTTATAAAAGCAGTTGTAGTCATACAGTGATTTATTTATAGTTTTTAACCCATTCTAACTGATGCTTCTAATGTAATTACAAATTATTATAATAATTACAAATAACATAATAAAAACAAGTTACAAAAAATTATAATTATATAAATTATATAAATATATAAAAATTGGGATTAAAAAAAAAAAGCCTCTTATAAACCTTGTTCATAATTCATTTTTATTTTTTGTGTTGTCTTCCAGTGTTGTAATTGCAAATCCTTTCTTATGAAACAGGGAGCTGCTGGGTTCACCACTGGTGTGCCGTGTGGTCAGAGGGAGTGGAACAGACTGAGGGTGAGGTGCTGATGAACGTGGATAAGGCAGTCATCTCAGGGATACAGCGGGTAGGCCGAGAGCTTCCTTTATCAAAGCATAAAACCTTATAAATATTGCTTTATGGCTGGCAAATTAACTCTTCCATCTTTTACTTTGCTTTTCTGCTCTAGCCATGTGATTATTGTAAACGGATGGGCGCTACCATCCGGTGCCGGGCCGAAGGCTGCTCACGGTTCTACCACTTCCCCTGCTCGGCTGCGAGTGGATCATTCCAGTCCATGAAGCAGCTGGCGCTCCTCTGTCCAGAGCACATAGACAAGGCAGAGGAGATTGGTATGGAATTGCAGCGGAAGAGATGCTTTATTATCAGTAAATGACCTTCATGGTTGTTGAGATGACACTGTTTGTTTTGCAGCCGGAGAGGAGGCGCGGTGTGCAGTCTGCGACTCCGTTGGGGACCTGTCGGGTTTGCTATACTGTACGGGCTGTGGGCAGCACTATCATGACGCCTGTCTAGAAATCAGTGCTACACCACTTCAGCGGTCAGGCTGGCAGTGTCCCGAGTGCAAGGTTTGCCAGACCTGCAGGTATGTTTGAATGCTTCTTGCATCTTTACGTCAAGTTGATGTCATGAAACTATATTTATATCTGTGTTCACACAGACTTTGAGGTAAGTGTTTTTTTTTTTTTTTTTAAATGGCGTACAGGCAACCAGGAGAGGATTCGAAGATGCTAGTTTGCGATGCTTGTGACAAGGGCTACCACACCTTCTGTCTACTGCCAGCCATGGACTCTGTGCCTCCTGATTCATGGAAGTGCAAAGTAAGCTTATACTCATGACTCACTCTTACATGCCCTTAATCTATCACCATTTAAGGGAGAAATTAGACCTGTGCAGTTTATTTACATAGTTGCTCTGCTCTTTTCTCATACCCAAAACTGGTGGGAGAAACCACTTGAATGTTTCAGCCAAGGTTCCCCTAAAAATGAAAATTGTAATCATTAAACTCACCACCATGTTGTTGAAATACAAAAGATGTTCATCCAGTTCAAATAAAATGTCATCTAAGCACTTTTTAGAGGTTGTTCACACAGAACACCTTTTTGCATTCCACTGTGCTCTGTTTTTCTATGGAAACATGCGCTAGATGGACACCTTTGACTGTTGGGGTCACGTCTCGCATCCTTTGCAACGTCTTGCGTTTGATACTAAAATCTCGGCGCTCAAGTTAAAGGAAGTTCAATGTTTCTAGTGTGTTTTTACGGTATGCAAACCATTTTGTTTCACCTTCTTGCGTCTCGCATTTTTAACCACAAAAACGCATTCTTTGTGAATTGCCTCTAAGGAGGTTCAAAATGTGTGCCATTCCATTTATGGTGTCCCTTTGAGTGATTATGGTGTGTGATGGCGATATCAGTTTGAACAGATGTTGGGCAAATAGGAAAATGTGATTTTTGTGAGTGAAATATCACTCTATTGGTTTGGCTGACCTCATTTGCATGTCTGTTTCAGCGGTGCCGTGTGTGTATTGACTGTGGCATGCGAGGGCTGAAGCTTCCTGGCTCTGAACACTGGTTTGAGAGCTACACGGTATGTGATGGCTGCCAGCGCAGGCGCACCTCTGTATGCGGCGTGTGCAGTAAAGCCGTGGAGCCCTCGGCCTCCCTCCAACATTGCTGTGCCATCTGCCACAGGTTAGTTTGACTGCCTCCTGCCGTAAAGAACAGTCAGGTGAGCTGCTTCCTTGTCTAGAGCAGAGCATTTGGTGCTGTACAAAGAAGCAGTTTACTAAAATGGAGGTGACCTTTAAAAATTCACTAGTGTGAAGCAGTATTTGCCATGAAGTAACAAACAAACTGACTTTCATTTGTCTCTTTGCATGTTTTTTAACTTGTTTGATGTTTTCCGCAGATGGGTACACAGTGATTGTGCCTCTCTGTCAGGCTCTTCTGAGGAGAAATGCATCTGTGTGCTCTGCAAAGAAATCCCAGATGAGGTTCCAATCGAGTCTGAGGTGTCATCCACACATGTAGATGAAAAAGCTGATTTGGAGGTGCCAATGGAATTGGGTATGTTCTGTAATACTGTTTTTAACTGTTTTAAAATAAGCCTCATGTGATTAGGACTAAATATGGTCCAATATGTTCTTATGAGTGTATTTTTTATTTATTTATTTTTTTTAAAGTACGTTCAGAGGTCATCAAAATTGCATTTGTGGTGTAAAGACTGATTCCTATTGCCTGTATTCCTGTAAATCATCCATTAGATTTTATTTAGCTGGTTATCCTATCAATTTAATACACCCTTGCTGCTTAAAAGTATTCATTTGTTAAAAAACAAAACAAAACTGTAGTGTATCTGATGTGTAAAATTGAAAATTCTGGAATTTAAAAATCTTTTAATTCAGTTCTGAATGCTGCATTGCAGTCTGTGTGTTTTCTGTATAGCAGTGTGTGTGTGGTATCATGGGTTAGTTAGTGATACCCAGCCCTAGTTTCTGTTCTCTCTGAACTGAGTATTATTGACTGATATTAGATGTGGATGTTGAGCTGATGTTTCATTTTAGGGACAGAGCTTGAGGTGGTTGGAATGGCAGAAGTGAAAGAAAGCATTATAGAGGAGGAACAACGGCCAGAAGGTGCTGAGGGCTCCACAGAGACTAATGTGCACAGTGAGGTCTCTACAGAGCAGAAGGCTCCTTTAGCTACGCTTTCAAGTAAGTTTCACATAGTTCAGGTTTTTACTTTCAAACTCCTACACTGGCCCTTCCACAAAATATGCTTATTTTCAATGTAAAAGTGATGGGTAATTTTATTTTAATGGTAGCATAGTTAAATGT
The DNA here is from genome assembly GCA_037101425.1 of Elopichthys bambusa. Lineage (NCBI taxonomy): Eukaryota > Metazoa > Chordata > Actinopteri > Cypriniformes > Xenocyprididae > Elopichthys > Elopichthys bambusa. Next base: position 14,853,230 of record CM074451.1, read on the forward strand.
TTAATAAAATATAATTTAATATGTAATTTATACATTTCCCCCCGGTTTCACAGACAAGGATTCAACCTAGTCCCAGACTAAAATGCATGTTTGAGCTGTTTTAAGTGAAAGAGACTTGCACTGCAGTATCTTAAAATATGTCAGTGCCATTTTGTCTCAAAATGCACACCAGTAATGTTTTTTGCAATATGGAACTACTATGTAACACTTTTTTTTTTTTTTTTTTTTTTTTTTAAATCCTTCCAAAACTATCACAAAACATTCCTTGCAATTCCCACAAGTCCTCTTTAATGTTATCCATGCCACAGACTATTAGGCATGTCAGAGATTTTTGAAAGGTTGTAGAGTTTATGCTTGTGGTCTTCTGTAGATATGGATGAAAAACAAAAAGAGGAGAGGACCAGTGAAACAGTGGTTACAGAGGCTGTTGAAGAGAAATCAGAGGACACTCAGGACCCTCCTATGAAGGATAGCCCAGACAGCCCTGTCCCTGACATTATAGAGGAAGCCCAACCTGATGTATCCGAGACTCCTGTAGAAAGGCAGGAGTCGCAAGGTCAAGACAAGCCTCCTCAAACAGAGACAGAGTTGGACAGTACAGTGGAGGCCACTGAAACAAAGCCTCCAACAAGTCTGTGTTCTCAATCTTCTGAAATCACACTCCCTGTTTTGGAAGAAGCAGAGCCAGTTGCAATGGACTTGGAGGACGAGAGTTCTGAGATGCGGCAAGAGGCAATAGACAGGACTCCTCCACCTGCTCCTCAGATGGAAATGCCCCCTGCATCTGACACTGATGACAGAATGGGTCAGTCTGAGGATGAGGAAGAGGAGGATGAGCAGGGGGTGGAGGAATCCTTAGAGGAGTCTCTCCTCAAAGATGACAGTCAGGGAGAAGAAGATCAGTCTAGGAAGGAGATGCAAGAGGATATGAAGCCCGAGCTGGTCCTCGATGAGACCTCAAACATTAGCCATGGTGACGAGAGCAGCAGCGGTTTCCTTGGCTCGCCGGCTGAGGCAGACTCTCAGATGCTGTCCATGGAACTCAGCCTGGTGCCAGCTGGCAGGACCCGTTCAGATTCGCTGCTCACCGAAACGGAGGACTCGTTGCCTTTTGATCCGCTGAAGCCCGATGGGGAGAAAGTGAAGCGTAGGGGTTCTCCAGGACGCTCACGAGTGAAGCAGGTGGATGTCAGTCTCTAAACTTTTTCTGAATGAATTTTGGTTCTCCACTAGTCCAAGAGTGGTTAAGTTTGATGCTCATAAATTTATCTTCTGATGCTTCAGGGCCGAGGCAGTGGTTTCCCAGGGAAACGGCGGCCACGAGGTGGTGGTGGCGGCAGTGGTGGTGGAAGAGGTCGTGGACGGTCACGTCTCAAAGCAATGGCCTCTTGCATTGATGCCTTTATAGTAAGCTCTTCACTTCATCTGCAAGCTCTTCCTTTACTAGTGTTTTAAGGCATATTTCACTTTAATGTAAACTTATATGTTCATTAGAGTTGTTCAACATTTCAACATTTTAGTGCCCTGGTTAAAATAAGGTATTTTGTTGTAGCGATATGGATTATTCTAAAAACATTACACCCGTGTTACTAACTAAAAAAAATTATTTTCATTAATGGAAATAGAAAATACAAATATATATTATATATATTATAAATAATTAACTGAAATAAGTTTCTAATAAAGTTACTAAAACAAATGATAATTTTATTTAAGCTTAATACAATTACAAATTAAAAACAAATGACAAAAGCATATAACAAAATTAACTTAAGCTAAAATTAAAAAAATAAAACTAAAAGCTAATTTAATTTTTATAAATACTATAATAGTTTATATAAACAGTACTAAAATAACACTGATTACTTAATCTTTATTCATTTTTAATGTGGCATTAAAACAGTAAAATTTTTATTTAGCCATTAAATTATAATTTGTAACTGTTTAATAGTGTGCTTACATCATGTCAGAATTGTCATAATTAGGAGATGCTGACTTGTAAGTGTTTGTGTCCTTAATGAAAATACAACTTTTAAAAATTTCAAAGCACTCTGACTGTGACATCTTGTAACTGTGACATCTATCCCAACATAGTGCACTGTAAATCCTTGAAACAACCACTACCTCTTGTGCTAAACAAGGAATTAAAATAAAAAAAAGGTTAAATTAAATGCATCTTTAATATGTACAGCTAAGCATGACTGCAGACACTGGACTTAGCAAAGAAGAAGATGAGGAGGAAGATGACACCATGCAAAATACTGTGGTACTTTTCTCCAACACTGATAAGTTTGTCCTGCAGCAGGTACGAATCTAACTTTCATTATTATTTCAACTTCCTATAAAATTCAGTGTCACAAGTGACAATAATTTGATTTGTCTCTTTGTGTGTGTGTGTGTGTGTGTGTGTGTGTGTGTTACAGGACATGTGTGTAGTGTGTGGTAGTTTTGGACAAGGTGTGGAGGGCCAGCTTTTAGCCTGTGCTCAGTGTGCACAATGTTATCATCCATACTGTGTGAACAGCAAGGTAAGCTTTTAAACTCTATTCTATATGGTGACCCTCATTATACACAGATCCTCATTATTTCTTTATTTGGATTTCTCCTCTATAGATCACCAAGATGATGTTAAGAAAAGGCTGGCGTTGTCTTGAGTGCATTGTGTGTGAGGTCTGTGGGAAGGCTTCTGATCCTGCCCGATTGCTGCTTTGTGACGACTGTGATGTCAGCTATCACACTTATTGCTTGGACCCACCCTTACAGACTGTGCCCAAGGGAGGCTGGAAGTGCAAATGGTATGTCATTGCCTCCATACAGTGGTGATATGTGCCAGTTGGGAGCCCAAAGAGAAAATATTGTAACCGAACCATTGATTTACCCCCTTCAGGTGTGTGTGCTGTATGCAGTGTGGTGCTAGCTCCCCTGGGTTCCACTGTGAGTGGCAAAATAACTACAATCACTGCGGCCCTTGCGCCAGCCTGGTAACATGTCCTGTGTGTCGGGAGAACTTCATGGAGGAGGAGCTGCTTCTGCAGTGTCAGCACTGTGACAGGTCAGTAACTGCAATATATTATATTAATAAAGGACAATCTGATCTCCCATTGTCCATCTTCATTAGTTGGTCTCTGTTTAACAGTTGTGTCTAATATGTTAATAGATAGAACTGTTAAAGAAAGTATACGAAATGTGTGTACAAACTTACCAGATTACTGAGTGCCCTGTTAACTAAAGTGTATACTTCCTTTTTTTTTTTTATTCATATATTTAAAAAAAAAAAAAAATAGATTTATAGAATCAAGTTGCTATCTAAAGTATAAGTATTTTTTTAATTCATTTTCAAATTATTTATTTCTAATTTATTAAATATTAACTAAAATAAATATAAATTATAAATATAAAAAATATATATTTTGGCCGTCTGCCACCTTGCAGACAACTATCGGCATAGGCCATCAAAAAAAAAAAAAAATCAAAAAATGTATTATGGTTTCCTCAAAAATATTAACTAGCGCAACTATTTTCAACATTGATAATATTTTTACAATAAATTACATTTTAAAATATATTCAAATTAAAAAGTTATTTTAAATTGAAATATTTCACAATATTCACAATACATTTTTTTTTATTATTATATACACACTGTAAAAGCATAAGAGACTTTTTTTTTTGCTTTCATAGATGGGTTCATGCTGTATGTGAGAGTCTTTACACTGAGGATGAGGTTGAACAAGCATCTGATGAAGGCTTTGCCTGTACAGCCTGCACTCCATATGTCCCCAGGCCTATCGGTGAGTTTCATGATAGTTTTGTTTAGAAATTCAGATTATTACATCTATTTCACTAAATAACCTTTATGTATCTCTCATAGTGGAGTCTCCTATGATGTCAGCTTTCAAAATGAAAGAACCAGGTAAGTGTCTGCTTGATAATTAGTTGTCTGGCTTTCATTTATTTGTTATTTTTATCTGACTTTATCTGTGTTTCTCCATCCACTTGCACAGAGCCACAGTTTTATCGTCTGGAGGGTGTCTGGTTAACAGAGACTGGCATGTCTTTATTGCGAAGCATCTCCATGTCACCCCTGCACAAGCGCAGGCAGCGCAGGTCCCGACTGGGCACCATGTGTATTGATGAGCTAAAAGAAGGCGATGCAGATGGTGATGAGGGGAAAGGTCAGTTTATTACCAAGATGAATAATTTTTATCCTCTGTTGACCAATTATTTTTTTATTTTTGTTGTAAGTGAAGGCTGGTACAGTGTTTATAAATGTCTAAAGAACTCTTGAGGCTGTTTTACTGGAACATTGTGTTAATAAATCAGTGTGGTGACGCACGGTAATTGATTGTGAATGCAAATATTGAGAACTGAAATTGCTATAGGAGGTGCAGAAGCAATGGAATGTGAGCCTAAGCTGGAAGCACCTGGGAGCCCAGACAGGGATGGAGGAGTGGACAGAGAAACTGGGACAGATGGAGGCATAGAGGGCATGGTTGACTGTGAAACTCTCAAAGGAGGAGTAGAAGAGAATGATGACGGGAAGAAGAGAAAGCGGAAACCATACAGACCAGGTCACTAGCCGTTTTGTTTCCTAGTAGCTTTGTCAGTGTTCTGTGCTTTGAAAGAAATTGTTAATAAAGTGATTTTTCACTTGTAGGGATTGGAGGGTTCATGGTCCGGCAAAGAAAGTGTCACACACGAATGAGGAGGAGTCTGTCTGCCTCTGGTGATGCTGTTCCTGAAGGTCAAGCAGCTGAAACGAAACTTGAGGAAGGTAAGTGTGTCCAAATTGGCATTCACATTGCCCCAGCATCTAATATTTGTTGGGCTTTGTTGGATCAGTGTTGAGTCTTGGAATGTTTTAAGCACTCTGGTATAGTTTTCCAACAAACTATGCTATAATCTGATGTGATCACAAAATGCTAATGTCCTTGCCAACTACTAAAAAATGTCAAGGCAGTTGCACCCACAGACTGCCTGGGGTTGTCAGTCTTTATTGGCCACAAAACAGTCTTTCAGTTCCTTTTTATGAAATATTCTCTATGCCTTGCATCAGAACACTCAGGAAATACGAACATGAACATTTTATGGTCATAATCTGGCATGTGTAAGTCATCTGACTGTCTTCTCAGAATAAAATGTTCTTTGATCGCCTTTTCAACATGAAACTTTTATTATATCAAATTTAAAAAATGTTATCTTTTTAATTTAGTGACGTTAAACATAGTACACTTCAAAGTAGCTTAAGGTGAACAATGTCATGCAAACCATTTGTTGGTGTTTGAGGCAGTATAAATTAATGTTTTAAATTTTTTTTATCCCCTTTTTTTTTTTTTTTTTAACATGGTAGCCTCAACATCTTTTAGGATCTCAAAGCATTCAACACATCTTCATATAACTCCAGTCATTTTAACAGTCAGTTTTTATTTATGTAGGACCTCATCCTGATATACCTCTTGATGTCCCAGAGGCAAAGACAGCAGAGGGAGAGGGTGAGCAAGCCAAAAAGCGCAGGGGCAGAAAGAAGAGCAAGTTGGAAGACATGTTTCCTGCATACCTACAGGAGGCTTTCTTTGGCAAGACATTGCTCGATCAGAGTAAGAGAGCTTTTCTTGCTCCTCCACCCCAAAGACATACGCAGGGCATTCTGAGACCTCCTCTCCCTGGGAATGGGGCCAGAAATACAGCCTCAGAACCAGGTAAGACACTACATCAATGTTAGTGTTTGAGAGTAATAAAGTTAGATGTGGCATAGATTTAAACATCTGTTGAATTTTGTTCTTACAGCCGAGTCCACACTAAGGCCGACTGGTCTTCCCATGGAACTAAAGCAAGAGGTTGAAGGATCTAAGCCTCCAGGTGATCGAGCAGGTAGGATTTTCAAAGCTGAAGTAGTAGTTTGATGTTTTGTGAATGTTGTCTTAACATAATATTTTACTTGCATGCCATTTTGTAGCAGTAGGGCCAGGAGCAATTGGGCAACTTTCCAACACAGATCAGAGCTCAGGAGGTGCACAAGGGTCTGACATACAGAAGAATGAAGGTAAATACTAAAAAGTGAGGTACCTGGTGTCATGAATGGTTGTATTACTCAAAAGACCACCCTTTCACCCACCAGATCTCCCTCTGGGACTAGAAAGTCAGGATTCTGAGCAGTTCTTCCGCAAAGTACTTGGACCCACTGAGGGGAGCTCTGTGAGTGGGCCACTGCAGTCTAGCATTAAACCTGTTCAGGAGAGTGATTCAAATCAAAGTGGTTTCCCTCAAAGAAACCTCCTTCCAGGTATGGGCAGAATTTTATATATTAAAGTATTTTTTAAATATATATAATTTACTTTTTTTTTTTTTTTTTCTCACTCAGGATGTTAAATAAGTTAGATTTGTTATACATGTATACACTTAAAAAATCACCATGATTTAACTACAGGTGCTTCCTTATCTGGTGCACTCCCCTCAACTGGTATGATGGACTCTTTTTCAGGTCTCTCCCAGTCCCCCTTTTTCGACATACGGTAAGCTTTTTTTTTCTTTGCCTTATCCCTTTTGTCCCCTTATGGATTTCACCTTCTTTTATATGTACTTTGTTTCTCATCCCCAGTGATCGAGGTGGTCTTTTCAGTCCAGACCAGGATGAGGAAAGTCCATGGGCAACACCATCCACTCCAGCCACCCCTTCTACTCCTCCAACTCCTACTGAACAGGAAGGTGATGGCCTCTCCTACAATCAGCGCAGTCTGCAGCGTTGGGAGAAAGATGAGGAATTGGGAAATCTATCTACCATCTCTCCTGTATTATATGCTAACATGAACTTCCCTAGTCTCAAACAGGACTACCCTGGTTAGTATTAAACTGACTTTTGAATTACTGCAAATTCCAGTTTAACTTAAATACGGAAGGCTTACATGGCTAAAGATTTGTTAGGTCTGCTTCATTATTTCCTTTCTTTCCATAGACTGGGCAAGTCGCTGTAAACAAATAATGAAGATTTGGAGGAAGGTATCAGCTGCAGACAAGGTTCCTTATCTGGTAGGTGCTAGTTTGAACCTGTAGTGTAACTTAGGGGGTTTTCACACTGGGCTCGTTTGCCACGGTCCGAGCCCGAGCGCGGTTGTTCCCGGTGCCCCCCGCAGCGTTGGTCTGGTTTCATGTAGACTGTTTTCCGCTGCATGCAAACGGACTATTTTGAGGAGACAGCTGATTACCATTCATTTGCCGCTCTGATTGCACTTGCAAAATGCGAATACACTGCAGGCTCACTTCTGCTCGAATCCAAGGTAAATCATCAACACAGTCATTTCTTACATGTGTTTTATTGAAGTAAATATATTATAATCAGCTGAAACGCATGCACCGGTTACTTTACTTCCTGAACAAGTGTGCAACCGAGTCAGTGTAGCGGCAGTTCGCGTGCAACTGAACTCAGACCACCTCCTTCAGGTAGTCTCGGGTTCAGTACCCCGGCACATCCGGGTTCACATGACAGCTTTCACATTAGCGAATTATTATTTTTTAATTTTTTTATTTATTTATTTTTTCTCATGCGAACCATGCCCCGTTTTGAACTTAACTGCCAGTGTGAAAGCCCCCTTAATTTCAAAGTACTGTCTTTGTCCTCTAACTGTTTTCATTTGTTTACCACTTGTCCCTTATCCATTCAGCAAAAGGCCAAAGATAATAGGGCTGCTCAGAGAATAAACAAGGCACAGAAGGTATGTGACCATCTCATACAATGCATTTAAAATCATTTGATGTCTTTGCATTGTAATTGTAAACATTTTTCTTTATTCTTCTCAACAGCAGGCAGAGAGTCAAGTATGTCGGCCTATCAAAACTGAGCCTGGACGTATTAAAGGGGAGCGCCCTAGTCTGCACCTCCAAATTCCCCCACCCTCAGGCTCTGTATCCACTTCCTCCCAGCCAAGCTCTGCTGAGAGTCCTTACCCCCATGCCCCAGACTCTGCATCTTCAGCCTTTTTCCCTGATGGACCCCTCAAGACTCCATGCTCAGCTGATTTGCAGACAGACCCATTTTCTAAACTTCCCTCTCAGTCTCCGCACCTTCAATCTCAGCCATCCACCCCATACTCGCAGCCTTCTTCCAGCCCCTTGCCAGCCTCTTCCTCAGGATATTCTATGCCTGGCTCACAGGGTGCTACTCAGGGACGGCCAGCCAGTTTCGGCTCCCTTGACATGCAACCAGGGACTCCTCGTAGGGCCCAGCAGGTTGACCCATTTTTTAGATCACAACAGCAGATCCCCAAACCTCAGCAGCCCTCTCAGGAGGCCTTAGGTCCACCTGAGAGTCCTCGACCTAGGCCTGGTGGGCCTGGAGATTCTCAGATGTTCTCACCACCTCATACAACACAGTGTGGCGACCCTTACCGTGGCCAGCATGGAGCTGCCCGACAAGATCATGCTTCATCTCCATCTGCAATAGCTTCTTCACCTGCTGGGGTGGGCCCAAATAGGGCAGAAATTAATGCCCCATCTCCACGTTCTTCTTTTGGCAGACAAGACCTAAGCTCTGGTTCTCCTGCTAGTTTGGAGTCTGGAGATGGGTTATTCAAAGCCCCCATGACACCTCGTATGCATCAGGGGGATACAAGTGGTTTGTCTGTTTCGCACCCTCCAGGTGCCTCTCCTAATCATCCTCCTGACAGCTACCGCCAATCTCCCTCCACGTTCTCTGACCCTTACACCCAGCCTCCTCTGACACCGCGACCTCAGTCGGGCGATGGCTCCTCTCCTGTACCCCAAAGGCTTCCTGCGCCTCAGCAAGAAACCTATTCAAGATTGCCTTCCAGTCCTCAGTCGCAAGGCAGTTCTCAGTCGCCTCTCACACCAGGAGCTATTTCCAATGATATGCATTCTGTGCAGTCGCCAGCCACTCCACGCTTCCAGTCGCCTGACCCTTACTCCCGCCCACCTTCACGACCTCAGTCCAGAGATCCCTTTGCCTCACTGCATAAACCCCCTCGCCCATCTTCTGTAGCACCAGAAGGTAATTCCCCCTATAGAGGCTCACCTCATCATAGCCAGCAACCCCCCTGCTCACCCTCAGTAGCAGATCCGCTCTCTGGAAAACCCCCTGCTTTCAGCTGCAGTCCTGGTGTAGGGCTTCAAATGGGCCAGCAACAAGTAGTTGGCCAGCAGCAGATGATGACTACTCAGCAAGCTCAGGTCCATCTCCAGCAGCCACAATCTCTGAAGCAACCAGTGGGTGCTGATTTTAACTCAAGAATAGCACTTCAAACTGGAAACCAAGAAACAACTGTGCGGCCAACAGATGCTCCACATTTACCCAACATGCCAGGGACGCAGGATATGTCAGACCTGTCAGCTGGGCAGGATCCAGCTCTCATGAGCCTTAGTCCATCCGAGTTAGAAAAGCACAGACAGGTAAAGTAAACACCAATTAGACATTCAAATTTAGAGTTTTGGGTAGAATTAAGTAAATTTGAATTTGTTTTATTTACTACAGAGGCAGCGATTAAGAGAGTTTTTGATAAGACAAAAAATGCAGAGAAACTCACTTCGCCAAGAGAAGGAAGCACCTGTGGTGAGTAATCCTGCTCAGAATTGGCCAAGTGGGGAAATGCCAGCCTTTCAGCAAGACAAAAGCCAGCGAGCACCACCTCCTTACCCTCAGGTATTGATAGTGATTGATTTAATATTGCATGTTATTTACTGAATCTGATGAAACTGCAAACTATGGATTCATGATTTGATTTTTTTTTTTTTTTTTTAAAGCTCCAGTTTGCTGTGCTTGTTTGTAGGGCTGCTTAATTTGGCCCAAAACAGTGTTACACATGTAGAGATGAGTTTTTGGAGCTGCATTTATTTATATTTATCCAACTAAATCAAAGTCTTTGATGTGATAACCGCGCTATGCCATATCATGCAGTTTTATTTAGATTGATTGTGCAGCCCAAACGGCCAAAAGTATTTTGTTAGTTGGCATAACCTCACCTTACATCCATCAGGACAGAGCTGTGGTTGCTCAGGCAGCTCTTGGCAGCAGGATGCCTCTGCCAATGGGAGCAGTGGATGAAAAGCTTTGCCGCCCACCTCCTCCTGGGACACCAGCAACTATGGAGCCTAGTGCATTAAGGTACAATGAGCTGAAGAATACAACTGGTTTCTATTACTCTGTGATTTTACACAGTCCTTGTAAATGTTACTTTCACAATTAACTTATTATGTAGGCAAGCTGGGCCCAGTATTTCTCAGGGGATGTATCCTCGCCCACCATTTCCTGCACAGTGGCAAAACCAAGGTGCTCCGCGGAGGTTCCCACAACCATCTATGATCGAAGCCGTTCCCAGGCAGCACCTTAATACTCCCATCAACAATTCTCTCAACATGCAGTCCATGCAGAACATCCCTAATCCTTTGACAGGGGTTACAGGCACTGGCGCAGAGGCTGTACAAAGCCATGTTTCAGGAGCACCACCTCAGTTTATAGAGTTGAGACATAATTCCCAGAGGATGCCACTGGGTCCTCAGTTTATGCAAAGGGCGCCTACACCCAGACCACGCATGTTTCTTCCACAGCAGGAAATGAATGCTGCTTTTGTTCAGCAGAACTTACCCCCAGCTCTCGATGCTTCAGCGGAGGTTATGCGTGATCCCAGACTTGGGTTACAGCAGGGTGGCATGGACTTATTAATGCAACAACAAAGCAATGTACCCCCTCCTCAGTCTCAACTACAGCCGCAGCAGGTGCCAACTACTACACCTAAAACGCCCATTTCTCACACTACTTCTCAACAGCTTCCTCAAACAAGTACAATAGTAAGTCAACAGACTGTTGTGAATCCAGTTGACCTACCTGAGTCTGACCTAGAGGATGCCTTTGCTTCCAAAGGGCTGGGTGATACAGTGGCAGAAACCGGAGTGGAGGATGATGATCTTGCTACTCTTGACCTTGATCCTGATAAAGGCGATGATGATTTGGGAAACCTCGACAATCTTGAGACCAATGATCCTCATTTGGATGATCTGCTCAACAGTGATGAATTTGATTTGCTGGCATACACTGACCCTGAGCTTGATCAGGGTGATCCCAAAGATGTTTTTTCTGACCAGTTACGACTTGTGGAAGCAGAGGGGGAAGGAACTGGGTCTTCTGCTAATGTAGAAGTCAAGGTTGAAGAGAAACCAAGAGTGGATTTAGCTTGCCAGGACATGCGCACAACTACCACTCAACCACCTTTAAAGACTGAGAGTTCATCTGCTACCAATACTCCAAAAGTAGAGTCCTCTGATGCCATTAGACTGTCCTCTGTGAAACTTGAAGACAAGGGATTGGTTGAACAACCACAGTCAGGACAAGCTTCGGTTAAAGATGATCTCACTGAAACTGTGTCGGTTTTGCTCAGTGGAACAAAAGCCTCTAATCAACCAGAGACTGCAACTGCTTCTTTGAACACCGTCCGTTTAGGTGGTATACCTTTTCCTCTTCCTAGCCAAGCAGATACACTGTCTTTTCCACCAGCTGCGCCACATCCAGACCTGGGTAATGATCCACTTGGGTTGCCAGATTCTGGCCACCACTCTACAGCAGAAGATCTAGACAAAGTAGAAAGCTCACTGGAAGCAAGTGAACTACCTTTATTAATACAAGATCTTTTAGAGCATGAAAAGAAGGAGCTTCAGAAACAACAACAGCAGCAGCATTTAAGTGCTCTACAGGGAGGGATTGGTAGTCAACTTCACAGCATTCAGAATCAGCAACAGCCTCCTCAGGGGCCAAATCAAATTATGATGCCACAGCACCACCATCCATCCCAGGGCATTGTGCCTCAAGCAGGTATGGTGCCTAGGCCACCTCACGTGTTACCACAACAGCAGCAGAGGTTAATTGGTGCTGCAATGCCTTCACCTCCCCATGCAGCAATGGGACCACAGCAAGGCATTTTACGAGGTGGACAGCCTGGCAGAATTCATCCTGGTATTACTCCTCAGCAACAGACAGCACCACCTCCGCATATAGTTAAACAGCAAAACTTGGCCAGCAACTTTTTCCCAGATAAAGGTATGTTGAAACGAGTTCCATCAACTAATAATTCATTCTCATTTTTTATTATCCAAAAAATTGGAAATTTGGAAATTAATAGATTTGGAAATATCTTTTCTCAGAGCTGGATAAATTCATGACAGATGACATAATGGATCCTATTGCGAAGGCTAAAATGGTTGCGCTGAAAGGAATTAAGAGGGTGTTGGCTCAAGATCCAATGGGTGTACCACCTGGAATAAATAGGTACTGTTTTTTTCTTTATTAAGACACTTGGGTATTGTTGATCCGTTCTAGTGTTATAGATGTAAAATTTAAAGTGAAAATGTGAAATGTTACTTTTTAGAGTGTACCATTTGTATGTTTAATAATAAACCTGTAAATAGTCCAGGTATCAGAAAAATTAAGGCAAGATTTTCCTGTTTAAATCAGGAAATTGTTATACATGTGAGACAAATTGAGAGATGCAATAGACTTTGAAATACACAATTAGATAATAGTCATAGAAAGTAGAAAGATTGGCTCTCCAATTGTTTTGTATAATTTGAATAATTTGGTACATACCTCATGTGGTGGATACATTATGCATTATACATTTTGATTTCCTTAAATCAGTTAGAGCTCTTTAATACAGTAATATAGATCTAAATTAATAATTAAGTAGGGGTTTTATTCCTTGTTAAACAATTTACTGGTTGACATTTCCATGGAATTACCCCTTTCAGTTCTGTTTCATATTCAGTTTCAATTTTATTCAACTTTAGGCAACAAGTATCTCTTTTGGCTCAGAGGTTAACTTCAGCCCCTGGAAATGAGGATTCCCAGGCTCAGCTTGCACCTGGGTCTTCCAAGGTAGGTTTGGTTTTCTTCTGTAGTTCACATTTTGAATTTAATATAGTATCTTAAACATAATCCTTCTGTTTCAGGATGGAGAAGGCAGCAACCAGGTTCAAACTAGACCGAATCCTCCACAATTTGGCATCATCAGTATGTTTTACATTTCTATTTTTGCTGCCTTTACTACTTTTATTACCCTTTCCCTTATATTACGTTCCCTGTGTAAACACACATTTAAAGTCATGATTTTGGCAATGCAGAAAACAATCAGACATTATAATGGACATTCTAATTTAACTCATTTGACAATTTCAGAATCTAGTTGATAACATGGAAATCTCACTAAATTTGTTGCATTGTGGAAAATATAGTTTGCTACAAATTGTGCAAAGTATATAGGCACACATTGTGCATTCAGGGTATAGACCTTTCAATTCATGCTTTTAATGTTTTTGGCCCATCACACTCATAACAGATGATGCTGAGCAGCACCAATATGAAGAATGGCTTGTGCATACCCAGCAGTTGCTGCAAATGCAGTTGAAGTTCTTAGAAGAGCAAATTGGAGCACATCGCAAATCCCGTAAAGCTCTGTGTGCCAAGCAGCGCACTGCAAAGAAAGCTGGGCGTGAATTTGCAGAAGCAGATGCTGAAAAGCTCAAACTGGTCACTGAGGAACAGAGTAAAATCCAGAAACAATTGGACCAGGTATGAAAAATATCTTTTTACAAACAAATGAGAGATTTTGTTGTCTTTAAAGTCATCCAGTTCATTACATTGAAATGTGCTTTTCTAGGTACGTAAGCAGCAGAAGGAGCACACCAATCTTATTGCAGAGTACCGAAGTAAGCAACAGCAGCATCAGCAAGGGTCCTCCATGCTAGCTCCTGGGCCCTCTACACAGGCACCCCACATGCTTTCCAAGATACCTGGACAAATGATGATCGGCCAACAAGGAGGACCAATTATTGGTCAACCACCTGCAGGGATGCCTCAAGCAGGGATGCCTCAAGCAGGGATGCCTCAAGCAGGGATGCCTCAAGCAGGGATGCCTCAAGGAGGGATGCCTCAAGGAGGGATGCCTCAAGGAGGGATGCCTCAAGGAGGGATGCCTCAAGGAGGGATGCCTCAAGGAGGGATGCCTCAAGGAAGTATGCCAATTAGAATGCCACAAATGCAACCCTTTAGTGGAGCCCAGCCTTCTCTCCCACTTGCAGCTGGCACTGTGCAACCAGTCCCACCTCCTGGTTTTTTCCCACAAGGCCCTGGAGCACAAGGACCAGATCCAAGAGTTCTACAGGAGCGACAGTTACAGCATAGAATGCAAATGGTGCAGAAATTGCAGCAGCAGCAACAACAACAACAGTTGATGATGGGGCAGCAGCCTATGTCACATCAACCTCAGCAGCCTGGTGTAATGAATCAGCAGCCTGGAGCTATAGGCAACCAGCCAGCCCAAGTTTTGATGGGCAATATGGGGCAGCAGCAACCAAACTTACAACAAGGAATAATTAATAATCAGCAAAATAGGCAGGGGTTAATCCAGACTCCTCCAGGTATGATGGGGAACCAAGCTATTGGGCAGACACAACATAATGTCATGGGCCAGCCAATGACCCAAACTGCAAATATGCTGGCAGGCCAACCACAGGGTATAGTTGGTAATCAACAAATTGTTCAGCAGCTTCAGAGACCTCAGGGTTTGATGGATCAGCATGTTGTTAGGGGCCCACCAGCCCAGCTCACACCTCAACAGCAGAGTGTAATGGCTCAGCGCATGCTCATGTCACAGCAACAGCAGCAGAAAAACCTTGCTCAACTTCAACAGCAACAAATCTCACAATTGAAACAACCGCCACAGGCTGGCCCCTCTGAGCCACAAAGAGCTTTAGAAACTCCACCATCAGGGAGTACCCAAGGAGTTGCTGAGAGCTTGCAACAAGGTGTCCAAGATCTTCAGAATTCTGCCCATAAAGATGGAGGACTACTTAGTCCGAAAACACCCCCCCAACAGGGTGGACCTCCTACACCACTTCAAATGCAACAACAGGGATCCAGTGGAGATCAGCATTGTGTTGTTGTACAACCCCAGCAACCACATGCTTTTCTGGGTCAACAACCAACAGCACAGCCTCAACCAACTGAACAACATGGTTTTGTAGGCAACCAGCAGACTGGAACACATCTTAAAGTACAACCACAGCAACAACAGATGCAACTTGGACTTCAGACCCAGAACACCATACAAATAAAACAGGAAGATCAGCAAATGTGCTTTATGGCCCAACAGCAAGCTGGTCAGATTGCTGCACAACAACCGCAAGATGTGCTTGGCCAAAATAGTGGTCAGACGCAAACTACAATGACTGGCATTACAAATCAACAGCAGCAAGCTCTATTGACTCAACAGATGGGCCTTCCTAGAGGCCAGCAGATGATGATGACTCCAAGGCCTGGTGCTTCTGCAGGGCCAATACGTGCCCCTATTAACATTCAAGCCTTCATTGCGCAGAACCCCCAACTGCGTCACCTGACTCCTAGCCAGCAGTTGCAGCAAATTCAGGCAATGATTGCCCAGCGACAGCTACAACAAGGCCAGATGCTAAGAATGCATGGTCAGGCACAGGGACAAATGCGTCCCCAGGTCCCACAAGGGCCACCAGTTGGTCCACGGCTTCCAGGTCTCGAAACACAACAACAGCAGCACCGCTTTGGATTGGCAGGCAAACACGGTCCAGCTGGCCCTCAACAGCAATCCGGAGCAATGGGACAACCATCTGGTATGACTACACAGTTTCATCAAGGTGTTGCGGGAGCTATGCAACAGCCTTCTCAAGGACCTTTGCCTCAGTACATCAATAGTGCCCAGCAGCAGATGTTACAACAGCAACAACTACATCATCATCAGATGATGAGAGGTCAAGTGCCCAGGCCAGTACTGGGTCAGGTTCGTACCACAGCACCTGGACATATGGCTAGACCAATGTCTCCTCGCCAGTTAGTGGGTCAGGGTTCTCCTGGAAGCCCGCTTTCTAATCAGCAAAGGCTTATGAGAATGTCTCAGACTCCACCAGGACCACAGCATCTTCAGCAGCAACAGTCCCATGTGGCAACAGCACTGAGCCCCTTTCAGTCCTCTCCTTCTCATGCAGGTTCACCTGCAGGGTCCTCTGTTCCAGAACCTGGTTCAAGCCCAGCATCTTTGAATAAACCTGAGACAGGCAACCTGTCACTCTCCAGTCACTTGTCTTCACCTTCTAGGCCAGATGGTGTTGTAGGAAAGGGTAGCCCTTTTAGCCAGACAGGGGGGTCAATCGCTTCACCTCTGAGATCTCCAACTGTAAAAACTCAGAGTCCCAATACTGAAGCTCTTTCTGCTTCTTTAACACTCAATGGTCCATCTCCTCAGTCAGCACCCAACCCACACCAAACACCAACTGCTGCCCAAGTATCTGAGGGTCATATGTCTCAGCCAACTCCATTGCCCAATGAAATGTGCAAGATGACGCTGCAAAACATCAAACAGGAACCACGTGAAATCCAGTGTGACACAGGAGGTAGTGTAGAGGCCCATTCTGAGGGCATAAAGAGAGAAATTTCTGGAGAGACAGTCAGTGCTACTGCTATTTCGAACTCTGCTCTGGGCCCTAGAAATCAAGCAGGAGATCTTGGATCCCAAATTCAAAGGACAGAGACTGGCCAACAGCTACTTCAGAAACTCCTTAGAACCAAAAACTTACAACTGGCATCTCAAAGGCCCTCAGATGGTATTCATAATGAGATAAATGGGCACATCAATAGCAAGCTAGCAATGCTGGAGCAAAAGCTTCAAGGAACTCCACGCAACATGGAGGTAGGCCAAGGAAGTCCTTTCATTATGCAAATGTATTATGAACTTGAGCATCTAATTCTTATCTGATACTATTTTTAGGATCTGCAGTCACTCACAAAGAGAACTCCAATAGTCAAGGCCAAACGTACTACAAAAGCTGGAGAGCGTGGGCCAAACTCTAGAAAGAAAACCAAGAAAGAAGAGGTTGGAAAAACTGAGGCAATAATGAAGCAGCTGAAACAGGTATGTGGCATTACCGTTTTGAATCTTTGCATCCTGTTTTGAGTAATGCATGGCTATGAACACTTTGTATTAATATTATGATGTTAAATCATTGCTCAATTATGGTTAACCTACAGGGACTTTCTCTTCTTCCTTTGATGGAGCCCTCCATTACTGCTAGTCTGGATTTGTTTGCTCCCTTTGGCAGCAGCCCAGCCAATGCCAAGACCCAGTTGAAAGGCTCATTTGGAAATGCTATGCTGGACAATATTCCAGACTACTATTCCCAGCTTCTTACAAAGGTACATTATCATTTGGCATTTTCAGTTTAACCATGTACCCTACAGAAGACTGGATTGGCTCTGTGTGTATTCCTCATTCTAGGAATTCCAAAGACTGTTGCAAGTTCTTAAGATGAAACCAGATTGCAACAACTGCAACACTTTTCCATTCTCTTTTTTTTTTCTCAGTAATTTCACTTAATTACACTTAAATCTCCATATTTTTTTAAATGTTCTTTGCTGCTTTTTCCTTTAGAACAACCTCAGCAATCCTCCAACCCCACCATCATCACTTCCCCCAACTCCTCCACCTTCGGTGCAGCACAAACTTCTAAATGGAGTGACACCTGTAGAGGAACTTGCAGAAGGTCAAAAAGAGACAGAGGCATCAGAAGATACCATGGGTAAGACGTTACATTGATTCCGATTCATTAGTGAGCCGGTATGACTTTACAGTTTTTGCACAGAGCCCTAAAATGTTAATCTTTCCTTGTACTTGAAGGTTCTGTTCCAGAGGAAGTAAAGAGTGTAGACATACTAGCAGCTCTCCCCACTCCACCTCACAACCAAAACGAAGATATACGGTAAATTGCCATATATAATATGGTATGAACAACTAATCATAAACTTGTGCATATGTCAGCGCACTAATGGATTCTTTCAACTTAGGATGGAGAGCGATGATGACAGTGATGCTCCAGATAGCATTGTGCCTGCATCCTCACCTGAAAGCCAACTAGGTGATGAGACAACACGCTTCCCCCATCTATTGGATCCCAAAGAGGAGGAGGTTGAGAGGGCCATCTCTCCTGTTATCCCAATTATTCCTCGTTCTGCCATCCCCAGTATGTGGCACTGTTTGGAAATTATTTTAATTTGTTTGCTTGAATCTTTTATGATTGACTGACCTCACCTAATATACAGGTTTCTCTGAGACGAAACCATTCGAGTCAGTGGATGGAAAAGTTGTAGCCTCATCTAGCCAGTGGGACAAAACTAAAAGCAATGAAGTGTCTGTAACCTTCATGCTTTCATCAGCTGCCGCAAAGGTATTTAAATCTCTAAATGTCTTAAACCTTGTCACATGAAATTGCCCAGTAAATTTGAGGTTATGGATGGGTTAAGTACTATTTTCTTTTCTTTTCAACAGAATCTCAACACAGTGATGTTGACTGTTGCCCAACTGCTGCAAATACGAATGCCAAGTTCTTATGAGGTGGCTTTTCCCCAGAGTCCTGGTAGGGCAGGTGTTGGACCTGGGAAAGTACCTGACTCTTCTAACCCAGGTAATGCGCTCAAGTTGCCTTTCAACATTATTCTCAAAGTATGTTTTAGCTTTTTGGTTTTTCTAAAGCTAAATGTTTTTTTTCCAGGTATGAAGACAGACCCTTCTGTAAGCAATGATGCAGAGTGGCTTAGGCAGTTTGACGTTTCCCTTCCAGGGTGTACTCTGAGGAAACAAGTCGATATTCTAGCTCTTATTAAACAGGTGAGCTTTGAGAATTTTTTTTTTTCTAAATGTCTTCTCTTCACTTTTAAGAGGTACATTACATTTTTAATATCTTCTGACATTTTCACTCTTGCAGGAATGCCAAGAGCAAGAAGATAGACCTGCTCAGCACTGTTACATGACAAATGTTTCAGACTTGGATGTGCGCCACCTGCCTGTTATTCCTGTTGAGGTATCTCCACCTCCATCACCATCCCCACCTCCACAACCATCTGCTGTAGCTGAGCCAGAAAACATCACTCAGTCTGAGCCCAAACCTGAACCAGATGCACCTGTTCAGACTACATCATCCCCTTCCGCAAGCCCGAGTGATCCTGTCAAAACTGACCCTATAGTTAAACTGGAGGCTCACAGCTCCCCTGTTACTGTGGAGTCTGAATCTCAGGATCCAGTGGTCCTCCCCCTAGCTCCTCCATCAGAAGAACAACCTTCTGCTCCAGCCAGTTCTCCTCCTCTAGACTCTCCCACAATAGAGATGTCCCTCAAATCCATCAAACACCGTAGCAGGACTCTTTCTGATGAAGAAGAACGACCCAAGGTCAAAAAATGGAAGGGTCTGCGCTGGAAGCGTCTCCAGATAGTCATCACTATTCGCAAGGGTGGGTCTAAGAAAGAGAACAGCCGTGAAGTTTCAGAGCTCATGGAGCGCCTCCGCATTACTCTAAAACCAGACAAGCTGCCCCGAGACAAGCGCAAGTGCTGTTTCTGCCACGAGGAAGGAGATGGTGCCACAGATGGTCCTGCACGTCTGCTTAACATCGATGTCGATCTGTGGGTGCATCTTAACTGTGCTCTGTGGTCCACTGAGGTGTATGAGACCCAGGGCGGTGCACTTATTAATGTGGAGGTTGCTCTTCGGCGTGGACTGCGCACCCGCTGTGCCTACTGTCAGAAGACGGGTGCAACTAACAGCTGCAACCGTTTGCGCTGCCCAAATGTTTATCATTTTGCCTGTGCCATTCGGGCACGTTGCATGTTTTTCAAAGACAAAACTATGCTCTGCACCCAGCACAAGCTTAAAGGCCCCAGCGAAGAGGAGCTTAGCAGTTTTGCTGTTTTTCGACGCGTCTACATCGAGCGAGATGAGGTGAAGCAGATAGCAAGCATCCTGCAACGTGGCGACCGCATTCACATGTTCCGTGTTGGTGGGCTCATCTTCCATGCTGTGGGCCAGCTCTTGCCCTCACAGATGGCTGTGTTTCACTCACCCACTGCTATCTTTCCAGTGGGCTACGAGGCCACACGAATTTACTGGAGCACTCGTGTGCCAAACCGCAGATGTCGCTACCGTTGTCGCATCAGTGAGCAGGATGGCAGGCCTCTGTTTGAAGTGCGTGTCCTAGAGCATGGGTATGAAGACCTGCACTTCCGAGACGCGACACCAGATGGTATGTGATTCTAAGTTTAATTTTCTTAAATGACTGTAAATATAATCCTGATGGAATGATTCATCTTGCCACATCATGCTAATGTCATGCCACTGCTCTTTAGGCATCTGGTGCAAGATTGTGCAGCAGGTTGCCAAGCTGCGTGATGAAGCTGCCATGCTGAAACTCTTCACCGAGCATGTCAAGGGAGAAGAGATGTATGGACTTACTGTCCATGCAGTAATGCGAATCACTGAATCGGTGAGAAATGAATAAGTGTTGTTGGGAACCGAGAACTGGTATTTTTTTTCTGAACAGTTAACAGAAATGTCAACATTTATTTAATAAAACTTGGGGGGGAAAAAAGTAACTTTTCTTGCTCTGCGTTCTTCTGATGATGCAGGCGAATAACATATTAAAAGTACTGAGTTTCTTGCATCAGTGATGTAGTTAAAGATTAACATTGTTTTGAACTAACAGGGACTGAGAAAGAGTCCGACCTGTCTTTGGTTCCCTGGTGCCAGAACACTCAGTAATATTAAAAAAAATAAATAATGAAATGTTACCACATTTTTAGCATTACGTTTATGCTGCCTTATAAAAAAAAAAATATATATATAAAAACATTTTAATAATTTTCTATATTTACATTTTTCTGCTGTTGAAAATATCTAATTTGTCCAATTGCATTTCTTTTTTCCAAATATTTATTCCTTAAGTCATAAAACAATGGACTGGAATCATTGAGGAACTGGAACCAGGATGTTAAACTCCTGTGATTCCCATCCCTATTAAAAGCATTTTTCATAAATATCTTGATCATAATTAATAATAATATAATCCAATTTTCGCTGCTTGCTTATGTCCTGCAGCTTCCTGGTGTGGAAAACTGTCAGAATTATACGTTCCGATATGGCCGCCATCCTCTCATGGAGCTTCCCCTCATGATAAATCCTACGGGCTGTGCACGATCAGAACCCAAAGTTCTCACCCACTGCAAACGGTAATGAACAAAAGAAACGGAAGACTTTAGCTTCCTCTTGTGTCAACTGATTTAAGACTCTTTTAAGTATGGAAAGTGATTGTAAGGATCTAATGTAATTTTATCCTGCTTCTCAGGCCTCATACTCTGAACAGCACGAGTATGTCCAAAGCCTATCAGAGCACATTTACAGGGGAAATTAACACCCCGTACAGCAAGCAGTTTGTTCATTCCAAATCTTCTCAATACCGTCGACTGAAGACAGAGTGGAAAAACAATGTGT
Organism: Elopichthys bambusa; assembly: GCA_037101425.1. Taxonomy (NCBI): domain Eukaryota; kingdom Metazoa; phylum Chordata; class Actinopteri; order Cypriniformes; family Xenocyprididae; genus Elopichthys; species Elopichthys bambusa. The sequence goes on from CM074451.1 coordinate 14,874,563, forward strand.
ACCTGGCCCGTTCTCGCATTCAAGGACTGGGTCTCTACGCTGCTAAAGACCTTGAAAAACACACCATGGTCATTGAGTACATTGGCACCATCATTCGCAACGAGGTTGCAAATCGCAGAGAAAAGATTTACGAGGAGCAGGTTTGTAGATGTCAAGTTTCTGCCATATTTTTTCTTTAGTTTTCATTTTTTTTAACCTCTTTGGTTTCTTCAATCAGAACCGCGGGATCTACATGTTTCGAATCAATAACGAGCATGTGATTGATGCCACCTTAACTGGCGGTCCTGCCCGGTAAGATCAAACTTCCTGTGCTATTCTTGCAATCCAAATGTTTTGTTCGCGTCTTAGTTTGATTTCTTTGTCTCCCTAGATATGTCAATCATTCTTGTGCACCCAACTGTGTTGCGGAAGTTGTGACATTTGACAAAGAGGACAAGATCATCATAATTTCTAGTCGCAGGATCCCGAAGGGTGAAGAGGTAGGTTAGAGTAAGCTTTTTCATTTGCCAGTGCTCTGTGCTGTTCCCCAGTATAATGCTCTGTGTTGTCCTTTTCTCAATCTGTTTTAGCTGACGTATGACTATCAGTTTGACTTCGAGGACGATCAGCACAAGATCCCCTGCCATTGTGGAGCCTGGAATTGCAGAAAGTGGATGAACTAACAGGGACAGAGAAAGAGTCCGACCTGTCTTTGGTTCCCTGGTGCCAGAACACTCCTGCGCCAAAGCCTGTTATATTCTTACTATCCAGTTAATAAGCTGCTCTGAATTGAGGAAGAAACGTTTCACTCTGTCACCTGAAAGACAAGACTTTATTCACAACAAGAGCCAAAGCTTTGAAGATTAAACTTTTGATGCCACAACTATTTACAGATGAGCTCGAAGGTATTGGACCTGCTTGAATCTTTCGTGTTGATTAAAAAAATTCACCTCTGCCAAAAGCACTTCCACTGTTTCCTCCTACAATAAGCTGACTCTGGCTGCAATCGATCCCTTCGACATCTACCAAAATAACTGAAGCTATAGCATATCAATACTCTTAGACTAGAACTCAGTGAAGATGTTTAATTAAAGCCATGTAAGTACTCAAATGAACTAGTACAATTTAGCTTGGACCTATCCTTTCCGCTACCCACCCTTTCTATCACCCCAGACGAACACTCTCCCATCAAATCATCAATGAAAATCATGGACATTGGCAAGACAATCCTAGAGTGGCTCTGCTTAGAACTGTGATGAGATATAACGTCGAAATACTATTGGCCTGTGGCTCGAAAGGCACCAGATGTTTTATTATATTGAGTTAAAAGGTGGGTTTATTTCACCCAGTCTACCTCATTGAGTTTGTGGGACGTCACTGCTTTGTATTAAACTGTTAAGTGCTACTGTGGAAAGGGGAAGGCAGGAATGTGTCCATGGCAATTGCCTTCTCGGGTAAGCAGGGAAACTTAAGCAGCAGGTTTGCTCCTATCTATATTTTGCTTTCTGGTGATTACAATAGTGAGCCAGTGCAACTCTTTTTGATTTGATTATACAAATGAGATACAGTATATGACTTACAATATGACGATGCATTACATAGAGCAATCAAAACTCAAACGGGTGTCTCGTAGGCCACCTTTTTCTGACTGTAGATATCATGTAGCTGCGTCAGCACGTGCAGATCATGTTTTTAGTGTAGAAACGCTCATCCGGATCCTCTCGCATTCTTAACGCTGGAGCAAATAATGAGAAAGGGCCACAGTGCAGATCCACGTTGATGCAATTTGAAAGGTTATAGGGCAAATAAAACTAGTGATGCAAGACTGCCACTGCATTTGATGTTTTCCCATTTTGAATCCTTACATCCTGCGTTCATTAGATCTCCATTTGGATCTCATCACTCCAACCAGGACCCTTAGGTGTAAGCCTCTTCCCTTCTGTGATAGTGGACTGTTGTAAACTTACTGTAGTGAGTCTTTCTCTGCCTGCTGATGGCCGGTTGTATCTAATCTATGTATCGTGGTTTGATAGTGGTAGCACAGTCTACAGGCTTGACGCAGTGATGGAGGAAGACTTAAAAAGGGCATTTCTATTTTCTTTTATATTAAAGTAATTTAAAACGGTTAAAAAAAAAATAACAGTTGAATTTCAAAGAAGGGAGTTGAACAAAGTCTCCACATAGCCCATGCTACTTTGTTCCTTTCTCCCCTGACTTATGACCTCACGTTAAGAATAAATGCAAAATGTATAAACTGTACATAATAGGGGCCTAAACTCTTTATCCAGCCCCTTTTTAATCAAATTCAAAATTGTAGAGAAATAAAATTCATGAAAAAAGCAACCACTGGATATCATTTTATCAGAAAACTAAATGTGTATATATCTATAAATATATGTAAAATGGCAAACTAAGTAATATCTTTATGTATATGAACCAGAGTGTTTTTGCATTTAACTTTTTTTTTTTTTTTTTTCTATCTGCGTTTTTTTTCCTACAAGACTATATACATATTAAAGGTGTGATGTTTCTCTTGTCTTCACCAATGAAATTTGGAAGAGTGGTTGTGGTGAATGAGACAAACATTTAAGATGGGATTCATGCAAAGGTTCATTGAAATAGATTTTTTTTGTTTGTTTTTTGACAGAAACAGCAGTAAAATGGTGCATAGCATTTGTGTATTTATGTAATATTGTTCACGTATATTTCTTTTATTTATGCTACTGCTTGTGAATTACTGAACCCTGTCCTTGAATCAGTGACAGTTTAATTAGTATATACAGTAAATGGAAAATCTTGAAGTTCCCATGATGATACTGTTTTTGATTCGTGTCCTATTGTTTTTTTTCCCCTCCCCTCCCTGTAGAAGTGAATGTTTTATATGACTTATGAAAAGGCTATATAGCCGTAGAATGGTATGACTTCATTAATTGAAAATATCTCCATTAATTATATGTGAATTGCACTCAGCATTATTTTATTTATACATCCTCCGAACTAGCATTGGTTCTTTTAAGGGTAGTCTGTTATTAAAGACGCTCACTGGATTTTAGCCGAGTAACTCTTGCCCCCTTTGTTCTTTTGAAATCTTTTAATTTAAGCTCTCTACACGTGTTGTAATTAAATAAATAGATCCTGATTTTGGTTTTCAACCTGATCTACTTTTTAAAAAATATGCTGCAACTGTACAGCAGAGCTACTTTTAGGGAAGATAAATAAAATGGTAATTTTTATTGTATGTGGCATGTTTTGTATGGATATAATTTTGAATTGTACATATTTTTTGACGTCAGAGGTTGCATCTCTTTATATACAGCTGTCCCCTTCCCTCCCAGCCCTCCATTTATTTCTTTGTCTCTGCTTTATTTCTTGTAAAGAAAAATAAAATGCATTTTAAATATAATTTTTCCTATGTTGTCAAATTTGAAGTTTTATAGGCTATTGGAAAGAGTCAATGAAACAGAAATAAGAAAAAGGATTTATTACTGTATATCGTTTATGTACATTGTTAAACTAACCCACAAGTGGATTTTTTTTTCCCAACATGTTTAATATACACATGGAAACTTAAGATCAAGAAACTCATATGCATCTGACCAAAAGCATTGTCTACCTAGTCTGAACTCTTAAAGACTAAAATGGACAAACATGTCAGGGAATTTAGACTAAACTGCCTCCACAAAGCGGCAGTAACTACAGTCTGAAACGAGTGTCATTCAGAATCATCCAAATGCCTTTCCTCAAGTCTTAAGCACAAGTTAAAGTACATGTTTTACAAACAACTGCAAAATCCAAGTTGTGAGAAAAAAAATAAGCACAATATAAATAGTGGAACAAATTAGCCTTTACATTTCCAAGGACAGAATTCCCAGTGTATAATGTAGAGCACCATGGTATAACAAAAGTCTTTCTCAGATATATTCTCGCCGTCACTCAACTCGACTGAATCATACTACCGTCATTAAACATTTTCCAGCTACGCAGAGCAGATTCATAGAATATGACCTTGAAAGTATAAAATGCATAGGTCAATCAGAAATGGACTGTAATAGAGCCTGCAATAGATTTCAAATGTTACACATCATACAGGACCCTTGTTCTCACCCAGCCCTTCTACAAGCATTTCAGACCATTAATGCCAAAGCTAATCTAGTCATTTTTCACACCTATTATACATATCCCATAGATTCCAGTTAACCATTCAGAACATCTGTAGGTTTTTGACTGTGGTTTGAGTTAATAAAGGATGGATTAAGGAGTGAAGTTGGTATTCTAGTGCTAGTGATGCAATGTAGCCGTGTCCAACATTTGGTCTTGGCAAAACCCCAAATGTAAATATGAGAAGGAAATATTCAGTAGTATTTTTAAATTAAACTAAATGACATCTCTTCAATGCAAGGCAAAGCAGAGCAATATAAATGTTATAATGCAGGCAAATAGAGAGATGCATTATTTTACTTCAATACTTTACATGTGTGTTTTCTGAAGTGGTACTAACTACTAAATCCCCAATAGGACACTGACTGCAAACAAATAACAACAGTGCAGTTTAACATGCCAACATCCCAGAATAATAGGAATACAACATACTAAACGATCCCATTAAAATAACAGTTGAATTTTAAAAAGCATACAAGTGGTAATGACTTTCCTTATGACAAAAATTGCTCATTTTCTCAGAATGCTGTCAGATAACAGGACTAAACATGAGCAATCATCCTACAATGCATCCAGTAATCACAACACTGATTTTAAGAACCTGAAAACAGTTAAATAAAACAAATACATGCACGCACACGCACACGCACACACACACACACACACACACACACACACACACACACACACACACACACACACACACACACACACACACTCCCTGTGAACATTTAAAAGCATTCGAACCATTTTTAACAAACACAGCCTGAAGAAAGATAAATAAGCAGGCTGATTTTTACTGGAGTAAATGATCTGCAGTTCTTCATTTCTTCCACAGGAACAAAGAACTGCAATGCCACTTTGTCACACAGTCACGGTCTGTCCGCTTTGCTACACTTATTTTTGTACATGAATTGCTAGTCATAACAGGAGACAGTGTTATCCACGTTTTTTCACATTCTCACAACAGCAGTAGAGCACTATATATAATCGTAGATTGATGCTGGAATATGACATATGGTGTATTAGTGAACGAGGATGAACAAAAATCAAATCTAAACATTCTTTTAAAATGTCCAGTTTGGACAAAAGTGGTGAAATAAAAACAATGATAAAATCAAAATGCCTGTCACAGTTCAATTGTCATTCCTGCCAAAAACAAAAATAATTAAACAAAAATAGGTCCATGGAGGGAGGTTGTGCTGATACCAGCGGTTGGAGGCTCATCCATGATTAGGAACGTTGATGTTGAAGAAATGGAAAAGGGCTAGGATGGACTCACACTCAGTAGTTTCGTCTAAGATGGTGAGGTAGGCCTCGTCACAACTTTAAAAGGTTCAAAACAGGGCTAAAACTGGCAGGCTGCTTTTGGCTTAAGTCTTTATTCGCTTGTGCGTCTCTGCGGGGATCTGCAGCGTCCCAAGTGTTTCAGATCTTAACGTCTTCTTGGACGCTGAGTTGCGAGAGAGTCTTCTTAATCCGCAGAGCCGTAAGCCGCGCCGCTCCGTTGGCATACCAACACTCCCGCATGATCTTCCCCATCACTCTCAGCGCCTATGGAGAGAAAACCAAAGTAAAAATGAGTTTTCCAGCCTCTCTCACAAGTATGCCTTTTATCTAAGTGGGATTGTCTTGAGCAGAATAAGCTGCAAAGATGACCAGTAGAAGTTTTATACCTCGTAGCTCTGCCACCAGTTGGGCACATTGGGCCGTAGTCTCTGGTCACAAACCACCTTCCTCATCTCTTCTATGGAGGGATCAGAGGGCACCAAATCGTAGTATGGAAGCTGGTAATCTTCATGGATGCCTGAGAAGATGGGTACGGGATTAATGTTGAATGGCTCAATGCATCTAGATCTATATTATTTAGCTTTCCTGTTCATATGTAACAAAATATATCAGAATTCCCAGTCCCAAGGAAAAAAACATTGCATTTTAACTGCAATATGATACATTTTTAATCTCTAAATAGAAAATATTGTGCTTTACACACCGAATCATTCGTAGATGCATTGGATAGAATTTTATTAGCAATGTTTCAGTCAATTGAACTTCCAAATATTTAATCTCTAACTGAGATAAAACATTTTTTACATCTCGAAAGTTGCTAATATCAATAACCAAGCTATGTCAGTAGGAATTTTTGTTTTTGCTCTCTTACTCTCACCAAGGATTTATTTATTTGATCCAAAATACAGTAAAACAGTAATATTGTGAAATATTATTAAAATTTGAAATACATTTTAAAATACATTCAAATAGAAAAGTTAATTTATTTAAGCCATTACTCCAGGCTTCAGTGTCACACGATCCTTCAGAAATATGCTGATTTCTTTTTATTAGCAATGTTTTAAACCGTCAAGCTGACTAATATTTTTGTGGCAACCAACTTTTACCTTCGGGATTTTTTGATGAATAGAAAGTCCAAGAGAACAGCATTTATTTGAAACGGAAATCTTTTGTAATATTATAAACGTCCTTTTGATTAATTTAACATTTCATGTTTTAAGTTTTTTTTATTACCCTTTTTTATTATTTTTATCTTTAGTTTAATTAATTTATTTTCTTTTCCCTTTCTTCTCTTTTTTTTCCTTCCTTTTCTTTTCTTGTTGTGGTTGGGGGTGAAGTGGGAACAGTATTTTTTTACTATTCTCCTGTATCTTTACCCTGTTATTATTGTAAAAGTTAAAAAAAAAAAAAAAATAATAATAATAAAAACTTTTGAAATAATAAAAACCAAACTTTTGTACATCAGTTTCTACACACTTTTTCAGTCACAAACTGAATAATTTAAAAATATGTAATTGAAAAACCCATAATGACAGATCACTATTCAGGGACTGAAGTGAGACACGACCCCCAGAGCTCTATGGCACCTACAGCCTGTGAAAGCACTTATATTAATTACATTTGTTAAGACTGTGGGTGGAAGATTAATCAGGCTCTTTGCAAGCTCCTTTTTCCTCACCTCCAGCATTACACCGTCGCGCAATCTCCCAGTATACCAGTCCCAAAGCGTAGATATCAGCACACTTAAAAGAATCAAAATGCTTCATGTTGATCGTTTCATCTAGTACTTCTGGGGCCATATATCTAAAAGGCAAAATAAATTAGCATTAAGTAATGCAGTCTTCATAGTTACATTAACAGAATGTAGTAAGAGTGCCGGCAGGTAGAGGTACCTTTTAGTGCCAACCCTCTGATTTGGGGCAATGTCTATAGTATCAGTGATGGACTCGTGCCGTACAGCGAGCCCCAGATCTGCTATGGCACAAGTACCGTTCTTTTTCACCAGGATGTTTTTAGATTTCAGGTCACGATGTGCAATGCCTGGTTTCCCTGTGGGAGGAGACCATCATGGTTTAATTCGGTTTTGTGAGTACAGGATTTGAGAGATATTACAGTTCATATAAGCAAATGTATTTATTCATAATTACCTTGCGTTCCCAGGATCTCCATGTGCAGATGTGCCAGTCCGCTGGCTGCTGAAAGTGATAACTTAATCATCCCCTCGATTGTGACGGAATAGTGGTTGAGATAGTCAAATAATGAGCCATGTTCATGGTAGTCTGACACCAGCCACAGCTGTGTCCATGTGCCATTGTCTAAGAAACAGAGACAAAAAGTCAAAGCAAAGATATTTAAGGACTGGAACAAATCACTCTCATATATATATATATATATATATATATATAAATTTATTATTAGTCTTATCTGTCTAAAATATTAGACAGACAGATAAATATACAGATCTTCTTACCTTTATTATCAGCAGCAATGAATCCTAAGATGTTCTCATGACGGAGCATGATGGTCTGGTAAATCTCAGCCTCACGGAACCAGGAGCGCTCCTCTCTGGATGAGAAGATCTTCACAGCCACATCCCCTCCTCTCCATCTCCCCCTCCATACTTCCCCAAAGCGACCTTTACCTATGATCTCCTGCAATACAATTGTCCTGGCCACTGTCCTCTGAACAAACAAGGGCAGACCTGCAATGAGAAAACACATTAGCACACCAGTAAAACACTTGTCAAGATATGCCGGAGAAGAATAAAGATGCAGCGTACCAGATCCTGAACCAGAGGTGGACAGATCAAAGATGAGATCCTGTAAGGTCTTGTCTTTGGCCAAGTACAGATGATCACAGGACGGATCCTCAACATCGAGTCGCTGCCGGTGGTTATAATTCCGTTGGTGGTACTGGAAAACGAGCACTCCCACGATAAGCAGCAAGCAAAAGAGGAAGACTGGGCCTGCTATCACTGCCATCAGCTCTACTGGACCCCAACTGCCCTCTTTACCGTCAGGAATCCCTGAAAGAGACGAGGAAAATGCACATTACAGGTTGGACCTACAGGGATGAACTGATTTTAAAATTATGGTAGTATGGTAGTAACTTAATAGTAGTATATTTAGCCTGTACTCCTACCATTGGGAATCTGAAGGTTGATGCTGTTGCAGAAGTCTGTATAGCAGCAGTGCGTGTTGAGCAGGCCTTTGGCACTCAGGCAGTAGATGGGCTGTCCAGGTGGAACCAGGTTGACACTGGGGATGCAGATCCGTACTTGCTGCTCCTCCTGACCGTTGATGTAGGATGTAGAGGCCATGCAGGCCCCATCAGTCTCGCACACATAACCGGTGTTCTCGCAAGCCGTGCAATTACACTTAAGAGCTAGAGAGCAAGAAAGAGATCAAAGATTAAAATATGACACTAAATAACTGCAATATGTGTTCATTGTAATGCCAGATGTAGAATGTTGAATACATTCTCATGTAATGAGATTTCTTTCTTCAGTGGATGCTTTAAGTGAACTGTGCTTACTCAAAATATCCTCCAGAGGGCAAGCAAGACAAATTTAAGGAAAGAGAAACACTGAGTAAGCCAAGTCGAGTATGAGGTCTCTGCGGAACAAAAGTGGGCGTTTCTGTATTTGTGGGTGTTTTCAAACTAGTGGGTGTTTATATATCATGCAGTGAAAATGATCCCCTTCACCCGACCCCACCCCTAAACCCTACCCACACTCTGACGTGGGCAAATCAGGTAACTCTCTCAACAATGCCCCTCTGTTTATGGCCTCGCCCATCAATCATTAATGTCCTGCAGAGACCTGTACTTGGCCAAGTCAGGCAGAAGCACTGCATGCAGAGTTTAGTTCGTACTAAACTGCATAACATGAAACTGTATCCGCCACTGCAGATGAACCCAAACAGACTGTGTACAGCAGAAGCTGGCATGGGATGGCCTGATTCGGACCCCCACTGCAGCACCCTTATATCTTCACAGACTATTGCTGTATTGCACAGTCATAGAACTTAGTTTACAACAAATAATGAGCAAGATGATTAGATTTGACATGTAGGAGTTAGATTAGGATCAACAGTGTATTCAAATCCAACTAAATACTGATTTTTAATACACTAAAAACTATATTATATACATCTAATGTATTATAATATATTATATCATAATACATTTTTCTAGGGTGTTCTGCGTGGTTGCCAACTAGCCCAAAATCAAAAGTTTCCCAAGTCTCTAGATATGGCTTGGGTGCTTCCTTCAATGTAAGTCTATAGCAATGGTTCTCAAGGGGCCCAATAAGTCTTTAAAAATGTACAACATTAAGCTGACATCACATTTTGGAGTTTATTTTTATTACAACAAAAGCGCATATCAGCTTAGACGGAGAGGGCCTTCGAATATTGTCTTGGACAAAGGAAAGGAGTAAAATAGGTTGAGAACCACTGGGGCCTTGTTCACAAAACATCTTAAGGCTAAGTAGCTCCTAACTTGCCGATTTAGGAGAAACTCTTAAAAATAATGGGCGTGTCAGTCCTAATTTTAGGACTCCTACATTTTTGCTCATTTCAAACAGCTTAAGAGTATTTCAAAAAGCATTTTAGCACTAAAACTAGCTCCGAAGTCTGTGAAATGTTAGGAGTAATCAAGAGGACTCCTAAGTCACAAACAATCCTAATGGCCATTGCTGCCAATCCACCCAAAGACACTGTACACAATTGAGGCAATAGCCATAGAGCCTTGGTTGCTGAGCAGTTTCTTCATAAATGCAATACATATTTTGATTTATAGCCCAAACCCAGAGTTCTCCCCACATCCCCAGCCGAGAGTGAGGAGCAGTGTGGCAGAGGGATGCAGAAGACTGTCAAAGTAACTAGGGGAGTCGGCTCTCATCTGTGTATATATACACACACACCTCCTCTCGAGCTGATTAGAATGCGCTCCTCTCAAACTTTGTTTATTAAACATCTTTTGTTGTTTGAATTCTTCAATCTCTCGAGATGCAGACATGTAAGAGGCTGACAATTAGCTGAACATATAATAGTTTAGTGACACTTATGTTTGCATACATTTTAAAACCTTTATTTGAATTTGGCAACATGATACCTCATTTTACAATATTTCTATGACTAAACTGATGACAGAGACTCCTCCCCCATCAGCCAATCACTGTGGTCATAGTTAATAAGCTTGTTGACATCATCCATAGCAACGAGGTCAACCCCGCCCTTACTCTTAGCTTAAGATTCTCTCTATTCCTTAGTAAAAGTTTGTCTCAGCAGCTTTGTGAATAGGTTTTTAGAAGAAAACTCTGAACTAAGAGCTTTTACTGCCATTTAGGAGAACTCTTAGTGGCAAGATAAAATGTTTTGTGAATACGACCCCAGGTCTATACAATTTTATCATCTGATTGCTTAGAAAAATATAAATAAATATCTTTTATATACTCAGTTCACTAAAATATGTAAAAATCAAAACTGTTTATCATCTATCGACAAGGCTGTTTGATAGATTTTGGTATTGACACTTGTTCACCAACCAGCTCACTAGAGACGACCAGGTATATTTACATCCAATAATTTTCATAATTCGTAATAAATCCAATCCGATTCCAGATTCTTACACATCACATCCCTTATAAAAAGTACTGTGGAGGTACTATGGTGCAGTGATAGTAACAGATGGTAAGTACCAAATAAATAAAATATTTAAATATAATAATCTATAATACAAATGTACAAAATTTAATAAAGACTACTAGGGTACTATAAAAAGATACCTTTTTTGTTTTCATATTACCTACAACATGATCTTAAAAGCCTGGAGGCATAAAGACATCATTAATCTTCAGGGGCATTCAAATAGACCCTGATGGAGGACTATCTCTCCTTTTGCAGCTATTTTAGATCTGTCATCACTTTTGTGTATTTTTGAGTCTCTTCAGCAAGTCAGACAAACTCAGACAGGATATGATGACTGCTGGTACACAGACTGCCGAGGGTGACCGAGGTCATGACACGAGGGGTGGCATTCACACTTCACCGGCGCCCTTGATTTTATCCGAGCCGCACACAATGGCAGGCCACTTAAGACAAATTGCAGTGGTTTTAAAATAACAGGACTTTAGACGCTTGCCGGCTGATCACAACAGGGCCCACCGAGGGACAAACAGCTTTTTAATGCCCAGGCTTTTCTGGGCGTCCCTGTCAAGAATGTTCTATTCTAATCCTTTCATTTCAATGCTTTACTTTTGCCTTTCCCACATGTTCTGGTTTTTACCTTGTTCTCCTACTGTCACTCATCTAGCTCCAGAAACACTTAATTAATCTGACTCACTACACTTCCTCCCACAGTTTTTCACACACAGGTTTTATTGCACAACTCATGACATGCAAGTGGCTGAACCACACCCTTCTGAACAAGTGTCAACTTCGCTTTTTCACCGCGTGTATGTGTGGGGTTGTGTGTATGTGTCAAATGTCATAGAGCAAGAGAGGGAGTGTGAGAGCGTGTTTGTGTACTCTATATAAATCTTATAAAGGCTGTGATCTAACAGACACCGAAGCGCACTGCCAGTAACTGTTAGTGGAGCGGATCCAAGTCAACTGAAGTTCACATGCACAAGGAATTTCCTGCAGATTACACGGAGGTAACCAGGCCCTGATAACAAGAGAAAAACAACCCGGTGCCATAATAACCCTCTAATGGAGCACACACGATATCATTAAATCACGGGGCAGCAAATAGAATGACCGTAATTGCCTCATAGTGTCTTGCTAAAGGGTTCTGAGAAAACGCTGTGTAGTTATCGCTTTAATAACAATCAGGATAACCATACTCAAGGCTGAAGGGTGTCATTTTTATGTTAAAAGCTTAATAGAATATTCCAGGTTATGCTCAATCAACAGCACTAGAGGCATAATGTTAATTAGCACAAACTTTTATTTCTACTTGTCCCTCCTGTTGTTTTTAAAAAAAAGAAGAAGTTCAAATTTGGGTTACAGTGATGCATTTACAACACCAGTGAATTGGGTCAATTTGTAATAGGTTTCAAAGGAAAGCCACAGGATGTAAACAATATGTGCATTAATAAAACCCTAACCTTTTCTGTGTAATGTTCCAGTTTTACAATTTCGTGGCCACAGCTATAGAGCGCCTTAAACCCTAAACACAAGTTTTAACAGAAGACTTAATGTAAGTGCTTTTGAATAATTAAAAGCTTTATTTCTGCTTTGAAATTCTCTTAAAAACAGCCACATTCATTTCAATTGTAAGAGCCTCATTATAATGTCGATTTTGGACAAGTCAAAGTCATTTTTTGTGGCAATTATTAACATTATGCCATAAATCTAATATGCAGAACTATAAATAACCATTTGTAAAGGGTCATGATACACATGTTGATACAAAGTTATTGGCATGTTCACAACATACTTCATTAAAAGAAGATACTATATGACAATCTATTTGTAAAAAAAAAAATCATGTACTTTAAGAATATGTACCACTGTATCACTGAACAACGTACTGCTTGGGTGTTGTTAAATATACAATTTAATTCTACCTTGTATTTTTTATTCAAAAGGTCATAACCCGACCTTCACTTCCAGTAAAAAAATAACAGAATTCTGCCTGGTGACATATGCTGGATTTCTCCAATTATTTACTTAGTCACCCCACCCTTCTAGTCACCTTTATTTATATAGCACTTTTTACAATGCAGATTGCTTCAAAGCAGCTTTACAGTAATAGCAGAAAACATCATTTTGGCTGTATAGCAGCTCTAGAAGAAAATAGTGTCATTTTCAGTATTGATTCATTTACATTGTAAAAATCATTAGTTAATAATTTAGTTCATTTATCTGTACAGCAGCTCTGAAGAAGACAGTGATATCATCGTTGAGCTCAGTTCAGTTTGCATACAACAGTGTCAATGCAGGCAGATCAGTAATATAGAGGAATATTAAGTGTCCCTGACTAAGCAAACCAGAGGCGATAGTGGCAAGGAACCCAAACTCCAACAGGTGACAGAATGGAGAAAAAAACCTTGGGAGAAACCAATAAAAAAAACAAAAAAAAAAACAACAATAAATTTAGCTAAGCCCCCACCCTACATTTTTTTTTTTTTTTTTTTGCCGTTTTGTATGTACATAATACAGAAGAAGAGATCTGTCACCATTTCCATTTCATCACAAATTTAACCATAAGGAATTTCTTCTTAGTACCTTACACTTGAAAACAGCCCAATTTTTATCCAATTTTGAAAACTATTGACGCCTTTTTCCACATCAAAGTAAAGAAATAAGACAAAGTCACATTGTGAGATATAAAGTCATAATCATAAGAAATCAACCCTTTTTTTAACGGTATTGTAAAATCTCACACTTGTGACTTAATAAACTAAACCTTCTACGACATTATTCCCAAACACTAAATCACTTGCACTACAGAAACCCAACAGTTTCCACTCAAATTCCTGTAATATGGTCTGTGAAACTATAAAAAGATCCATCAAAGTTTATGCAAAGCCAGTCAACAGAACAGTGTGAGTGGCTCCAAACCTGCAGCGAGGGAGCGCGAGCGGTTCAAGCCAAGCAAGGTCTTGTATGTGCATAATTGGTGGCCTTACACTGGCTCTTTGTGTGGAGATTAAGGGGACATGAGGAGGGATTGGGCGGGCTGTGTCTGGACAAAGGATGGGAGTGGGCTATGCGGTGGAGGATGGGGCAGTTACTGTTAGAGTGGCTGGGGGGTAGGGGACTCCCCTGACATGCTTTTAAGAGCTGCCGTTGAAACAGATACGCCAGGACAGAACACAGAGGTAACAGAGGGCGACTTACAGAACCCCCAGCTGCGATGGGATTTCGGCCGAGAGACTAGCTACAACAGACCTTAAAACCCTAGTCTAGACTTGGCTTAACCCAAAAGAAATGGGGGAATTCAGTAAAGGACAACATCAAAACCTCACTGCCAGTGTGAAGTTCCTATCATTCCATTCTTGTTTAGACAGGAAATGAAAACCACTGCGTGAATGAAATCGTTGCCATTAACAGTGTGCTTGGTTGATCAGAGCCGGGCTTGTGGAAAGTCTTTAGTCAACGGTGAAGCCACAAACAACTTCACATTACTGGTACTGTGACTAAATCCTTCACTATGGAACAAAGATTTCACAACCTCTCCTTCAAGAGTAACAACTTTCCAGGTTGGGGTCAAAGCAAGGATTAAGAGCTCACAGAGTTTGTGGTTTAAACACTCAGACGCAAATATTGCCCCCCACGACACAAGCAGTCCTCTCATATCTATTACAAATGGACGACCAGAGCGGTGCTTGTCTCTCGTTGGAGGCATTATCTCTTGCTTCACCTCCTCTGGATAATGAAAGCCCATCATCCTCCTCTTCTAGCAGGATGCCAGGGGCTACTGAGAGCGGGCAGACTGAGAGAGTGCAGTTACCCAAGATGCATAGAGCTGAAATGAGTGAAATGAGATCCATTGAGCACCCAGACAGGGAGCTGATTAAGACATGCCGACGCCACCAGACAGAGCGTGTACACACTCACGCAGACATGCACTCTAAAACACACAGCGAACTACACTCACAAAATCAATGCAGTGAAAGGAAGGGGAGCTTCTTTAGAACCCTCATGGTCAAATTACTCATCTGGTCCAGAGGAACGAATCTCTCTTTCCCCCCTGAAAACATTTAGGGATTTTTCTCATTCAAAGGGCAGCAGCCTCAAACCATTTCATGCGACAAAATGATACAGTTCTTCTGAAATATAATAAGGATTAGATTAGATTAAGATTTTTCAGTGTTTTTGAAAGAAGTCTTAATGCTCACCAAGGCTGCATTTATTTGATCAGAAATAGTAATATTACCAGTAAAATTTAAAATATATTTTAAAATGTAATTTATTCCTGTGATGGCAAAGCTGAATTTTCAGCATCATTACTCCAGTCTTCAGCATCACATGATCCTTAATAAATCGTTCTAATATGCCGATTTGCTGCTCAAGAAACAGTATTTCTTATTATCAGTGTTGAAAACAGCTGTACTGCTTAATATTTTTTGTGGAAACCATGACACTTTTTTGCAGGATTCTTTGATAAATAGAAAGAAAAGTATTTGGGTCATTGTTTTTAAAAATGTAACAAGTGTTAACAATGGGATTATGTGGTTTTTAATAAACTATTAACACTGCTTTTGTCATTTTTTATAAGACGGACAAAACTTGTCACCAAAAAAGTAATTCAGTTTAACCAAAATTTAGGTTTTACTGAATGACACTTTTGGTTATACCGAATGACGATATTTTCAAACAATGCTAACAGGCTGCTAGCTAGCTAGCTGAAGTACAGTCAAACATTTTATATTAAGTATAAGATTTTAAAATATTACATTTTCCATGTTTTATAGCGGTTGTACCGAATGAACTAATGTTTTGGGAACAAATAAAAACATGAATTTGTCAAATAGTTAAGAGTTAGTTACTTTGCTTCATGACAATGTGGTCCTTTACAGGTGTCTGAATGATGTCACATCCTGTCACATGATATTGACCACATGACTTGATCCAAAATGGATTTATATTGGTTACTCCGAATAGGGCTGGGCGATACAGCAAAAAAAAAATTATCACGATATAATGTTTCATACTGATCGGTATCGAAAATTATTGAAAACATTTTAGTAGAATTTTTTTATTTAACCAATACATTTTTAATAAAAAATAAAATGTAAACAAATCTTTCTTATATTTTATATGAAGATTAAATAAATAAGTGTTGAAGAATCAGTTTGTTTCAAACTGAGATCACAATTCTGAATGACAACCAAACGAAATAACATTTAATTTACTAGAGGTTCTGACAAAATATTAATTGCTGCAGTCTATTTTAAAATTAAATTTTTTTTTTAATTAATTATTTTTTTAAAAAAAAATCGGTTTGGATGTATGATTCAATGACACGGCCATAAATACTCTTGTTTCATTACTGGATGAATCAGCGTATTTGAAAGAATCTGTTGAATGAAGATTCAACGTCAAATACATTTTTAAGTCACTTGTCGCCACCTGGTGGTGAAACAATGTAATCGATAAATGCGTCGTTTTCAGCGCCAATTTTTACAAAAGCTGATTTGCTCTATTTTGATCGATAACAGACATTAGTGTTAAACTTAATGCTTAAACTTAAATGAACTATAAACTTTTATTTCAGTACTTCTGTGATAATTTGAATATTTGTAACACAGAAATAAAGATAGTGTGTGTGATCGAAAGCACTGTTTGTGCAGCTGTTATTACCTACATAACAACTGCTCTCTCAAGACGAATTTTGAAGTAGATTAACTGTAAGACGTAAGAAAACCATGAAACTGCCACATTGACGAGCTCCTTTTTTATTCACAATCTACTCGTCGCCGGTAAGGACAGCACTAATTTTCAAGTGTTTGTGTGTTCTGATCTCACGTTTGCGCGACTGAACTCCACAGCAACATGTTTGCGTCACTCGTAGCGCGCCTGTTTGTGAACCAGGGACGGAGCGAGCTTGAGAGTTGTCCATGCAACCGAACTTCATTCTGTTTACATTTTAATGCATTTAAGTGAATGTATATCAAGAGTTATATCGAAAAAAAAAATTCTATCGTTTTTGATTAAGATGTACCGTCAATAAATATCGTTACCGTTTTATCGCCCAGAGGCCTAAATCCGAATGACAACAATGAAATTATTTTTTCCGGACATTTTTTCTACACATAATTGTAATACCATTTTGCACTATTTTGATATATGATGTTATAAAATCATGAGAGAATAAAAAAAAAAAAAGAAAAAACACGTCATTGACCCATTTCTTTGAAATAGAAACCTTTTGTAACATTATAAATGTCTTTTCTGACACGTTTGATTAATTTAATGCATCTTTGATTAATAAAAGTAATAATTTGCATAGTTTGGAAAGTCTATACACAGTTTATATGCCATACAATTACAGTTCATCATTGGTCTATTCTTTACACAAAACTATTGTAAAGGCTTTTAAAAAAATAAATAAATAAATTTAAAAAAAAATTAAAATATGGTGCTTTTACTTTTTTTTTTGGAACTTGACAGACATGGTCAGAAACTGTTGAGCTACGTAATGATTCTTTAAAAATGTCTGCTATTTTGTCTGATGGAATAAAAAAAATAATGCTATACAGGTCTGGATAGCATGAGGGTGAGTAAACAATGATAAAATTACCCAATTAAGCTTATAATAATGACCCTTATTTTAAGAAAATGAAAGATGCAAGATAATATTTATAGTACTAAGCAGAAAAAAGTAAATCAAATTTACTATTTCTAAACAAGCACTATAATGTAGGTCACACAAAGGTCTGCCTCTCTCTATGTAATCGGCACTACCCGCTAGCCATTCAGGTCATTAGCAAGGTCATTAATGAAGCGGAGACCAGCTTCAGTCGGCTGTGACCGTGGACTCAACCCCATCAGCCGGCCTCCCCAGACACACACTCGCACGCACACACTCTCCCCATGAACCCACATATCTTTCTTTGCTACACTTTCCGTACTCTGATCTTATATACAAGCACACACATGCAAAATATGGCTTAATGTGCTCCCTTTCATTTCCATAACAGCACTCTTACAGCACCTGGAGGCCTCCTGTGATACGGGCTTCAAACATCTGCTCCTTCCGGCGTGCACAACACAAGTACAGGGGCTTTGTGGTTCAAGACGCTTCTATTGTATTTTTATGCATTAACAAACACCTAACATTGCGAAAGTACTTTTTTCCACTTTGACACTACTGTTATGAAGAGTGGAGCACATTAATGGTCATTTCTTGTAAGCAAGTGAGTCACTCACTCATAAAATGTAAATTTGAATGAGTTAATGTGCAATTCCTGGAGCATTTTTCACCACAGAAATGTTGAGGAACAGGGACTCTGAGCATGTTTAATACTTAAGTTTGGTCTGTATGTGAAGGGAAAAGAAAAATGTGGGAGAGAATGAAAGATGATGAAAGCGACGCACACCCTGCCTCACGGCTGTCTGCCTTAGCTCACAGTGCCCATATCACATTGCTGTTGTTTTCTCACACGGGCCTGCGAGAAGCGTCACACGGACATCTAGTAGCTCGAAGACTCACGACAAGCCAGTTTATCAAAAACAAACAAAAAACAGCATGCTTACTGAGAAACTAGGCAGTCGTACTAAAGACCAGAGCCTGAAGACACTGAATCGCCTTAGATTCCCTGGTTTCCGCAGCACTTCTGCGGAATAATTACCATAACATGGCTGGAGTCGCCAATCTGTTTCATTTCCACTAGTCTGTGTTCAACTACCGGCAGCTGTGCAAACCCATCACTGGCAGCCCGAAGGCGCCTCTCGCACTACAATCCACTCACTGTAGACTCTGACATTGAGGCGACCCTGTCAGACGTACTACAGGTGGGATCTGTCTGTTTAGCATTTCCTATCAAGTTGTATTGAGGCATTTGGCAGTATTTTGTGCAACACAACCGTGTGCGAACAGTGGGAGCGATGCTTCTTGGAAAAAGATGAGTCACCAATTAGAGATCACAGATTGCTTAACTTTTTCAAATCGTTGATGAAAATGGCCCCTGCTGTGATACATTTCATTACACAGTCTTCCTTGATACGTCTGGAGCACAGCAAGTCGCAACAAGAAAACATTTTCACATTTTAAAGACAAAAAAAAAGAGGCTTACACACTTTAAAAATGCATTAGTATTGTAGTTATGATCAACATACAAAAAGCTAAGTATTCATACTATTTTGTCAGCTTCTCAATATCATATGAACAACATCACACTGATTCACGCAGTTTTGTCCTTCCAGAAAATCTCACCAGTGTTTCCAAGCACAAACTGTTATCGTGCTGTGCCATGCAACCACAGACATGTTTATTTGTGCTGTGGATGTAACCACCATCAGTTTGGCCATACAAAAGAAAGGCAGACTCCCTTGACAGGCCACTGAATAGGGCTCATTGCCCACATTTCCATTACAAAGGACCAGACTCCAAAATCTGACTTTAGTCTGAACTTGCTGAATGACTAGCTTCCCATCGTACTCTACGACAGAAGTGTACTTGCCAGGGGTTATAAAACACAACCTAACCCAGTTTTCTAGAACTATTAAAATTTGTGAATACATTAAGAATTAGAGCAAATTGGCAATATTTTAGGCCTTATGGCTTGGCAATTGTGATGGGGTCAATGAGGACTGTATCACTAGCTGAAAGACACAATGCTGATGAATGTGAAGAAACGCCACCAGACTATTTTGTAAACAGGGTATACCACAGTAAACGATGTACTGACAACAACATTTATGATATAATCTAGCACATAACTACAAACAAGGACAGTAATTTTTAAATGAATCACTGGAATTCATGTCGAGCTACATGTCACAACTAGTAATGATTCATTTCTGTGAATCGGTTCTTTCGAACATTTTTCTAAACTGAAACGTTCTTTTTGTAATTGAAACTGTATAAAATTAAAGTCATAGAAACGCCCATCATCTAAAAATTTTTTTCATTATTAAATGCTTTAAAGTAAAAAAAAATAATAATAAAATAAATTAGGCTGAATCACTTCTCCCGAACATTTTTCTCAACCTAATAGTTCACAAACAGAATTACTATCAATTTATGTCATTATGTATTTATGGTGATTTGGACATATCCGTAAGAGACAGTTCTCGGTTCAACGAGTCAGAAATTTTTAAACTCCTGTTCACGAACAATTCGTTCAGACCGGTACTGTGAAAATGAAACCGGATCAACCGATTAATTAAAAAAAAAAAAAAAAGATCCGAATCAAAAGCACGATTCATTTACGAACAGAAGTAGATTGCTCGCCACAACGTTCGACTCACCAGTGAATGTTGGCTTTGCAAGTTTATAAATGTAAATTTTGCAACATCTGACGTCAGTTCTTTAAAGTCCTGTGAAATACTGGAGGTTTGGCCATACATGCCACTTAACCTCACCGAAATTCGCATTTGTGCTTTAATATTTTATAGTTGCTAAACGTAAGGTAAGCTTAAATATTTAATTTGTAAAGGGCAGCAGGCCGGTATCTAAACAGAGATATATGTGTGATTTTATATATATATATATATATATATATATATATATATATATATAATTACATATATACATACATACGAGTTATATTAACTAGGGACACCAAACATACTAGCGTTGTTATATCTTACACGAATCTCTAAAATGATAAATACAATTACAAATTACGCGCATTAGCAAATATAAAACTACTTCTATATGAATAAGAAATGATTTAGTCTACAGATGACTGGTTTACAAACCCCAGACACAGCGCCATGATGAGAGCCAGGCTGCCCCGTCCAGCACAGCACAGCCTGGCCACACTCTCTCCACACACCAGCAGCCTATCAAATAAATAAATACACACAGAGAGGTGACACACACAAACACCCGACTCACCATCGCCGACCGCTATTAATCCACACAGGGCGAGCAGCGCTACAGCAGTTCGTCGAGGAAGCATGACTGCAAGATTCCCATCTCTTAGCATTAATGCATTCGTTTTGCGTGATATTGACAAGCGAGCGAGACTTCCAACACAACCACAAACCAACCAACCATACACCGCCTGCCAGGCTCGGCTAGACAATAGTGGGTTAAAGGGGTGTGCCTAGTTTTAAAGGGGAGGGCTCCACGCCTGGACTCCTTTGTTGTGGTGAAATGTCTCTTTACAAGGACTCATTTGTGAATTGGCCCGATGGTCCTGTCTGTAGTTAAGGTCTCATCAGGACTGTTTTTTTGTTTATTCCTTGTCGTATTTTATGTTCCAGACATTTAGCTTGTGGCTTTAACATGTATGAAATTTAGGCAAATATTGATTCTTGAATGGGATAAAACCGGGTCACAAAACAGGAATACGGTTTATGTATCAAGGAATTATTTTGGACTAATCTGATCAGAATGTTCAGATGTATTCACCTGTTCATTTTCTTACAAAAGGTGGGTTTTTCCTGGCCTCTCACTCAAATTATGGGTCAACCCTCCCAGATACAAAAATAATGTTATAATTTTTATAATATATTATTCTAAATAATTCTTGAATTTAAACCGATTTCAACCTGTTCAGTTTCATCTATTCAGTTTAACCCTTGTAAAATTGTAAATCTGGCAGAAAATCTGATGTTTATAACCATATTTGTGATCAGTTTGTGAACACATGTATTAAATGCAGGAGCCATTTTTGATACTTAAATGGTTAATTCACTCAGAAATGAAAATTATGTCATGAATTACTCACCCTCATGTCGTTTCACACCCGTAAGACCTTCGTTCATCTTCGGAACACAAATTAAGATATTTTTGATAAAATCTGATGGCTCAGTGAGGCCTCCATTGACAGCAAGATAATTAACACATTCAGTGCCCAGAAAGCTACTAAAGACTAATTTAAAACAGTTTATGTGACTACAGTGGTTCAACCTTGATGTTATGAAGTGACCAGAATACTTTTTGTGTGCCAAAAAAACAACAACAAAAAAAACGACTTTATTCAACAATATCTAGTGATGGGCGATTTCAAAACACTGCTTCATGAAACTTCGAAGCTTTACGAATCTTTTGTTTCGAATCAGTGGTTCGGAGCGCCCCCCAGTGGTGAACCATTGAAATTTTGAAACACTTATGACATAAGGAAGCCTCATTTACTGAAATCACGTGACTTTGGCAGTTTGACATCGTTTGATACACGCTCCGAACCACTGATGTGAAACAAAAGATTTGTAAAGCTTCGAAGCTTCATGAAGCAGTGTTTTGAAATCGGCCATCACTAGATATTGTTGAATAAAGTCATTATTTTGGGGGGTTTTTGGCACGCAAAAAGTATTCTGGTTACTTCATAACATTAAGGTTGAACCACTGTAGTCACATGAACTGTTTTAAATTTGTCTTTAGTAGCTTTCTGGGCATTGAATGTGTTAATTATCTTGCTGTCCATGGAGGCCTCACTTAAAGGGTGTGGAATGAAATGAGGGTGAGTAATTAATGACAGAATTTTCATTTTTGGGTGAACTAACCCTTCAAAATGAAGAAAAATTTGTTAAAATGACACCTTTTTACAGTTGTGTGATGGATTTGACATATGGCCGACATAAAATATAAGCACAATCACTTTAAAAAAAATCTTTATTAGAAAAATGTTAATAATTTTTTTTAAACAAAAATAGTTAAATTTAATAAACCAAATTACAAAATGTCACACAAAAAAAAATGTTAAAAGTTAAAATCCAAATTAATAAAATAATTTCATGTTTCAATATTGAGTATAAGTAAATAAAACATATTTAAACTTTATTTAATTTAAACTGCCT
This sequence comes from Elopichthys bambusa, assembly GCA_037101425.1. NCBI lineage: Eukaryota > Metazoa > Chordata > Actinopteri > Cypriniformes > Xenocyprididae > Elopichthys > Elopichthys bambusa. Next base: position 14,897,416 of record CM074451.1, read on the forward strand.
AATGGAAAAAAATACATATATATATATATATATATATATATATATATATATATATATATATATATTAAAAGGTCTGATGTGTATATAAGCAGTGACAGATTTACAGGTCATGTCTTTGCAGTGGACCAGCAGGCGGTGTTCGCTATTCTCCAGAGTCTCAGCATTAATAATATGACTCCGGAGCCAAAGTTACCTTTGTGAGTAGGACCCACATTGTGCGACGTGTGTGATCCAAAGGAGCTTACAGAACCCCTGTGAGCAGCATTCAGGACTCCCACAAAAACCACAGTATGGGTTAAGGTTTAGAGACCTCAGACCTCAATAAAAAATCCCTGATTACATAAAAAAAATAACATTAACAAAGTCCTTGACTTCATCTAGTATGAAAAAGGAAACTGTCTTAAGGGAAAGAAGTCAAACATATTCCTATAGGAGCGCTCTTGCTTCTGCCAGGACCTCAGGATGTTTACTTCCTCTAAACAGCAGGGCAGATGGGAACTTGTGATTTTAATTTTGAGGAATAAAGAGACATTTGATGCGCTCACTATTTGTCCTCTTAATGGCCACATGACATGAGGAGAGTCTCGGTTAGTGCATTAAGCCGTATGGGTACATAAAGAATGATGTACAAGATCTAATCTAATTACACTGAAATTCCTTTCAAGTTGCTCTCAATGCAAAGGTCAAATACAAAGCATTTAGAGTTGCGGCCTGCAGACTTAAACCTCTATTGTTACCATTAACCTCTTTGCTTTCGCTAGACTACATAGTAATCTGGCCCCTGACTGTCTATTGTCTATAAAGTGGGGTCATATCACTCAATTATCATTCGACATATTTCAGCTGGGCGTTTACATCCGATTATTCCAAACAATGACATCTGGAATGGGTCCATTCTGTGTAAAAATGTCACAGCTGATAGAAGGGCACCATTTCAGAGGAGTCTGGCCTACCAGAGCAGGGCATTGATACTCCATTCAGCCACTGTGCTCTGTTAAAAATAACCCTCTCTCCATTTGACCGGACAGGCAGAGTTGGGGAATTATCTCCGGCAAAGCCCCCTCTCTGTGCTCCTCCACAGATGGATATAGCGAGGGCGCTGATATAGATAAACAGGCAGACAGAAATCAATGCCCATCCTCTCACTCCGCCATACAGTCTGACAGCAAGACAAACACAACACGCCAAAGGGAAACTTTGGCTTGGGGAAAAAAACGAGATAAACATCTTATAAATATCCATCAATCAGTGGGGCATCTGCTCTTTTGGCCTTCTCTGTGTGTTGGTGTGCGTAGGAAGGGATTTATACTGGAAAGACACCCATTTGGCAGTCTTATTTCTATAAATAAGATACGTGAGATATCTATTTGCGACGGGTAAATATAGGTCTGTCTGAAACATGATCGTGAAGGATGCATTCAGTATTGTATCCGTGAAATGTTGTTCAACAACACTGAGGTGTGTCTTGGTAGCTCCAGAGGGGTATCAGGTCCTATAGTGTCTCTTGTGCCGAACAACGATTCTAACAATTGCGAGATTGCGTGGCTTGTAAAACAGGATACACATTGTTTATGGTTTACAAGAATTGGATTGAGGCAAAAGGAAATAGATCTCTTATATCTCCTTTAGGAGTACTTAAGTGACGTTGTATTCATTAACCAGATCAGGTTGTGGCACAATTTACTCAGATCAGTCTATGGGAAAAACAAAGAGGCAAAAAGAACCCAATGTAACACTTTCAGGGGAAAAAGAGCCATTAATGATGCCCTCTAGTGGATAAAAGTTTTACTACTACATGTTAATGTTCAAAAACACATTTAAAGGGATAGTTCACTCAAAAATGAAAATTTTGTCATCACCTACTCACCCTCAAGTTGTCAGAAACTTGTATGAGTGTCTTTCTTCTTTTTAAATAATGTTGGTAATCAAACAGTATCCTACTTTTTTTTTTCCAGACTATGGAAGTCAATAGCTACCGTCAACTGTTTGATTACCAACATTATTTTAAATATCTTCTTTTGTGTTCAGCAGAAAAAAGAAACTCATACAGATTTGGAACAATATGAGGGGTGAGTAAATGATGAAAACATTTTCATTTTTGAGTGAACTATCCCTTTAAGTGTAATTTAGCTGCTTGTTTGAGTTCGAGATCGATCCACACTCGGTGGACCCTCTTTTGACCCCTTTAGTTTAGAAAAAAAAAATTCAAAAATCTGCTTCAGTATCCTAAAGTTTTATTAATTCTTAAATACTATTATTTTGAGTGAAAATAACAGACATTTTGTGCAAAAAATTGTATACACATTTTTGATTATAATTTCTCAAAAAGCAAATATATTGTACATTTCATTTACATTGTAAAAAAAAGATATAGTATAGCTAGAGTAATGTGATTTCAATCTTGTAAAAAATATTTAACAATTTATAAAAGTGCACTATACTAATATGTACTCTGTTTGAATAATTATTTGGTGCAAGTTGTAATGCAGTTCTTGTTCTTAAAAAGATGGCCCATTTCTTTCATGCAACCAAAAATAGCTACAAAAAATAAGTGCAACAAACAATCTAAAGCATGTGCCAACCTCTGTACGTAAGAGTCATGTTTAGGAAGTTCATCGTCTCAGGAAACACACCGCAATTAGGAAGTCCAGAATAATCCACATCCTGACTATAAAAAAATCCCTCTCACTCTCACTATGCTAAAAAGAATTCTGTGGGTTTATCAACCCTGTATTACTTTCAGTAACAAATGAGTCACTGACTGTGTTGAAATATGCAGGTCTTAGAAGAGTAGTCGAGTGGATATGTTTCAGGGAAAACATTTAACAGCACAGTTATGGCCTTAACTTCCCACAGTGAATGTCATGATAAGATAAAGCATGTTCAGTAAAGCATTAAGACAAGAAGCTTGAAAGGCGCATTAAAAGAGTTTAGAAGTACTCAGGTGGATGGATATGGGTCCATTAGAACGTAACTTTCTTGGAAATGTGTGGTAGGAGGTTTATTCTAGAGGTCCAGTTTAAGCTTGTCAATGTCGTAGTCATGCTCCTGGTCCAGTTTGGAGAGGGTCTTTCGCACACGCAGAGCAGTGAGTCGAGCTGAAGGGCTTTGGAACCAGCACTCTTTCTTAATCTTCGCAATTGTAGACAGGATCTTGACAGAAAAACATACAGAAAGCGTAGAAAATCATTTGTTTTGTCATTTCTGATGTTCCTCTTAGTGTGTAAATGTACAGTTGTATGGCTAGACACATATGTTTATGTGAATATAAGTGCGTCTAGAGTTCATTTTCAAGAACAGACACAAAGCAGTGACCAAGATTTCAATGCATTTCAACTTCAATTGCAAATCCAAAATAACCAACTTCTGACACAAAACAATGAGGTTTTGTGAGAACTGTGTTGGTTACGTTAGCTTAGGTGTCAAACAATCATATTTGTCTTTCAAAACTGTTACTTTTCCTTTCTTTTTTGGCATTCTGCTCTAAACAGATACATTGCAGGAGGGAGTGTGTGTTTGAGGCAGACATAAAACAGCTTCAGCAAGATACATGGACTCAAAGGGGGAATTATTTTCAAATGCAACTACACTTAAAAATAAAGGTTCTTTATTGGCATCAATAGGTCCATTAAGAACCTTTAACATCCAAGCAAATTTTCCAAGCAAAAGCTTCTTTAGATTATTAAAATGTTCTTCACACTAAGAAAAAATGGTTCTTTTAAGAGAAAGCTTACTGAAAGTTTCTTTGTGGAACCAAAAATGGTTCTTCTCTGGCATCGCTGCAAAACCCCCCTTTTGGAACCTTTATTTTAAAGAGCGTAGCAACAAATATAGCAACTAGCCTGCACGTCTCCTACTCCTCTGCACATGGTACCAGGCTGCTGCAGCTGCTTTTGGTTTTAAGCAGGATAAATGTAAATTTCCATCCATTTTCTGTGTTGTTTATGCAATTAATATACTCTCTACAGCAAACCTAAAATTAAAGCCTACAAGATTATTTTCAGTGACATCATAGACTGATAGGATATTTGTACCACACGCATGTAATGCTTTCCTAACAAATTGCTCCAGATTGCAGCTGTCAAAGCAAATCCTTGTGTAGGGTCTGACTCAAGTCCAAGTCTTACGAATCATTAAGCCTGTATCTCTGGTATGTTTGTGTATCTCACCGGATGAGAGTGTAGTCGATTGTGGAGACTGGGCCTGTGCTGGTCAACACACACCACTTTCTTCATCTCCTCGAAACTGGGGTCAGAGGGCACCACGTCAAAGAACGGCGGCCTGTACTCCTCCACGATCCCTGAGAAAACCACAGATTTAAGGGATCCCAGATTTCTATGGGAGTTTTTGTCAACATTTGCTGACTACATAGCATTTGATTTTTTACTGATAAAAATGCAGATGTGTGCCGAGACTGAAAGTCTGTTCTGGCCATATCTATAAAACAGTGGTTTGGGAGTTGAGGGAAGTTGGCAGTACTAATACTTCTGTGGGAGGATTGCTGGAAATTAACCAGGGAGCCTAAGAGCATAATGGCAGCTGACATTATGGAGGAAAAAAGCTACAGAGGAATCATTAAAAAAGCTTATATTTTACATTATATATATATATATATATATATATATATTGATGAGCCTAAAAAAATTATGACCAGTCACAGGTAAAGCAAATATTGTTGATTATCTCCTAACAAAGCCACATATTAAGGTCAGGTTAAATTAGGTGGTAAGCAAACAATCAGCAGTGTTGGGGGTAACACATTACAAGTAACTTGAGTTATGTAATCAAATTACTTTTTCAGGTAACTAGTAAAGTAACGCATTACTTTTTCAATTTACAACAAAATATCAGTTTTTTTCTTAAATAGCCACAGATCAATCAGAGTGCCTATGATGAACCCTGGCTGTCCACCACTGAAAACGCCTACAATGGACATGCATCTGTGCCAGTATTTCGCCGCCTGTTGTTAAAATTGCATAGATAGAGTGCATGGACAGATCATTGTTACTTAAAGAAACTGAAGTGTTCAGCATTAGCACAATCACAGTCCTTGGACCTTATCAGGAAGCTGAAGCTCTTATATTAAAGCTGTGAAAACTACAATGTTTTAAATACTCCCAGATCCACTGGTCGAGGTGGGGGTGTGGCCACACTCTTTAAGGACAGTTTTAAATCTAGCCTACTATCAGTGGAGAAATACTCAAGTTTTGAATTACAGTTTGTTTAAACTGGAACTGACCTTCACTGTTTATTGTGCACTTATCTAAACCCCTGGCTGCCGTTTTCAATTCTGTATGTCTGGACATTATGAATGATGTTGCTCCACTCAGACTTAAAAGGCCTAAACTTCATTCTCAGCCATGGGATAACAATGAAATGTGTGCTCCTTAAACAGGCTTGTAGGAAAGCTGAATGCAGTTTGAAGAGAGACAAATTTCAGATTTCTTATGAAATGCTAAATGATACTCTGAGTAGATACCAGCATGCAGTTAAAGCTGCAAAATCAAAATATTTTTCAGATTTAATAAGTAGAACTGCTCACTTTTGTTTAGCAAAATAAACACTGTGCTAAACCTGACTATAGCACCTCCCACAGATTCTACTTCAAATACCTGTAAGGAGTTGTATTGTTCTAATATGTATTGTGAAATATTGTTCTAGCAGCTCCTAAGTCAAGTTCTTGTAAATTTGACTGCTTTGATCTTGTCTCTCTTTCATGAAATTGTTATCTACTCCACTGGATCCTATTCCTCCTCAATTTTTAAAAGATTTGTTTACAACTATGGGCCCTAGTATACTACCTAGTATACTATACTACTTTAATGGTGTTCCACCCTGTCTACAAGCAGTGGCCTTGATTTTGCAGAGTTGAATAATTTGGCCAATTTCTAAATTGCCATTTTTATCCAAAGTTTTAGACAAGGTTGTTCTATCTCAAATAACCCTATTTTTATCGGAGAATGATATCATGTATAAATTCCATTCTGGATTCAGAGCTGGTCACAGTACAGAGACCACTCTGGTAAAAGTTGTGAACGATTTATTAATAGCGGTTGATTCTGGGCTGGCAGTTGTTGGATCTCAGTGCCACATTTGACACTGTTGATCATTCGATTCTCTTAAGATTGTTTGGAAAGTGAGGTTGGCATTCGTGGGACAACTCTAAAATGGTTTCGCTCATATCTACAGGATAGAACATTATCTGTTAGTTTTGCAAACATTTCATCCTCTGTGGTCCCTTTAAAATATGGTCTCCCTCAGGGCTCTATTTTGGGTCCTACGTTGTTTTCATTTTATATGTGCCCACTGGGATCCATCTGACGTCCCTATGACATTTCTTATCATATGAATGCAGATGACACAGATATATTTACTACTGAAAGTTGGAAACAAGTCTTTGAAGTCCCTGTTGGTCTGTTAGAATGAGGTCAACGTTTGGCTGTCTAAAAATTTTCTCCAGCTTAATAAAAGAAAGGGATTATAATATTCAAAATTTAAAGAGAAGACAGCCAGCTCCGTTAGCAATAACTGTGAAAGACAGCATGGGGAATCCTGGAGTCATAGTCGACTTATCCCTTAGCTTTGATAAACAGATAATATTTTTTGTAAAAAGTAGTTTTATCTTCTTAGAATGATCTTTAGGTTAAAACCCTTCCTTAGTTTTAACGATTTAGAAATTGTTGTTCATGCTTTTATTACCTTAAGACTGCATGACTACTGCAGCTCCCTCTATGCAGGGATCTGTCAGCGGCAATCATCTCGTCTGCAGCTTGTACGCAGCCAGGCTTCTCACTGGCACTAAAAAAAAAGGGATCACAGTACTGTCCTCTCTCCACTGGCTGCCAGTTCAGTTTTTAAACTTCGGCTGGGACATGAGATTGAGATTGAAAAATCAAATGTTGTTGATTGTTCCCCAATCCAAGAAGAAGTCAAAGGGTGATCAAGCTTTCTCAGTAGTAGCTTTAAAACAGTCTTCCCATTTATATTCGGCAGGCTCCATCTTTTTTAGGTCTCAGCTGAAAACGCATATTTTTAACTTGTGAGGGAAAGTGAGGGAATTTTGATTATTGGAAACGTTTCTATCTAAACCGATCTCATTGGGCAGTTTCTATTTTGGTGCATTACATTGTTGACCAACACGTTCGATTCACAGTGGCCCCACCTCACAACCTACAGGACTTGAAGTATCTGCCACAAACTTCATGGTGCCAGATACTACAGGACACCATCAGGGGTCTTGTAGAATCCATGCCTCAGCAGGTCGGCACTGTTTTGGCAGTGGTCATAATGTTTTGGCTCATCGGTGTGTATATAAATAAAAGTAAAGACATTTATAATGTTACAAAAGATTTCTAATTCAAATAAATATGTTATTTTGAACGTTCTATTTATCAAAGAATCCTGAAAAAAATGCAGCACAATTGTTTTCAACATTGATAGTAATAAGAAATGTTTTTTGAGCACCAAAAAACATCATTAGAATAATTTGAAGAATCATGTGACACTGAAGACTGGTCCCATCAAGAATAAATCACATTTTAAAATATATTAAAATAGAAGACAGTTATTTTAAATTGTAATAATATTCCACAATATTAAAATAAACAATATTTACTATATTTTGAAACAAATAAATGCAGCATAAGAGACTTCTTTAAAAAACATTAAATAATCTTACCAACCCCTTACCGAAACCACTTTTGAACTGAAGTGTATATAGTGTATATATATATATATATATATATATATATATATATATGTGTGTGTGTGTGTGTATATATAGCCTCTACAACACGACAGAAACTTTTGACTAATGTTTTACAGCTATTCTGAGCCACATTATATAATAATAACTACATATAAATTATATTTAAAGCGATGATTAAGTGCTTCTTAAAAAAAGTAAGTGTGTGTGTGTGTGTGAGAGAGGGAGAGAGAAAGAGAGAGAACAAGCACATCTGGACTATAAGAGCAGGAGTGTTGACAGCAGATAAGATTGTTTATAATTATTGGGCCGCTAATCGTGGGTGGATAGAGACAGACGCAGACATTGAGAAAAAAACTGAAGGAGCGAAGAAGGGGAAGTAAGACAAAGAAACTTATGAGAAAAAATAATTATAGAAGTCTATCACGTCTATCAGAATGGTGAAAATTGTTGCTTAGTAACAGAAATCCGGAACATTTTTTATTAAAAGTAATGTGCAATGAAACGTTAACTAATTAATTATTTCTGTGAACATATATCTTTGATAAGTTTCAGCATATTAAAGTTTTTGGTAATAATACTGTACGTAACATTTTGAAACATAATTAAAAATTAATTCCAAGTCACAAGCAGTAGTGCCATGAAATAAAGTTGGATAATTATTCCATCTTACCATTAACAATAGTTCGACGAGTTATCTCCCACATGACGAGACCCAAGGCCCAGATGTCGGTTTGTTTGTAGGATTCAAACACATCAACACGAATACTCTCGTCCAAAACTTCCGGTGCCATATAACGCTTGGTGCCCACTCTCGGGTTGTTGCCCACATCCAGATAGTCATTAGACTGAGAGTGAATGACAGCCAAGCCTGAGAGATCACAAAGAAGACATTATGTTTGAGATATCAACTGGCAACAAAAGAAATTTCACCCTTAATAAAGTATATGATTTGTCAAAGTAAAAAAAAAAAAAAAAAAAAACAGACTGAAAAAAGTCATGAGTCATGGAATGAGATACGTGCCAAAGATTCCTACTTAGACTCAGCTATTTCTGTTCTTCTTACTCACCCAGGTCTGCAATGCAGCACTGCCCATTTCTCTTCACCAGAATGTTGCGGCTCTTCAGGTCTCGATGTGCGATGGCTGGTTTGCCCTGCGTACTGAGGATCTCTGTGTGGAGGTGCACAAGGCCGCTGGCAATGGACAGGCACATGCGCAGACAGCCCTCTGGGTCTAGTATGTTGTGCTGCAGGAAGTCATACAGGGAGCCCAACTCATGGAAGTGTGTGACCAGCCACAGCTGAGTGCTGGAGTTTTTAGACGTCATGTCTGATGCTATGAAGCCTAATGGACAGAGAACATGTGTAAGAAAGAAATATTACATTTTAAATCAAATGTTGTGTAATTCCTTCATTTCAAAAGTGATGTTTGGGTAAGCCATATCATATGATGGCTGCAGCAGTACTCTCAGAACAATCCCTTCCCACACAAGCAATGAGAAATGCAGTGTGGGTGGAACCTACCCAAGATGTTTTCATGCCTTAGTTGGACCGTGTTGTAGATTTCAGTCTCTCTAAACCAGGACTGTTCATCACGAGAGGAGAAAATTTTGACAGCCACACTCTCTCCCATCCAGGTGCCTCTCCATACCTCGCCATAACGTCCTTTACCTGACAGAAAAATTCAGAGGGATTCAGCGAGCTCCTCCCCTAGTGAGTGGTGTCAGGTTTCATATTACAATATTTATTTTAGTTACTTTATAGTCAAAACCTTTTCTAATCTTGACAAAAACACATATCGTCGAAAAGGTTTCACGGTTCCATATTTGCCAAGTGTTTTGTGATGGAAGTGATATTTGGACAGAAATTGATCAATTTGTAAATGGAGAATGCATAAAAAAATGTAATAGAATGTCGGTGACACCCGGTAGCTATTTTTGGTACAGCAAAATCTCATAGGAACTTCAATTTTTGTGATATCAGCTTCAAATTTGGAACAGAACTTGGTTAGACATATGGCTTTCATTTGATAGCAATTTTAGAGTCAGATATATTGGATAAAATATAAATTTTATATAAAATAAAAAATGTTTAGTACAGTACATTTGATTTAAATTTAAACTTACATAACTTTTTCATACTTTAATTTTTTCAAGTGCTTTTACTTCAGCAATAATCTGAATAATCTTCTGTAAAACAAGACCAAACTTACATCTGTACTCCAAAGCATTTTTATATTATAATAATTTAAGTTTGGATAGTGCATTTTCATGTATATAACAAAAAAGGGGGGTGACACTTAAGAGGTTACATTTAATTTAATTTATAATAATAATTATTATTAGATCCAGATCTTAATGTGTCTACTTATTACACAGATTTAAATTATATTTTGTTTAATAATACTAATACTAATAATAATTATTATTAAAATTTAAAATAAGTGTAATCTATGGGTTCACATATATTTATTAAATGATGGTAATATTAAAAACAAATCAAGAGTATATTTAAATCAATATGTGACCACCCTTTCAATCAAACTTGATATCAGTATATAGTAAAAGAAAGAAATCATCATCATTATTATCATTTAATTGTTTATTTAATTAAATATAATTTAAATAAATGCAATCTATTGATTAAATTATGTGTATTATTTAATTATGGTAACATTTAAAAACAAGTACATTTATTGAACTCAATGTTGTACATTATGTAGTAAAGAAAATAAATCTCTTTAAAAGAAAAAGGTATGGAGCAGAACAAATCTCCACTTCTAGACTTCATAGCTTCATCATGCAGTTGCTTAACCTTCCGCCTATGCAACATTGTGTAATGAGATATGGAAGTTTCACTCACCAACACACTGAACCAAAGAGATCTGTCGGGCCATGGTTCTTTGCACCAGATAAGGCAGGCCGGTCCCACTGCCCGATGTACAAAACTCATCAAAGATATCCTAAAAAGGAGAATTACACACACTTAAATCACAGACCAGCCAAAAAATGACACACACTTACTGTCAAATTATTTGCATTTGAGTCACAACCCAGAGGAAGTTGCTCAAGAGAGTTTTATTTCATTTGACTCATTACAAATAAGACTTGAGGATAATGAAATCATCCAAAAAGCTGTGAATGTCTACCCAGCAGTAGATTTTTACCCCGTATGTGGGGTCCCCTCCACTGGGGACTTTGAGCATAGAGGTGTCTGGTTCATCCAGCGGGTGGTGCTGTCGCCTTGAACGTAGCCACAACACAAGCCCACAGGCTGCCATGGACATCACCAACAGCACCAACAACGGCACTCCCACCAACAGAATCTGGCTGATGGGCTTTTCCACTGGAAACAGAGACAACAGTGAGAAACATCACTGCATATTCAATTTTGTATTTAATTTCAGAAATGCCTAAATACATTACCAAATGTGCTAAAATACATTTCTAACCTTAAAATACATTTTGAGTCAATGCAAAATGTATTTTTTTTATATATTTTGGAGACTATACATATATTTAGATTGAAAATATATTAAAAACGTATAAAAATGTATTTATGTCAATTATAATTTTTAAGCAATATATATATATTTTTTTGCTATTTTTGTATATTCTGAAATATATTTAAAAATACAACTGAAAAGATATTTTTGCCATTTGGGAATTGTATTCAGTTTCTATTTGAGCTACAGCAACATAACTTTAAAGGATTAGTTCACTTTCAAATGAAAGTGAACTAAGTGAACACTTTCCTCACCCTCAAGCCATCCTAGGTGTATATGACTTTCTTCTTTCTGATGAACACAATTAGAGATATATTAATAAATATCCTGACGCATCCGAGCTTTATAATGGCAGTGAACCGGATCAACAAGTATGAGCTGAAGAAAGTGCCTCCATCCACATCCATCCATCATAAACTTACTCCACATGGCTCCAGGGGGTTAATAAAGGCCTTTGCTTCAGAAGGATATTTATTAATATAACTCAGATTGTGTTCACCAGAAAGAAGAAAGTCATATACACCTAGGATGGCTTGAGGGTGAGGAAAGTGTTCACTTAGTTCACTTTCATTTGAAAGTGAACTAATCCTTTAAAGTTATGTTGCTGTAGCTCAAATAGAAACTGAATACAATTCCCAAATGACAAAAATATCTTTTCAGTTGTATTTTTAAATATATTTCAGAATATACAAAAATAGCAAAAAAAAAAAAAAAAAATATATTGCTTAAAAATTATAATTGACATAAATACATTTATTACGTTTTATAAGTTAAAACCTGTGAACCACCAATATAACACTAGGAGGCAGCAGAGAGTAAACTTCTACCAAGGCAAATTACTCTTTTATTCTAGTAATTAATCTTTTCATTAACAACTCTAAAATGAATAACTGTTTTATGAGCTAAATAGGTGTTTTTTAAAAGAAATTACTGACCTCTTTCTTCAGGCACACTGAGGTTTGCATTGCAGAAGTGTGTGAAGCAGCACTTGGAATACACTCCAGGTACATCAGGCACGTGGCACTGCTCACTGGTGGATAAACAGCTCCTGACTACATGCTCATGGACCGAACTGTATAAGCAAATATTTCCCTGGCAGGAGTTGTTTTCACAGGACAATGAGTTCTCACATGAGCACTGTAAAGTGTGCTTCTTGGCTTTATCTATGGACAAGAATGTGATAATGTAAGATGTAATGTGACTATTACAGTATTTCAGTTGATATAGATATGATGGCTAACTCACTATATAAGGGAAAAGCTAAGCCAATACATAATCTGAAAAAAGTATTGTGTTTGTGTGAAAAGATGACCAACAGAACAGCAAGATACATACTTTCTCTGGCTTATTGTCTACTCAGAAAGCAACAATCTACATCATCCGGCTGGTTTTCATGCAACAAATATGCACAAATAAAGACTGTTATGAGCGCAATTATGTAACCTCACCTGCGAGAGTTGCGTAGCTCCCGGAATACACCAAAACAAACAACACTGCGAGCATCTCAGAAGACTTCATGTCTAAGAAAGAGGGAATAGAGGATACAAGATGAGAGCGAGCCTTGGGAGGGAGCACTTTGACGCAAAAAACACTTCCAGCTCCTTCCATTTAATCATATGTACATATCCCATGCTCCCTTGCATCATCCTTCACTGATCTGGCATTTACAAGGCTGGAATCATATATCGGCACAATCATACTATGATTTGTAGTGTTGGAATCTCTTAATGGAAGAAAGCTCAATAACCCTTGTCCACACCAGAGAGTATGTAATGGAGAGGGTCCAGTCAGTCTGTCTGTGCTGCAATTATAGTGAGTGGGTGGGAGAGGACTTTAGTGGAGGACTCGCTCTCCTCTGTACCGCTGGTCCTTGCAGACACTCTGGCTGCTGCACACGCAGAGTAAATATTGATGGCTATACTTCCTGCTATTCAGAGGCCGCACCCGGCTAGCCGCCCAGATACTCCGGATTGCTTGTTCCTCTAGGTCTGGAAGTCGACTGGTCACGCAAGCAAAATGGCTGGGTGAAAACCTATTATATGAAGATGATGGAAAACCTGCATGCTAAAGTATTGACCTGTTCTCCAGGCTGCTTTGAACAAGCAATAAGTGAAAATTTTTAAGTGTCCAAAACTGTCCAAATTCATTTTAGGTTAGCATGCTGAAAACAACAGACTATTTTCGTGTTGCCTCAACACTGTAATTAAAGTAGGCATACTATATACTTATGTGATGTCATGGAAAAACAAAGTCAGCCATGATGTTTTGAAACAGATCAGTAATTTGAGCCAGATGAGTTGATTCTTCATACATATAAATTATGAGAAGATTCCTTAAGCATTTGTGTATCCTGAATGTTTAATCTGTATAATCTGTGATATTTGTTCCCAGGTGAAAAAAAGTACATTTCCATAATGTAATTAAAGTGCTCTATTTTCACGCACTAATTTTGTACTTGATACACTAAAAATTCTTCATCTGTACTTCTTAAGATAATCTTAAGAACATCCACTTTGCTATTTTGAGACACCTTGAATATGAACGAAAATGTGCTTTTAACACTATCTCTGTATTAAAAAATATATTTAGTGACCACTAGTGTATGAAAGATGGGTTCAAGTGTACTACAAGTGGCAACTAAATATATTTTTTAATACAGAGATAGTATGTTAAAAGCACATAGTTCATATTCATGCTGTCTCAAAATAGCACAGTTGAGTACACTTAGATGTTCTTACGTTTATCTTAAGAAGTACTAAAGAAGAATTTTTAGTATATTAAATACAAAATGAGTGTGCGAAAATAGAGCACTTTAAGTACATTATGGAAGTGTACCTTTTTTTCACCTGGGTTGTTATCTGCGATACGCTTGATATAAATGATCGGCATTATATGCTAGCCAACACACAAACACACTGGCTAACTGGAAATGACTATGGCTACTTCCTGATGTAGAAACACATGCAGCGAGATTCCAACAGAAGTCACTTTGTCTGTGTTGTCTTTTAAGTTCTTCATCTAATCCCCCTAATGTAAGCGCAGGTGGGTCAGTGTAAACAACTTTGTCACGTACGCTCAGTGCACAAAAAATGGGTAATTGCTGGGCCCTCTGGGCCACATTTAAGACGGAAAACAACCCCACCCTTTTGGAAATGCTTTCGTCTCTTTGGGTATTCTGATCTTTATTTCCAAGCTGCCAGGATGTTTCTCAAATCAGATAGTGGCCGTCTTGAATCAAAGCCTTAAGTGAACATGATGAAATGCGATTCCTGTTTCGATGACCTGCTTGTCAGCATTCTCTCTGAGAGCAGTCAAAAGACCCATGGAACTAACAGTGAACTTTCTTATTCTCAGTTCCACTTTTCTCAGGACTAGTGGTTTAAAATAGAATAAACCCATTTTCTGCTCACAGCTTTGTTTTGACATTTATATTTACATTTATTTATGTTACAGTTACTTTTTTATGAAAGTGACTTGCAGATACCCTCTATAGTGTGAATATATAGGAATTTAGGTTACATTTTATGAACACATAAGTGATAGTAAAAGTCTCAGGTCCTGTATCTGGTGACAATTTCTTTTCACTTTTAATCACCGTTTGCCTTCACATTTTATATAGTTCTGTGATATGACATTAATTTTAAAAGTACAAAATATTCCATTTAGTCTGCATGTATATAAATAATTATTTTTAAAAAAAGGCAAAATTCTGCATATTTTTGACAGGTTATAGCATGTTACTCTGCAGCACATGCCAACGTAAAGTATGTCATGTCAACTGCCAGTTATAACCCATATTGTTATCCTGAAGAAATAAATTAGGAGACTGTGTCAGTATTTTGAAATAGTTAAGCGTATCTCTGGTTCCATCTTGCAGCTGTAGGAACTTGCCTGTTTTGACTGCAGTTAAAAAGAACTGGTACGCCTCAGTGTATTTGTAAGCGCCAGCATTTCACAGTTACAGAGATAAATGAACTGACCTCATGGGTCATGATAACTAGATGTGGGTTTCATTTAGGGCTCTTTTCGTGTAGTTGACTGCAACATGGATTCTTGTAAAAAATGGCGTGCCTAAACAGTATATTGGTATTTAGTTAATTCTAATATTAGACATTATGTGGCCAAATCTTTGTTGACAGAATGTAGTATGAAAGCATCACTCACATGTCTCATGACCTCAGATATGTGACCCTGGACCACAAAAATAGTCATAAGTCGCATGGATATATTTGTAGTAATGGCCAATGGCCATTTTTTTTAATGCCAAAAATCATTAGGATATGAAGTAAAGATCATGTTCCATGAAGATATTTTGCAAATTTCCTACCATAAATATATCAAAAATGTATTTTTGTAAGTAATATGCATTGCTAAAGGATCACCTTTAAAGGTTGTATCTCGGCCAAATATTCCCCTCAGTTATTCAGCTTTCAGATTATGTATACACCTCAATTTAAAAAAAAATTACACTTATGACTGGTTTTGTGGTCCAGGGTCACATATAGCATCATCATCAATATGTGTCCTTCATAATATGTATACTTGTATATGTCCTTCAGTTACCTGACAACTCACCTGAGAAGACCACATTCCTCAAAAAGAAATTTAAAACAGGAAGATAGAGACAAATAAAGCCTAAGATTTATGTTTTTTCTGCATGTTGTGATTCTATATTTCTTAAAATAATAAAATGCTGCTAAATCCCAGTTCTGCCCCTTCACCAAGCATTTGGCCAAACATGACCCTTTAATTCAAAACGTTATTAACATTACTTTCTAAATAGTGTTGATATTCATTAAATAGCCTATATATTCATGTATTACGACGCATTCATTATAAGAGCAAGTTCAGAGAGAGATTAAAAAACATAAGGGGTGATTTACCTGATTTTCGTCTTGCGCTCACTCACGAATCAAGCTTATCAAACTTCATCTCTTTGTGAAACTCGTCTCTCATTTCTTTAAATCATAAAACTATGTCTCATAACGGCGAATATGGTGAAATCAGCGGCACAAGTCATATCCAGATGTGCTGGATCCTTAACTTTTGCCACATCCTGACATTCTCGGAGTAAACTCTAAAATTAAACCCTTCAGAGTTCAGTTTTCATTCACTCACAGTCCTTAGTCCTATGTCCTCAAGCGAAATTTTGCATAAATCGCCGTAACTCAGAACATATCGAGCTGTGGAATATATCTCCAGTCAAATCTCGAGCTGATAAACCGAAAACAAGAAACTGCTTCTCGAAGAAGAAACAGTCTTCTTCCGCTTGGAAATAAAC
This sequence comes from Elopichthys bambusa, assembly GCA_037101425.1. Classification (NCBI taxonomy): domain Eukaryota; kingdom Metazoa; phylum Chordata; class Actinopteri; order Cypriniformes; family Xenocyprididae; genus Elopichthys; species Elopichthys bambusa. The sequence goes on from CM074451.1 coordinate 14,913,908, forward strand.
ATTCCCAGATCGACTCCTGACGACTCCATCTCGATAAGTGTAAAGCAAACTTTGAGCAATGTTCCTGATTTAGGGGTTAGATTACAGATTTTAAAATATACAGTTTTGTCCCACCCCTCATTGTCTAAGCCGGGGTTCACTAGGAATGTGCTCTCATAGCTGTTTTCCTGTTGCTGCAAGACCTTTCATTTTTTCCACGTCTGTTCCCCCCCACCTCTCATAGCTGGTTGCTTATGAATAGAACTTCATAGAGGATTCATGTGCCTTCTGAACAAGTCGCAAGTTTTTTTTTTTGTTTTTTTTTTGGGGTGGTGTAGGTCTGGTGACCAAAAGGTTGAAGGTTCGAAACCTGGCAAGGGGTGAACAATGAACTTTCCTTTCTTTTCTGTAAAAGCTTGATCTTTCTTGCCATTTATTATGCTGCACTTTGTAATATTTGACTGTAACTCAGTTCACACTTAGAAATCAATTAATTTACTCTACCGTTCAATTTTGTCTCTTATTCTGACCAAGGATAAGTTATTATTATCAATGTTAAAAACGTGTACAAACTAGTGTACATTCAGCGAATGACTAAGTTCTTGTCAAAATGACAAAATTGCAGCATAGCATGACAAAAACGAGTTCCAAAACAGAATATGCATGACTTCGTTTATTTAAAACATCTATACATGAAAAAGGACTAGAATAGACCATAATCTGAAAATGATGTGCATATAAAAGTTTCAGTGATGAGCAAAACTGGTGATCCTAGGGCCATGAATTGCTTTTAAGGAGATTGGACACAGATGGACAGTTGGTTTATTTGACGGGACACTGCTGAAGGCAGGGCGGTCTGAGGTTACGGTGACATATCCCACTAAAGCTTGAAGTCTCCCATATGGTCCAATGAGACAAGAATCTCAGTCAGCGGTAGATGACAGCTTTTATAGATATGATGGAAACAAAAATCCCATATTTCATTCATTACAACATTCCAAGAATAATATTAACTTAGACTGCATCAGCTGTATAAGACAAGACAAAATGTTCATGGAGTTTTTTTCCTTTGGAGTCTTTTCCAATCTGATTTCTTGGCTGGTGTTTTTAGACACAGCTGGCACTCCTCAGATCTGACTAGAGGAGAAGGAGAACTGTTATTTGAAGAGTATTCATGTATTTATTTTTCCTCTTCCCATGATATGTGTGATTTTTGAGGTCTGTTTTTTCTCAGACTTCTATTAACGACAACAGACACTAGCTGTTTCCCCATGATTGATGAGCAATTATTTCGATCAGAGGACATTTTTTTTTCTTTACCATTAGTTAAATAAACCAAAACAATTGATTCTCTATTAAATGTTTTTTTAAAAATATTTAAACAACTACAGGAATTATTAAAAACCTACAGGTATGAAATGTACAATGCATTATTTAAAAAATGTTAAACATGTGAAGGCCAATCATGTATGGTCATTTTTACTCAGAAAGTTCACACACATTAGGAGTAGTGAGTAGTGAACACACACACTGTAAACTGTGGACACACACACCAGAGCAGTGGGCAGCCATTTTGTAGTGGCGCCCAGGGAGTGATTGGGGGTTAGGTGCCTTGCTAATGGGCACCTAAGTTGTTTCCTGCCAGTATTAAGAATCGAACCCACAACCTTTGGGTTACCAGTCTCTCTGTTAGGCCATAACTGCCCCCTTCATATCCCTCACAGCTAGAGTATATACCCCAAATAAGGTTCATTAGGCCCTCATGTCACTGATATATTTTCACTTTGAACACATTGAAGAACAAATCAGCTTCAGCGATTCAGAAAAGGAACCGCAGTGCATGATAATAAGTAAAAAAAGTAAATGTCTCAAAACGTGTTCTAAAAATATTTTGCCCAGCCCGTTATTTTGGTTTACATGCCTTTACCTCACTTCATGCCAAGGCAAAGATCTCATCAGTTACGCAAGGATGGCAAAATGAGTGGATTAATTTCCAAATCCACTTGTCCTCCTTATTGTTTTGACCTTACTGCTCCAATTATAGCATTGCCTTAAGCTCAGTGATTGGTTTAAAACCTCCAGTGATACCATGGAACTAAATTAGTATACAATAAGATATCACAAATAGGTGTTTAAACTTTATTGAATTAGACTTTTTTGTTTCATAGAATATTGTGTTTGCAATTTATATGCAACTAGAATATCACAACATATAGTCAGTCAAAAACAAAACAAAACAAAAAACAAAAACAAATATTGGCTGGTGCAATGTACAGTACAAATTCCATCTTGCAGTCTGAAGGATCATCATGCACAGACCAATAATAAATAAATGCAGGGTGTTGCAGAGATTTTGCTTTTCATGGGGTCACTTTAGTGCTTGGTTTTGTACACAATAAGTGCTTTCCCTGAGACACAAGAAGAAGATATAATAATGAACAAATCCATAAACATTCATTTCAAACAATTGCATAGAGGCAAATAGGAATGATAAATATTGTGTCCTTTTGCCAGTAAGATTTAAACTATTAAAGTGCTGTCAAAGTGAACATAGTCAAACTGCTATGCTGAGACTTTTAAATACTGGAGAGCAATACAGACAAATGAAAATAACAGTAAAGAGACAAATACTCTACCGTTCAAAAGTTTGTGGTAAGAATTTTTTTTTTTGTAAGAAATTAATACTTTTATTCAGCAAGGATGCATTTAATTGATTTTAAAAAGTGACATTAAAGACATTTATAATGTAACAAAATATTTGTATTTCAAATAAATGCTGTTCTTTTGAACTTTCTAGTTATAAAATAATCCCCAAAAAATGGTTTCCACAAAAATATTAAGCTGCACAACTGTTTTTAACATTGATAATATTAAGAAATGTTACTTGAGCAGCAAATCATCATATTAGAATGATTTCTGAAGGATCATATGACACTGAAGACTGCAGTAATGATGCTGAAAATTCAGCTTTGCCATCACAGGAATAAATGCCATTTTAAAATATATTAACACAGAAAACAGTTATTTTGAAATTGTAATATTATTTTAGAATATATCACCTTTTTACTGTATATTGGTCCTGGTGAACAAAAGAGATGTCTTTTAAAAACATTAAAAGACTAAATCTTACCGACCCCAAACTTTTGAACATTAGTGTAGCTTTAAAAGTCTTTTAAAATCATCCATTAAAATAAATAAAGATGCCATTGTAAACTCATCGAGTAGAATGGGCTTAGAAAAGAAGACCTGAATACATAAGAAAATGTTAAAAATGGATGTAAATATAGGCCTACTGGTTGTTGGAGAGGTATTAATCATATTGAGGTTATATATGGATTAATCAAATGTCTTTAGACTGCATTTCATTTAAAACAACTGTGAGAATAATATCCATCCACAGAAGCATGATCCATTTCCCTTTTACCTCTTAGGAGTAGATATGAAAGATCTAGAATGATGGCAGACAAACCTGAGAGCATCGTGGCAATCTGTTGGCAGTTTACTCATTTTTTTACTTTTTTCTTGGATTCTTTATCCGCTTTCTCTTGTTCTGCTTTTTTCTTCTCTTTTTTCTTCTCCTCTTTAGCTTCCTTGTACTTCCATATCGGTGGCTCTAAGTAACCTTTGGTTCGCTTATTCTTCTTCTCCTTTTTGGGTGTTGGGTCTCCAGACTTGGTCACTTTGATTTGGGGGACGCAGCCGGAAGGGAACACGCTATTGCGGCGGGCCATGCTGCGCGGGACGAACTTACGGACGCCATTGGAGGCCATCGAGAGCACGCTGCCCCTCCGCTCCGAGTTGGAGCAGCACGAGGCCAGCGAGACAGAAGAGGCAGAGGTAGACGCAACAGAGAGGGAGCTGCTGCTGTGCTGTATCACGTGTTCCTCAAGGTTTTTCCCAGGGTGCATCTGCATCAGTTCAGGCACAGCCAGGCGTCTCTTGCCGATCTCCGGCGGGCTTGAGGGACACAGTGGATGGCATCCGGTGACCACCAAAGGACTGTGGATGCTTGTGGTCATACGCACCATATGGTCCATGATGCCATTGTCCTGGGGGTCATGTGGAAAACTAAAGGTGAACGTGGACTTCAGGCGATGGGCGACTTTCTGTCCTGTGCTTTTTGAGGCTGTGGCCTTGGCCACCAGCAGCTTCAGGTCTGGCCACTCTGGGACATATTTTTCACAGAATTGTTCAGCCTGAGGTCTGTTGTTCAGCCGTCTAAGCCTGTTTAATGTGTCAAAGCGACCCGTCTTCATAGCCCATTCTCGTATATCCTTCCCCCTTGTGGCGTCCACAACATTTATGTTGGCCCCTAGCAAAAGAGAGACATACAGGAGATGTAAACCATGATGATATTACAATTTTTCTTCATTGCTTAGAAACTGAAATGCATTCTTTTAGCCAAATATCCAGAAGTATAACAAAATATTTTCTTCAATGCTTTTATAAACACAAGCACATTCTCATGTACAATCCACATAAGTATATTTAGATTTTTTGTGATTAGGTATTAATAAGAACATAGGATTTGTTTAAAATTTCATAGCATTTTTTTAATCTGCAGACTTGCTGTACATTTTGTAGATTATAGTATTATTATGTTGCAAGTTTCAAAAAATTACTCTGAAAGACATCTTAGTGAGTTTTTTTTTCCTTCTAAATCTAAGTGTAGTCTAAGTTAAGTTTTGAGTCTTTTAATGTTTGAAGGTAGTACAAGTTGAGCTGAGTTTTTTCCGTGGCTGTTGCTGCTCTGGTAAGAAATACATAAATGTGTAAACATTGTATCCCAGCAAGCAATTTTGCATTTAAAAGTCGTCTAGTAGCCGTCCAAACACAGCCCTGATGTCTAGGCTAAAACAAGGCAAAATTTGGCCTGTCAGTGAAAAGTTAATAGACGAAATAAAACCAAACACATTGTAATCACTGTTGACTTTGTTTACATGATGGAATATCATATATCTCGCAAGTTATTTAGGCAAAAACGACATATAACCAATTTCAAGGTTATTTTGTCTAGAAGTGGGTTACTTATAGCCGAAAAATATCAGGTCTATAGTTAACGGCTATTGCTTGCTGGGATTGGTTGTTGACTAGAAAAATATAAGCAGTTAATGTTACCCCACCGAGTGGCCAATTTGGGTATAGCATCAATATCTGGTCTAGATTAACTATCATTATTATTATTAAATCATTATTGTATTATTATTGAGTTTAATTATCTGAACCAAACAGAATAATCATCCTAAGTGTGAAAGAAAAGACATTAACTTTCACATATCTCTGATCAAGCAGAGCAAAACATTTTACAAGATTTTTGACATTTTTATTATCTTTTATTATCTTACATGATTAAATGATGTATAATAATTCAAAGCATGCTAATCTAATTTATTATTATTATTATTAGCCTGTCCATTTTGCATTAAATAATCAGTATTTACCTATCAATTGTCCTTTTCATAACAAATGCAATAAAATGCAAGACCAACACACAGGCAATAACATTTCTTATTATGAAGATTGTTAAATTCATTGTATTTAGATAAGTGAAAGACATTTTGACAATTGACTTTGTGCGCTGTAGGTGCAATAAGTGTACTGAATTGTAACTCAGCTAAATAATCACTGTTAAGTGCACACATGGCTAATCCATTACTCGCCGTCAGGGCTAATAATCCAAGGGATCAGAAAAGAAAATGTCCTCAGGTTTGTCTTTTAAACCTGCTAAGCTTACGTCATGTGTCACCAAATCACTGTGCTTCCAAAACTGTTTTATCTACTTCACCTTACATACTTTACTACTCTGAGCACATACATTTCTGTGAGCACAGGACACGTCTAACTATATATATATATATATATATACCTAGTACCGTTACGCAATATTTTCACGTGCAAATTTGTCATTCTCTTATTAAATATAGTATATCCAACTGTATATAAAGTATAGCATATACAACTGAGTGTAAAAATGTCACTTGTTTGAAAAATGTCACTTTGTTATGTATATGTTACAGCCATTACATATGACAAGAGTATGCAATTAGCCTTGTGCTCATGCTATTCTACACCTGTTTTATAGATTTTGCTCTACTTTGAGGATGTTCTGGGATGACACAGAAACAGCATCCCAAAATTATGCACCAAAGGAAGCTGGTAGGAACTCAACCTATCTGACTTGGTAAACTAATTATTACAGTCCTAAAATAACATACCAGCCATGAGCAGTGAGGCCACACAGTCATTGCTGCCCTGCATGACTGCCTTAAGGAGTGCGGTGAAGCCTCGGTTGTCCCGGAGCTCCATGTCCACCCCAGAGAAGAAATTTAGGATGTAGGTGAGGATGGTTACAAAACCTGCAGTGTTTATAGATTCAATGAAATAAATTTAGTGTAGAAACAATTTACATTTTGAAAATGCTACTAAATTTCACAAATAATTAAAAATGAGCGGCAAGTAACACACTGAAAACATTTTTCAATTTTTGAAGCAGAACGACTGAAATAGTATTTTCTTGTAAAATATACTCCAATAATCTTTGTTTTATTTACTACTTCAAAATCATTTTTTTACAGTGTAGAATTATGAATTAGGTCCTTCCCCAGCTAACAAAAATATGTTCTAAGATGTTTAGCTGATGTAACGTGAAAACGTTTTTTCTTGTTATGCGAACGTTAAGAGAACATCCCATTTTATCATTTTGCAAACATTATGGGAACGTTTCAGAATGTTTCAAAAGTAAAAATATAATATTCAAAAAACATTAGATGAACGTTCAACTAAACGTTTCAGGAAAAACATTCCATGAAAGCTTTTTGTTCATGTCTTTGAGAGAACCTTACCAGAACGTTAGCCAGTTCTTGTAAGTCAGTTCTGAGAACGTTTCTCGTTAGCTGGGTGGTGCCTCATATTTTTTCTGTTTAATGTGTTATTAAAGATCCTACCAGCCTGTGCAGCGATCATGAGTGCAGTGTTGCCATCATTATCCTGATGATTGATATCCAGAAACGGGCACTGGTTGAGTCCATACACAATATCCACAAAGCCTTTTGAGACGGCCAACATCAGACCGTTCTATCAGAGAGCAAGAAGATTTGTCAGAATATAAAATTAGGTAAACAATCACTTCTGCCAAATTTCTGTTATGTGGATGATGCTTTATGAGCAATAAGGTTATCTCACTCCCTACCCTGCCGTTTATGTCTAGTTCCATGACTTCGTCTCTTGAAACACCCCTCTCCAGAACTCTGCGGAGGGCTGCTGCATTGTTCTTGGCACAGGCTTGGTACAAGGTGTTGGCAGGGCCTCCACTGGCATCTTCCCGCTCATATTTAGGGAGCACGGAGTCATCTGACAGCACACTCCCAGAATCTGAATCATTCTCAGAAACTGACAACTCAGAGGCATCCTCATCTGGACCGGAGCCCAGATTTGGATCCTCCTGCACTGTGACTTTAACCTCAGCCATCTGGCCAGCACGAGCCAGGACTCACACGCTCAGCAGGCACTTCATCATCATCTGCATCCGCGCTGCTCCCTCCCTGGAATCTATGATGCAAATATATAGATAAAGGTGAAGCTGAAACATCACTTTGATTGTACAACAAAACATACTGACGTACATGTTTTTTTCATTTATGACAACACTTATTTTACATAGCCATATGCCATAGTAGGAAATAAAAAGCAAAGTAAAAAACTGTCCTGTTTGTTATCCTGCTATCTTAAAAAATTATCTAAACATTTAAATATCTATATTACCTAAAAATCAAACATTTCTTATTTAGTTGTGGGAGCAAAAATCATTATCAAAATGAGTAGGCCTATTTTGGAGGAAAAATCAGAAAAAATATCCAAACACCCTTAGAAAAACTTTAATTTACTTGAGAACTAAGCAAAAGGATATTAATCCTTCCATTTGAGGATACTGAATCAAGTTTATTCTTGTCGATTTTTTTCTAGTTTTAATCATATATTTAAATGTACACTATGCAGCTTTTTTGTTCAAAATTAACAAAATTAACAAAATTAAAATTAACAATGGGTTTCAAAGCGCAAGTTTTTGAAAATGGTCTTTGTGTAAACAACAAAAACGAATAAAAACGATGACGTCATACACATGCGCATTACATAGTCTATAGTGTTTCATCTAATGGCCTGCCAGCAGAATACTACAGCGTTTGTAGTCATTATCACGGATTCGTATGAATGGGGATCGTTTTGATAATGGTGTCATCTGTATACGGAAAACCAACAAAAACTTGGATATGGATCGTTTTAACTATATCGTTGTCGTGTAAACGTATCCTTAATTATGACTTGTACAGCCAGGGGTATTTAATGCTAAAACGTCTCCTCATATCCGTAATAGAGAAAAGTTTCTCCTGCTACTTTGACATGTGAATAGTGTGGGAGTGACATTAGTTGTCACATCAAGTGAGAAAGGTTGACATGGAGCACGCTAAATCTCGAACCTCTGGGGAATCACCCATTTAAAAAACTGCTGGCAAAGAACATGACAGAGCTCGTGATAAAACGATTATCAACATTGGCTTGGCTTTTCTGAGGAATGAGGGATTTGAAATGTTGCATCGCGGAGATGGCGTTTTATTACTCAACAGGTGAGTAAGGCATTTTACTGAACAGATAAACTGCAATATTTAACTATTTAATGAAGTTTATTGTAAAGCATTATCTATTGTGAAGGGTCATATTCATCTGCACAGTAACACAGAGCGGAAGCACAACCAAAACAATGTTGTTACACAAAATGCATGCAGTTTTTTTTTTTTTTTAACTGCCAGAAGACCAAAGTTACATAGTGTAGGCTACCTTTAGAAAAAATTATTGGGGTTTATGCTTAAAGTAAGGAGACCAATCTTAGGTATATCTTCCATTAGAAAGCCCCTTAGAGAAGTTTGCAGAAAAAAATAATCTGGAAATGGTAATGTGTACACAAACGTTTTCTCCTGCACACTTTTTCTGTTCTCACTTGCAAGTTTTTAATGCATTTGTTCTTTTTCGCAGGGTATAAAGTTGTGGATATATTTGGAGCTATTTGTAGCCTTTTAGGATTTAAAGTTAGAATGAAGAGCCTTGTTGTGAACATTGTTGTGATTGACAGACAGTAATCTGGACAACTTCACTCAACTATGCTGTAACAGGCTCAATGTCTGTGAAGAGCTTCACTTATAGCTATATCTGGGATGAGGCTATTTATTACAGGAGAACATAGTTACAGTTATTTATTCTGACTGAAGGCGGAACTTATGAAGCACAGTTTAAGCAACATGATGAATGTGAATGAGAAGGAACCTATGAACTTTTGTTCAGGCTTTCTGAAAATATTCAAAGGAATGTTGAAAACAAGGTCAGTAAGTGTACGCCCAACTAAACTGCAAAAGAAGGAACCATTTCACAAGTCAAGCATAACATACTGATATTCTGTTTCTATTGTTGCCATTCTGTAAATAATTTGGACAGAGCGTATTGTGCTAATAGCTCAGGAGAATAGAATCAGTTAGTCAGACTATGAGTAATGTGTCTGCTTATGTGTCATACTTTTGACTAATCAAAATCATAATAGTTAAGACCATTTCCATTTCCCACTTTCAAACCTCCAGGAGTGAGCCATTTAGCACTTAACCTCAGGTTACTTGTGTAAGTCTCTGATAAAAGCATCTTCTCTGGCTACTTTTCTCACCTTTTTCTATAGAAGAGAAGCTACATGCAGCATTGCTAATTTAAAAGAAAATGATGATGCTAAAGTTTGCCCATGCATGAAAAGCCCAATAGTTTGAATCTTTTTTAAAAAAAAAAAACATATTTGCTCCCACAGTGCTTTCCCAGCTATATTTAGCCGTCGTTACTTGTAGCCAGTGCAGACTGACATAGATGCACTACACTATGTGTGTGTGAGAGAAAGAGAGAGAGACAGAAGGGGGTAGCGAGGATGGGAAAACATTCCCCGTTAGTGCCACATAAACAGTCTGTCCTATGAGAACCACAACACTGTCCACATGCTGGTTTAACTCTCACTGTCCCACAGTTAGCCCAATACCTGCTTTATATACATATATATTAGTTTAATGGAAACTCTATGTTTGTAGGTTGTTTTATTTCTGTTAATTTTGTTTCAATGATACTGTGGATATGTGTGTGTATGTATGTATATATATATATATATTATCAGTGCTCAGTGTAAATGAGTACACCCCTTTTGAAAAGTAACATTTTAAACAATATCTCAATGAACACAAAAACCATTTCCAAAATGTTGACAAGACTAAGTTTAATATAACATCTGTTTAACTTATAACATGAAAGTAAGGTTAATAATATAACTTAGATTACACATTTTTCAGTTTTATTGAACAAATTCGGGTGATGCAAAAATGAGTACACCCCACAACAAAAACTACTACATCTAGTACTTTGTATGGCCTCCATGACTTTTAATGACAGCACCAAGTCTTCTAGGCATTGAATGAACAAGTTGGCGACATTTTGCAACATCCATCTTTTTCCATTCTTCAAGAATGACCTCTTTTAGAGACTGGATGCTGGATGGAGAGTGAAGCTCAACTTGTCTCTTCAGAATTCCCCATAGGTGTTCGATTGGGTTCAGATCAGGAGCCACTGAATCACTTTCACCTTGTTCTTCTTCAGAAATCCAACAGTGGCCTTAGATGTGTGTTTAGGATCATTGTCATGTTGGAAAAGTACACAACGACCAAGGGCACGGAGTGATGGTAGCATCTTCTCTTTCAGTATGAGCAGTACATCTGTGAATTCATGATGCCATCAATGAAATGCAGCTCCCTGACACCAGCAGCACTCATGCAGACCCACATAAGGACGCTGCCACCACCATGTTTCACTGTAGGCACCATGCATTTTCCTTTGTATTCCTCACCTTTGCGATACCATACAGTTTTGAAGCCATCAGTTCCAAAAACATTTATCTTGGTCTCATCACTCCAGAGTATAGAATTCCAGTAGTCTTCATCTTTGTCAGCATGGGCCCTGGCAAACTCTAGGTGGGCTTTTTTGTGCCTGGGCTTTAGGAGAGGCTTCTTTTGTGGACGGCACCCATGCATGCCATTCCTCTGCAGTGTACGCCATATTGTGTCACGGGAAATAGTCACCCCAGTTTGGCTTTCTACTTCTTTAGATAACTGCAGTGAACTTGCATGCCGATTTCCTTCAACCCTTCTCATCAGAAGACGCTCCTGTCGAGGTGTTAACTTCTGTGGACGACCTGGACTCTGTGAGATGGTTGCAGTTCCATCTTTTTAACATTTTTGTACCACTTTTGCTACAGTATTCTGACTGATAAGTAAAGCTTTGCTGATCTTCTTGTAGCCTTCACCTTTCTGGTGTAAAGAAATTATTTTCTTTCTCAGGTCTTGTGACATTTCTCTTCCATGTGGTGCCATTGCTGACAGCATGAAATGGGAAGGGGTTTTAACACCCTTTTATAGTCAACTGTCTGCTGGACACCTGTGTAATGAATAATTAGACTCACCTGTGGTTGAATTCTTGTTAAATTAGACATTTGTAGTCTAAAATTTAGTTTTGCTCCAGAGACTTTCAGTGGAGTGTACTAATTTTTGAATCACCCTAATTTGAGTAAAACTGAACATTTTGTTCTCTAAGTTTACTTTCCTGTTATAAGTTAAACAGATGTTATATAAAACTTAGTCTTGTCAACATTTTGGAAATTGTTTTTGTGTTCATTGAGATATTGTTTAAAATGTTACTTTTCAAAGGGGGTGTACTCATTTACACTGAGCACTGTATATATATATATATATATATATATATATATATGGTAATAGTTATGTTGATATGTTTGGCCTTGGTGGAATAAATCTGCTATGCTGCTGCTGTTTGTTATTGCTGCTGCTGCAGAGTAGGGCTGCACGATTAATCAAAATTAAACCACACACGATTTGGCAAAGTAAATAAAGTATATTTATACTTCAATGCTAATCGACATAGCCTTTATCACTGCATAGAATACTATGAAAAAATTTGTTGTGTGCCTTATTCTGTGTAAGAAGCCACATCATTTGACACTCAGCTGATGTTATGAAGCAAGTTGGAGTAAAATCGTTATTAAATGTTGTTTTTTTGTCGGACAAGAGGTTCAAAAATGCTTCTCATGTTTGGAAAGGTGTTTGAGGCATGTTGCTTTTTAAAAATGCGCGTTATAAGCGACTCAAACTCACAGTGCTTTCAGATGGAGCAGCATTTACTACTGATCACAAAGCCATGCTTCATTGACAGGCTGCACATAAAAAGTAATCGCAGCCTTTGTACAGGACTTGCTACTGCCAATATATACGCGACACTGCTCTGAGCAAGTAAGACATGCTGCTGCTGTACAATATAGCGTACATGAATTACCCATAACATATCTATACAGGTGGAGCTAGGGACGGTGGAGGGTTTCTGAAAGTGCGCAGCAAATGCTGACCAAGTATTTGAAGGTTGAGCAGTGAGATCATTGGCTACTGATACAGCAGGAACCAATCAGCTGTGCCCTATTAAGAAGGATGTGATTGCAAGCAGATTGAGTTGAACATAAGAGAAGATATTTTAAAGAATGTTGGTAATCAAACAGTTGAACGTAGTGACTGATTTCCATAGTAGGAAAAAAATACTATAGAAGTCAGTGGCTATTGTCAACTGTCTGGTTACCAGCATTCTTTAAAATATCTTCTGTTGTGTTCAACAGAAGAAAAAAACTCATACAGAGGTTTGTAACAATTTGAAGGTAAGTGATGACAAATTTTTGGGTGAACTGTCCCTTTAGGGTCCTTTAAGGACCTATCAGTTTGCTCCATCTTCAGTTTCATGACAGAACTTTAATTTTAATTTTAACTTATTTTATTCTTATTCAGCATTATATTATCCATCCCACAGCAGGACTAAATAAATGAACTTTGGGAAGTAGTTCCACATAAACATTGAATTGACAGTAGGTGGTAAAACGCTCTCTCTTCCTAATTTACAAGTTTAAAAATGTTTATTAACTTCCTGTTAGGGTCCTAGCAAACTTTTTAAGGATCCCCAAGAGATTACCCAATTACGAATTGAGTGATTTCACAGGACTCAATAATTTGTTACAAAATCATATATAGACTATCCTACATTTTTTGGGCAATATGTAAATTCACAACCATTTTTTTTTTAAAGCGGATCTCCAAATATGTAATGCCAGTATTATTTTAAAATATTTATAAATTATATTTCTATTTCACATTGTTCATATTGACACATTTTTGTGTTCATGATGGGTACAGGCATCGCAGTTTAAATTTTACTTAAAATTATAAATAAATACATTTTGAAATCTAAACATTAGAAGATCATTTTATGTTTTATAGACAAAATATTCAAATAATAAAACATAATAGAAAACAAATTAGACAATAAAATAAAATGTAATATTATTATACATATATATGTTTTAGCATCAGTCGGAGCAAAAGCACAAAAACAAATAATATGCTAGCAACTTGTTTTTATACACATTTGTCAATTGTTCTTTTCTGTTGTACCACTGTATGTGCCCTTTCAGCAATTCTACTTGTTTCCCAACCTTTCCAAAATCTATATGCACCATATCAATAAACACATCTATTGTATCTCACCATTAAAAGTGCTCAGAAGAAGGTTTAATGTTGTCCACGTCTCTCTGGGTGATCAGATCATTGCTCCTGCTGTGTCTGTGTAGTCCTCTCAATATGGATTCTTACTGTAGACTGTGTGATCCCGCTGGACAGAGCCGTGTCCCTGCCTGTCCCCTCCTCCCAGCCCTCCAAGTCTGCTTGGACACTTAGGCCTCTGATCACTGAGGAATCCTTCTAAATCTTGACACAGGTGCTCTGTTAAGACAGGCATGTCCACTCATCCTGATTACAAGAGATTTGTGGATTAACATTCAGAAATGGCAGCTGCCAGTGAGATTGTCACTGCTTAATTTCTGTGGTTAAAGCTGGCATATTTTTGTGCTGTCTGACTGACTCAAAAAATAAATTAACAAATTATTTTTCAATTAACTTGGAATTATATTGCAAATTTAACTCAGACAATACAACCACTAAAGAATATTACACAACCATATAACAGTTACAGATCATGTGTGTGCTGGGAATTGCACATAAAGTGTATTATGGACTTTGCTGCAGTTATTAAAATAACACTGCCAATAACTGATTATCTAGCGAGTTGAATTGGATTGTTCCTTGCTTGTGCCCGCAATGTCTTCAAAACACCCATGTCTTACATGCCCTGAAATAGCTGTGGATCAGAATATGGTAGAGTTTAGCCAATTAAAACATGCTTAAGCATATTAGACAAGCCCAGATAACACCTCGTGCCACACATCTTACAGCCAGGCGCTGCTCATCTGGCAGCAGTCACGTGAAAAATCAGAGGGACTGAAACTGAAACTATTACCAACTGTGATTAATCTGTTTCAATAACATAATTGTTTCTTGGCCGACCAGTGAAGAAACCTGTTATTTAGGCCTCATGAATCTGTAACTAATGAAATGAAAATCTAGGCTAATAATTTTTATGAATGTCATGACATCTGAATTAATAGTGCATTCAAGTCCTCCTAGGAAGTTCGTATTTACGAATTGGGAAGTCGTAATTATGACGTCAGGTGCGTTAAAGTCACTTTAGTCCAAGCAAGAAGGTGATATTGAAAAAATTGTTTTGTAAATTTAAATTGTTATAGACCTATTGTAATTCTACAATACTATGGTATTTTGTACATGCAACTTAGTTTTATTGTAAACAGAAAAAATTCAACAAAATTTCATTCAACAAAATTGCTTTAAACTCTGAGATTAAAGAAAGTTTAGAGTTAAAGGGTTAGTTTACCCAAAAATGAATGTAAATAAATGACATTGATTACTCACCCTCATGTCGTTCCACACCCGTAAGACCTTTGTTCATCTTCAGAACACAAATTAAGATATTTATGATGAAATCTGATGGCTCAGTGAGGCCTCCATTGCCAGCAAGAATACTCTTTGTGCGCCAAAACCCCCCAAAGTAATGACTTTTCAACAATATCTAGTGATGGGTGATTTCAAAACACTGCTTCGAATCTTTTGTTTCGAATCAGTGATTCGGGTTGTGTGTCAGACTGCTGAAATCACGTGACTTTGGCACTCCGAACCACTGATTTGAAACAAAAGATTCAAAGCAGTGTTTTGAAATCGTCCATCAGTAGATTTTGTTGAAAACAATTTTGTTTGGCGCAGGAAAAGTATTCTTGTCGCTTTATAATATTAAGGTAGAGCCACTGTAGTCACATGAACTGTTTTAAATATGTTTTTAGTAGCTTTCTGGGTATCTGAAAGTGTAAATGAACTTGCTGGCAATAGAGACCTCACGGAGCCATCAGATTTGATCAAAAATATCTTAATTTGTGTTCTGAAGATGAATAAAGGTATTATGGGTGTAGAATGACATGAGGGTGAGTAATAAATGACAGAATTTTTATTTTTGGGTGAACTAACCCTTTAACTACTTGTAATTACAACTTTGTGGTGGTGTTCTTGTGCATTCAGATCATAAACACAATCTTCCCTGAATGCACAATTGTAATTCATTTTCTATTAGTGCACATGTTTTGAGGAGCTTCCAAAATCCCCCTAAATTATGATTCACTTAGAACAATGGGTCTCATTCACATACATTTTTGTGCATAAAATCTGCATACAAATATTTTGAACAGAAAAAACGTATTTATTACGATCACACTAGAATAAAATTTTAGATACCAACTGAAAAATAACATTTTAACCAACACAACCAACTAACATTTTAACAAACACAAAAAATAACATCACATCCCACACTCTTAAAAGCAAAGTTTCTGCAGTGATGCCATAGAAGAACCGTTTTTGGACCATTTTGAACAGTTCTTAAAAGAACCATTATTAGTATGAAGAACATTTTAAATATTTAAAGAACCGCTTTCCATTTTAAAGAACCTTTTGTGGAATGGAAAGGTTCTGTGGATGTTAAAGTTTCTTAATGGAATCACAGTTGCCAATAAAGAACCTTTATTTTTAAAGAGTGCAGTGGCCTTCTAAATTCACTGTGACTCTGGTTTTGTCTTAGAACCTTTTGTGCCCACGTAAATACGCAAAATGTACTAAATGATTAGTGAATGAGGCCCAAAGATCTTTGTGTTCCCTTTTCTGAAAGTTCATCATATTGAAAAAGCAGAAACTCCTAAAACAAAGCTTGGCACTTATGCATGACATCATGGCATTGTGAACAACCACAGCAGACTCAGTATTTCAAATTCAATTAGGTTTATCCAGCAAAATGAGCTGACACATTTGTTGGTTAGCCACAAAATACATTTTGGCCCATTTCATCAGGGCCTTGGAATGAAATATCTGAACAAAACAAACATGAGTGACTGGTGTATTCCAGATGGAAAAAATTAAATTTTTGTGAAATCCATAGGTTCTCTATTTATAGTAGCCCGGTTACAACTGATCATCGAACAATAATTTCAAATATCTCTAGTCAGAACACATAATTCAGTCTGATAAAGATGGGAGTCCAAAATCAGACAAACAAAAAACACAGATCTTAACCTCTATTCTCTGCATATGCAAAATCTCATTCTAAAAAGAATGTTATTTTTTATCATTGTCTTTAAATTCATATAACCCTGACTTTGTGAGTATCATAGACCGTAACCCTATATAAAATCTATGTGTGAAGTGTTTGTTCAGTGCGAAGTAAAGCCAGCCAAACCTTGCGGTAGTTTAGAGCTGGATCAGGTCAGGTTGGCTGATGAGTTGGATTCGGAGAGCAGGAGCAGAGGTGATGTGCGGCCACAGTTATTTTCTCAGACTGTTGACCTGAAGCACAAGAGTTATTACAGTGCAAAGACTCAGGAAATGAGACAGAGAAAGAGGAAGCTCAGCTGGCCTTAGAGAGCATTCAAGTGGGGGGGACTCTCTCCACAAGAGGAGAGAGAGATTTAATGGAAAAGAAAACTGATATGTGTTGGTTAAAATGTGTCTGTTAATATAAATACCACACAAATTATATATTGCAGTGTTTACTGTTTTACGTGAGCATTTTTGAGTGTCTATTGCTCATTGCGCCAGCAGAGGGCAGCAAACTGCACCACTACTGCATCCGTTACTATTGGGTGTTATGTAGTGTTTTCAGGGTACTTCGTGTACAATCACAAAATCCAGCACAATTCATCTGCTTAAAATGTACTTTTGTATAACCCATTTTAATGCCAAAAATTATAATGAAAAACCGAATCGGAGTGATTTCTGAAGGATCACGTGACAATAAAGACTGTAATGGCGGTTGGAAATTAAGTTTGCTGTCATGAACAAGATCTTCCCAAGTCAACATACACATGGAGACAACTATAATTAATGGGCATGTGACTCGTCGTTTTTGAACATATAGGCCTACTGTTCAAGAAGTCAGTGTTTCAGTAGCTATGTCACAGTAAAAACTGTTTACATGCACACACATAGCTACCCTGTTCTAATAATGTGCAATTAGCATAATTAAAGAGTACTGTCATTATGTTCAAAGTACTGAATTTCCTTCTAATGGTATGTTATTGTAAATGTTTTTTTTTTAAAAGATCTGATATCTTTGTAGCAGATAGACCAGCAAAATCTAGTCAGAATTTGTCATTCTTGCTCTGTTTATTAGTACCATATGATGTGTGTGTGTGTGTGTGTGTGTGTGTGTGTATGTATGAGGTATGTTTGCAGGACGGCAGGCTGCTGAGCTCTAAGTTTAGTCACAAAAGCAGTGCTAAAGACAGCCATGTGCAGAGTTATTATTAGAGTCTTGGCAGTGTTTCCAAAGCCCATCTTTACACGGCTTGGCTTCAGTTCGGAGGGGCTCAGCCGGATCACATTCCGCTTTCTGCCGTCCTTCTCTTCTTTCATTCTTGTTGTCCACGAACATACACCATCACAGAAGAATCTGTCTAGAGGAAAATCCGACCCAAATTTGTGTGTGGTTTGGGCTGAAATGAAAGAGAGAGAAAGAGAGAGAGAGAATAGACTAACATTGGTAATTGTATAAACGTGTGTTTTGACTCCAGGCCAGGTGAAGAGGGAATGAGCAGCAGACTCAGGAATGCGTATGTCTACTCTGCTCTGCTCAGAAAAGCACACATATATATTGTGGGCCACCCAAGTATGCATATCATGACACGGTCATTCATTTAACCTGGAAAATATTGAGGCTGAAATAAGCACAGATCTTGCACAGGTTCTAGACAAGTAAACAAAAGATCCAACAAAAAGGCTTTTTGTCTAGTTTATGGAGGGTCAGTTAGATCAGTGATTAGTATGGAGCTAGAATTATGACAATACTCTTTGAATTTGAATTGTGTAAATTTGAATTATAGACAAGTGTAATTTAATAAAATTGTGGCAATTATGTGGCATTTACATAGTTCTGAATTCGATTTTTTTTAAAACTTGAATATTAAACATTTGAAATTGAACACAACTGAAATGTTTTCATGGCAGAATTTTATACACATGTATTTTCAAACAGCAGATTTTTCATTCTGAAATTTTAGACTGCAAATATCCAGTTTTTAAAAATACAGCTTCAAGTTTTCAAGATGAAGAAGAAATTCACAACATCAAATTCAATATTGTAAATTCAAAACGCATAAATTCAGATCGTACAGAAAGTAGGTCAGAGGCCATCCGCAGGGAAGAGTAGAGGGTCTCAGAAAAGTCGAACGGAGCATTTTTTGAGGCGAGTCTGTGCTTAAACATTTATGAGCTGTATTTATATGTTAGGTTGGCTTTTTCAGCACTTGAAACATTTGTCTAAGTTTCTCTATTGATTGTTTTAAAGTATATTTGGTGTGAAAGTGATTAGCATGCTACTGTGTCTACACAGGACGCGAGCGACGTGACAATAGAACCCACTGATTATAATCAGTAATATAATGTCTACACTGGATGCAGGCGGCGTGGCGCAAAACCGTGTCTATGCCGGACGAGATGCGCCGCGTCACAACAGCTTGTAGTGACTGCTACAAAGAGCGTGGACTGCGTCAGAAATAACAGGACTTTGTTTGCTGTTGGGGATTTGACGTGTCATGTCGGGCCGCACCACATTCATTGTAGACAATATCACTGATTATAATCAATGGGTTCTTGCCTTTCTATTACCTAGTACAGACGCACTGTGTAAACATAAATAAACGGCTTATAATAACGTGTATTGAGCGGAAATTAATGGTATAATGCGTGGGCGTATGAACCATTGTATGTGGGTAGGGCAAGACCCATCCATAAAGACCAATGATGTTGGACCCACTCACTTTTACCATCTCAGAGCGCCGTCAGTCAAAACCATTCTACTTGAGGAATGCCCTAATAAATATAGTCAACGAACATGTAAATAAGTATAAATAAATTATCAAGCTGTGTGTGTGCGAGGCGCCGGCGTGATCACTTGAACCAGTCACTTGAGTAATTATAGCCCCGGAAAACTTTAACCATCATTAATGCTCATAGCCTACAAAAGCATCGTTTTAAACTGCAGATGGTCTACTTTAATTTATGTAGCCTATAAAAACAGAACAATGTGTTCTTATAAAATAAAGAAAACAGACAGGATAGCCTACTGCTTTCCGCCGTCTCAATTTCTTTTTTCATCAACTTCTTTGTGATGGAGCGCATCAAAAC
Organism: Elopichthys bambusa; assembly: GCA_037101425.1. Lineage (NCBI taxonomy): Eukaryota > Metazoa > Chordata > Actinopteri > Cypriniformes > Xenocyprididae > Elopichthys > Elopichthys bambusa. Next base: position 14,933,635 of record CM074451.1, read on the forward strand.
ATATACTCAGTAGGCTATGCAGGCTACTACTTGTCTTTCATTTTGTTAATCTGTTAATTATTTGAGTGAAATATTTGGCCTATTTAGTCTTTATAGGCTAGCCTATATGATTTTATTCTGCGCTGTGCGTGACAATGTTTCCTAATGTTCTGTTGCTTATGCTTTGCGCAAGTGAAACTAAACTCCTGGAAAACAAAATGTGTTATTTTTAATGGGTCACAGACACTTATTCATTATTTTGTGAGGTATCTGGATATGCAATCTCTTGATTCTTTTCCCCTATATTTTTGCAGGGGAAGATAGATCATGGCCACGAATTAATAATTCCTTCCCACAATTTATTCATTCCCTTAATTTAGTGAAATACAGACACGTTGTACTAATCTTTTTAATTTAACACGGGACAAGGATATATATATATATATATATATATATATATATATATATATATATATATATATATATAATACAGGTGCTGGTCATATAATTAGAATATCATCAAAAAGTTGATTTATTTCACTAATTCCATTCAAAAAGTGAAACTTGTATATTATATTCATTCATTACACACAGACTGATATGTTTATTTCTTTTAATTTTGATGATTATAACTAAGGAACTAAGTTATAATCAACTAAGGAAAATCCCAAATTCAGTATCTCAGAAAATTAGAATATTGTGAAAAGGTTATATTGAAGACACACTCTAATCAGCTAATTAACTCAAAACACCTGTAGGCCTTTAAATGGTCTCTCAGTCTAGTTCTGTAGGCTACACAATCATGGGGAAGACTGCTGACTTGACAGTTGTCCAAAAGACGACCATTGACACCTTGCACAAGGAGGGCAAGACACAAAAGGTCATTGCAAAAGAGGCTGGCTGTTCACAGAGCTCTGTGTCCAAGCACATTAATAGAGAGGCGAAGGGAAGGAAAAGATGTGGTAGAAAAACGTGTACAAGCAATAGGGATAACCGCACCCTGGAGAGGATTGTGAAACATAACCCATTCAAAAATGTGGGGGAGATTCACAAAGAGTGGACTGCAGCTGGAGTCTTCAAGAACCACTACGCACAGACGTATGCAAGACATGGGTTTCAGCTGTCACATTCCTTGTGTCAAGCCACTCTTGAACAACAGACAGCGTCATAAGCGTCTCGCCTGGGCTAAAGACAAAAAGGACTGGACTGCTGCTGAGTGGTCCAAAGTTATGTTCTCTGATGAAAGTAAATTTTGCATTTCCTTTGGAAATCAGGGTCCCAGAGTCTGGGGGAAGAGAGGAGAGACACACAATCCATGTTGCTTGAGGTCCAGTGTAAAGTTTCCAGTCAGTGATGGTTTGGGGTGCCATGTCATCTGCTGGTGTTGGTCCACTGTGTTTTCTGAGGTCCAAGGTCAACGCAGCCATATACCAGGAAGTTTTAGAGCACTTCATGCTTCCTGCTGCTGACCAACTTTATGGAGATGCAGATTTCATTTTCCAACAGGACTTGGCACCTGCACACAGTGCCAAAGCTACCGGTACCTGGTTTAAGGACCATGGTATCCCTGTTCTTAACTGGCCAGCAAACTCACCTGATCTTAACCCCATAGAAAATCTATGGGGTATTGTGAAGAGGAAGATGCAGTATGCCAGACCCAACAATGCAGAAGAGCTGAAGGCCACTATCAGAGCAACCTGGGCTCTTATAACACCTGAGCAGTGCCACAGACTGATCGACTCCATGCCACGCCGCATTGCTGCAGTAATTCAGGCAAAAGGAGGCCCAGCTAAGTATTGAGTGCTGTACATGCTCATACTTTTCATGTTCATACTTTTCAGTTGGCCAAGATTTCTAAAAATTTTTTCTTTGTATTGGTCTTAAGTAATATTCTAATTTTCTGAGATACTGAATTTGGGATTTTTTTTTTTATTAGTTGTCAGTTATAACCATCAAAATTAAAATAAATAAACATCTGAAATATATCAGTCTGTGTGTAATGAATGAATATAATATACAAGTTTCACTTTTTGAATGGAATTAGTGAAATCAACTTTTTGATGATATTCTAATTATATGACCAGCACCTGTGTGTGTATATATGTGTATATATATATATATATATATATATATGTGTGTGTGTATATATATATATATATATATATATATATGTGTGTGTGTATATATATATATATATATATATATATATATATATATATATATAGCTTATATCTGTTTTTTGTTTTTGACTTTTTTTCAGCATGTCAGTCCGTAGTTCACACTTGCCGGTATTCAGTTTTGCTTTTCTCGGCATCACAGCATATTGTACGGCTTTGACAATTTTCAAATGGTGACAATATTGGAATATTAGGGAAAAAAAACATGAATTTATGAGAGAGACCTGCCCCTCTCAAAGCAAAGAGCCCGATATATGATGAAATAATTGTATTAAACTGACTTAGGCCCTACTTATAGGCTGCTTTCCATGTTCAAGGACTTTGTATTGTTTCTATTTTAATGCACTTCTAAAGTTTGGATCACATTAAAAGCATTTGTACAAAACGGACTTGCTTCTTTTTTCCTCTGTGTTTTTCGCACGAGACACGCTTATTGCTCGACGATCGACATTATATTACTGATTATAATCAGTGGGTTCTATTGTCACGTCGCTTGCGTCCTGTGTGGACAATCAATAGAGAAACTTAGACAAACGTTTCAAGTGCTGAAAAAGCCAACCTAACATATAAATACAGCTCATACATTTTTAAGCACAGACTCGCCTCAGAAAATGCTCCGTTCGACTTTTCTGAGACCCTCTACTCTTCCCTGCAGATGGCCTCTGACCTACTTTCTGTACGATCTGGATTTCCACGCTTTGAATTTACAATATTGAATTTAATGTTGTGAATTTCTTCTTCATCTTGAAAACTTGAAGCTGTATTTTTAAAAACTGTATATTTGCAGTCTAAAATTTCAGAATGAAAAATCTGCGGTTTGAAAATACATGTCTATAAAATTCTGCCATGAAAACATTTCAGTTGTGTTCAGTTTCTAATGTTTAATATTCAAGTTTTAAAAAATCAAATTCAGAACTATGTAAAATGCCACATAATATTCAAATTTTATTAAATTACACTTGTCTATAATTCAAATTTACACAATTCAAATTCAAATAGTATTGTCATAGTTCTAGCTCCATAGATTAGCAGGCTTTATAGCATTATACTTGATTAAACCAAGTTAGTTTTTTCAAGTTTCAGTTTAGTTTCAGTTTTTCCAATATATTTAGTTTTTAAATTTTAGTATTTTAGGGCTGCCAAGGTTAATTTTTCATATAAATATGTTTAAAGGTATTAAACTTCTCTGGACTGTCTATTATTATTGCTATTCTAGTGGTGTTTGTTATATTTAATGAAGGTGGTTTCAAATAAAAGGTTTTGATTTTTATACTGTTTATCTTTAATTTGTTGTCACTTTTTGTTTTAGTTTTTTAAGTCATGAAGACTTTAATTTTAATTTTAGTTTAGTTGTTTTTTTTGTTGTTTTGTTTCTTATGCTTTATTAATGCTATATTTTATAATATTAAATATTTTAATATTTTATTCAGTTAATGAAAATGTTTTCAATTTAGTTGTTGCTAAAAATATTTTTTTGCCCACAATATTGCATGTGTTTGATTTAAAAGTGTTTTTTTGCATTTATTTTATCAAAAATACAGTAAAACAGTATTGTTAATATTATTACAATTTTCTACAGTTTTCTATTGTAATATATTTTCAAATGTAATTTATTCCTGTGATGAAAAGCTGAATTTTCAGCAGCATTACTCCAGTCTTCAGTGTCACATGATCCTTCAGAAATCATTCTAATATGCTGATTTGCTGCTCATTTTCTCATTATTATCAACGTTAAAAACAGTTTTTGCTTAAAGTTTTTTTAGGATTCTTTGATTAACAGAAAGTTCAAAATAATTAAATATAAACTTTTTTTTTTTTTTTGAAATATAACTTTTTGGAAGCAATTTAAAAGTCTTTATGGTCACTTTGATCAATTTAATGCATCCTTACTAAATAAAAGTATTCTTTTTTCTTTAAAAAAAAACAAAATCTTACTGACCCCAAACTTTTAAATTGTAGTGTATCTATGATTATGCCATGAGTACATATGTAGGACAAAAACAAAGTTGAGAAACACTAAATTAGATTAACATGTTCAGAGATTTCTGGAAGACTCAACGGCCTCCTCCTCCTCAAGCCTTTGTTGTAAGTTTTAAAGTGGGCAGTCATTATGAATTATATCTGACAGCTTCTGTGTCTGTGCCCTGAGCCCAGCACAGCTGCCTTATTTGGGTTATTTGCTGCTTTTTATGCTTGCACCATGCCAAAAGCCATCTTTCATCCAGTCAGACTGGATAGGAAACAACAAGAGTGAATGACGGTGAAAATAGAAGAAGAAAAGGAGGAGGACGAAGAAGTAGGAGATAGAGGAGGAGGAGGACAGAAACTTGTTCTAAGAATCAGTGTGGTGTTGTGCAAGGGAGGCACAATGGAAGATGAAATTGATGTAAAGAGGGTGGAGAGGAGTCGGCCGAAGGGGTGGTAGATTCACGCAGCCAATGACAAGCCAGAAAAGGCTGACTCGTGAGTGGTTAGATGTTCTGTTCACAAAAGGTCCCAAAAGCCAAGGAACTTGCAAAAACAAGCTACTTTGTCAAAAGAAAAGGAAAGGAGAAAGAACAGAAAGCTATCTTTACTGTGGTGTGGTTAAACTTATCTCAGGAACAAACCTGGTTTTAGGGGGAGGGGAAGAGAGGCCTGACTGAGACCCACAGCAAGACCTTCCCACCTGTGTGAAGAACAGGAGCCAGTGATGACGCTTGAGTCTGGACAACGCCACTGAAATCCACTTTAAATGAGACAAAAACAGACCATCCTCCTCCATAATTCATTATTTATGTGCAAGAGCGATCCAGAGGATCATACAAAATTGGAGCTGGGCTGTGAATCAAAGCTCTTGCACGACAAACCATAAGAAAGAGAGGGATTTTGAAGGAGGGAGGGAATATCGACAAGGAGAGTCACATCGACAGAGGCTGCTGGAATATGAAGGCTCTTCCAAAGAACCAGGGACGAACCGATCAGATTTTGGGCGCTATGGCGGATATGCTGACATCTCTGGCGATACCCAATCAGAAGTGGGTGAGTGACTTGTTTGGCCTTTCACCTTTGTACTAAGTTTTTGTACTAACTTTGTACACAATATTTATGCAACACATGTGACTATTGCACAATTATACCAATTGATATCTGTAATAATTGTGTATTTTGTGCTCTGAGAGACTTTAGGTTTTATTTTAAGCAAAGTTTGTTTTGATATGTATTAACATGACTCCAAACGATTAAATTTACTGTAACTTGGAGTGGTCATAATCATAATTCACAGAGCAGAAAGAGTCAGTTGCTGTTATTTTTCAGGGATGATAAAGATTAACGAAGTCAGTGAAGTCAGAAAAAAAAGAAACAAACAGAAATGCTTGATAGACGTAAGGATGCGCTTATTGTCAGTCATCCAATCTAACTGGTTTCAGTTCTGAAAACTATTTTCTAACATGCTTCAGAATGTTTATTTGTTCATTTGAGGATAAGAAATGATAGATGAACAATTAAACTTAAAATGTAAAATGTGTACTTTCTCTGTACATGTGGTAAAGCTTCAGAAAAACAATTGATATAAAAATTAAATGGCCCTGTGTTTATGAACATATGTTTAAAATTATGTCATAACAATGACATCTATCAAAGAATGAACACATCGTAAATAGGAAAAGAATGGAGGGATAAACACTGAAGTCAGTCAAAAAAATGCATTTCAGGGGAAAACTACGCAATAACACAGTGACCGGTTTGCAGTGACACACGAAAGACACTCTCCTGGGTGTTTTAGAGGAATTTAGAGCACTTGCAGGCACAGGAAACTAGCACTGATTAAGACATTTCCTCATAAACAAACACGCGCATGCAGTCTTCTTAAAACAGCTGGCAAGCTGTAGGTCTAACTGGCTGTTTACGGTCCTTTAAGGCATTCAAAAAAGTTTTAACATTTTTTTTTCCTCAATCATAAAACATTTTTTTCAAAACTGATGAACCATGTCACTCAAACTGTAAGACAATAAACAAGGGAATGACAGGCAAAACAGTGTTTTGCCTTTTGAATATAATATTACCCTCTTATTTAAAATTAACCCTTTTTATATACAGTCAAACCAAAAATTATTTTTGATATATTTTTACTAGTTGGTGCAGGACACTATAGTTCATTTATGTAAGTGAGAATAGCAAAATAAAGTAAACTGTGACATATTATACCTATATATATATATATATATATATATATATATATATATATATATATTTAGGTATAATATATAGGTATTTAGGTATATATAAATTTATATTTAGGTATAATATATTAGGTGTATATATATATATATATATATATATATATATATAAAGGTAGTTTAAATAATAAGGTTTAAAATACCACTCTTTTGTGTTTTCAGTTCCACTGCTCTTGCCAAAATAAAGTCTGAGGAGGAAAACATTTGCGTGAGGAATGTTAAGACTGGTTGGTAGAAAACCGTCTGCAAAGAACATAAAAGTAAATGTGATATATATATATAAATGTAACATTTCAATATCAGTCTATTGGATAAATAATCACTAAAATATTGTTAAATCTTGTTACAGTCAACCTTTGAATCTTTCAAAGTTTTATTTTGGTTTTCATTTAAGATTTAAGAGAGAAATGTTTTAGAGATTCAAAGGCTGACTGTAACAAGATTTAACAATATTTTAGTGATTGTTTATCTAATAGACTGATATTAAAATGTTTCATTTTTCAAACGTTTTGTAAAAGGAAGTAAACTTTTCTTTTGAAATAAATTAATTTTTTTACTCAAAACTGCAAAACAAAAAATATATTTCAAATAAAAGCACAACAAACACTGTAAAAAAAAAAAAAAAAATTCCCTGTAAAATTTACGGTAAAAAAAATGGCAGCTGTGGTTGCCAGAACTTTACCATAAAAAATACGGTAGCAACGTTTTAGGTTTTACGGGACAATGGGTCTATTTTACAGTTCAAACCCATATAATTTAAAGGTTTATACTGTAATAATTACGGTTCATAAGTGTTTTTTTACACACTAAAAAAAAAAAATCCATTAAATTTACGGTAAAAAAAAAAGTATTTGTGTCACATGATGAATTAAAGCTCATCACAAGCAGCTTTTTCACAAGCTGAGATAGACAATACTACTATATAGAAGGTGCACAATGTGTCATTCACACAAACACTAAACACCATCATGGTCACACATGAAATTTTAAAAATGCAATAAACATTAATTTACCAACATTAGATGTAACATAAAACCCTAATGTACATAACTGATTAGAAAAACCTAAGAAGAAACAGTTATTTCAATGAAAGTACATCAAATGTGAAGTGTCACGCAGGGAATTGTGGGAAAGTCAATTTACGGTTTTTCAATGTAAATTATACAATGACTTTATCACTTCCAAAAAATTTTCACTTCCAAAAACTGTCAATTTAATGGTATTTTAATGTAAAATTACATTAAATGTACCATTAGATCTATTACAGTTATTCACCGTATATAGTACGGAAAATTTCTGTAAACCAATGAACTGTTTTTCACTGTAGCATTTTTACAGTCTTTTACTGTTAAAATCACGGTAATTTTTTACAGTGAAGGTTATAATAAGAATGTTTCATGAGCACCAAATTAGCATGATTTCTGAAGGTTCATGTGACACTACAGACTGCAATGGCTGCTCAAAATTCATCTTTGCCATCACAGGAATAGCATAAAAGATTTTTTTAAATAAGACACTTGTTGTTCTAACAAAAATACACATTTTACGTAAAATTTGTGACTGTCCATCTTTGGTCTTAGAACTCAGAGGGTATTGAGCACCTGAATGTGAAACCGGACCAGAAAACAGGACAACAACCCCCTTGGGACACAGAGGGACTGAACTGGGATGATATGTCCCGGGACAGCCTGGAAAGAGTCCGAAGAAGAGACAGAGCAAGTAAGACACAACAACCATATTTGGTCAAATGTATTAGCAGGTTAAACATACACAACAAGTGATCAACTTCAATGTGAGGGAAATGGAGCCAAGGCACATTTAAAAAAAAAAAAGATTCTGAAAACTGACATGGCACAGTCTTGACCTTCAGTAACAAGGGAGTACATGCCAGTGTTGATGTTGATGTAAGGCCGTGTTCCTGTTTAAAGTAGCTATCATTTCTGTTTTAACTATGCCTCTATCCTGCCACATGTAATATCAGTTGTTGTTTTGATGTGAGCAATATACTTAATGAAAGAGTGATATCCTTATTATAGTCTGAAACCATAAAAAAAGGCGTCTTTCTGCTGGACTCTACCCATGATACAAACAAACATTCTGGCTTGCAGTGTTTAGTGTTTGCCAAATATTTACAAATGCAGTTAACACTATCCAGCATGTTTTGGGTGCTTAGATGGAATTATAATGGTTTCATCATGGGCTGAAAATAACTCCACCTAAGATTTAAAGTCATAGTTTGATTTCCCTGAAAAGTGTAAACACTGTGGTGCTATCAAAACATTGCTCTGTTTGTTTGACCATTCTGTCCAGCAGGACATTAATAACAGTGGGTGAACCAATGGCATGAGTTTGGGTTTGGACTACCTATTTGTCTGACCAATGGAAGAAAGGGGAATATATAAGCAGCCTGTTTGAAAACACTCATTGGATGCTTCTCAGTATGATGTTTCCTCGCACCTCCAGTCTGAGACCTGGAAATTGTTCATTATGGAGATGCATTATTTGAAATTATTTGTAAAAATTTAAAATAATATAAAAGCCTGCATACCAGTTTAATGTTTAAAATAAATAAATAAATACAACTTAAATATTAAAAAATAAATAAAACTAATTTGCATAACTTTTCCTCCAACTTTACATCAGCCACAACCGTTTTAAGACCTTCTTTACCTTTGCGTAAGTAAACCATACATTTCATATTTCACACACAGTACTTCAACAGTACATTTTGCTTTATTAAGATCTATTAAAAGTGTAGTAAGCGATTTCTGAGAAACGCTGTTGAAAGTGGATTGGACCCTGAGCACCAAAACACACTTGTAGCCAATCAGCAGTAAGGGGCATGTCCAATCATTAGGGGGGAGGTGCCTGTGTTGCATAGAGTGTTCACGAATTTGCTATCAAGATAGAAGTGTAGGGTAGGGGCGTGTTTGTTTTGGTGATTTCAGATATCAACAGCATTTCTCAGAAATTGCTTACTGCACCTTTAAGAATGTTTTAACCAAACTGTAACAACATAATTCCAGGTTATGCTAGTAGGTGGCGACAAGTGACTCACTGAATCATTCAATCAAACAGTTTGTTCAAATAAAGTGATTCATTTAGGATGGAAACAACTGACATGAGTGAGTCATTGAATCATTCACTCAACCAATTGTTCTTGTATACACACTGCTACATTTTGGAAATAATCCTGCTTTTGATCCTGCTTTGGCTTTGTTTTGGAAATAATGCTGACGTAGCAAAACTAGACACATTCACTGACAAAATGATGTCTAAAATGTAGGGCTGCACGATTATGACAAAAATCATAATTGTCGATTATTCCCTTGAAATTGTAATTGCGATTATTAATTACGATTATCACAATTTACATGGAATGATGTATTGAATAGCTTTATACCATTGTTTAAAGCCATATTTTTGTATAAAAAAAACACAAAACAATCTGAAAACACTTTTTTATTGTTTTTCTATAGCATTAAACCTCAAATATCAACTATATATTGGTTTGGTTTCTTCTTTAAATAATAAAAAATGTCAACATATGCATGGTATAATAATAGGGGCTTTTGCCACCAGTGTGGTTGCCTGAGAACTAATGTTCCCCTAGGGCCTGAAGTGACGTAAACTGCGCTTGTTGTTGTCACTTTTATTTTGATGGCGCTGAGAACAGTTCAGACAGATCCTGAGCACAAGTGCTCGCATTCTCCGTCTTCATTAGTTTACTATCTGTTTAATAGTCCTGTCTAATACGTTATTAGATAGAACTGTTATACAAAGAAAGTAGAGAGTATATAAAAAAATATTAGCTTTTGCAATGTGTGGTTGATGCCCAGTGTCGCTAGCTTAGCAGAATAACATAATCATGTTTCTGCTCAAAGTCACCCTGGATTTTCTCCTTAGTGTACGGTTCAGAGGTCCATCTATCACTGTTTTCCATGTTTGTAGAGTTTGTGGAGTAAATATATAGGCTGTGTACATGGCTTTTTAAAAAATGGCGGGTGCTGGTGTTTCGCGTGCTCATAACACACATCTTAAACACACTGAATAATGTAATGGGATATTTTCCTTTGTAATCGCGCCTTTGAACGATTACGAAATCGTGGCATCTGTAATCATAATCGCGATTAGAAATTCGATTAATTGTGCAGCCCTACTAAAATGTAAGTTAACTTATTATTATTTTTTTTAAATTCTGTGTAAAATGGATATCACGCTTGCGTTCTTATCTTCTCCAGTGTTTAATTATTTAGTGTTTGTTGATAGCTGGATGCAATTACAAAAGGAAAATGCCACTTTTATATGTTACTATTTTAACCGCAGTCCAAGAATGAAAGTCTGAAAGGGTAAATATGGCTAAAGCTGTGTTTTGGTTGTTATAGTGACTCTGTTGGGTGCAGATAAGTGGAGGTAACAGAGCTCTTATCAGATTGGCTTTGTCACAGGTCTAAACAGGTGGTTAATGAACCACACCCTGTAACTATACTGCCTGAACTGATAATAAAACTTACCTAATCAAGTTGTAGTGGGGGAACGATCTCTGCTAATCTTCCATGACGAAAACTGGATGAAAAGCTGCCCTCAACAGTTTCCAGATGGGAGACCCACTCTCCTGTCTTTGCCCAGTGTCTGGAAAAAAGCAATACATGTTGCAGCTATGATTATTTGAAGTTAAATGGATTAAATGGAGTCCATCAGAACAGAAAGAGCTTTGTAGTGGGATGGGTACTGATTCCTGAGGTATGTGTCATGTAGCCAAATCATTAACTGTTCAGGACGTGGTGTGTAAGAAAGCAAAGAGCCCTAGGATGTTTGTTGCAAATGAGTCTGCTTAGGTGAATTGCAGTGTCAAAGCTGTTGCTTCTAAATATTAGTTTAAGCCATACCAAGCACAAACAGCAGTGCCCATTTAATCAGGGTTGCTTCCTTATACAAGTTCTTATTTTTGTTTACTTTTATGCTGTGAATTTGTTGTACAGGTTTGTTTTTCATACCTAAGCACTCAATAATATTGAGTGAACTCAGTTCACTCAATAATAAAAACTCTTTTGTGTTTCATTTACTTCATTTACTTTTGTGTTTCATTATTTTCATGTCATTCCAAACCTGTATGACTCTCTTTTATGGAGCACAAGAGAAGTTCTGAAGATACTGTAAAGCTTTCAAGCTTCAATAAAGGATGCAAAATCACCATAAAGTCAATGTCATAAGCACCAAATGTAGTCCATGATTCCATGTGTTAAATTCCAAGTCTTCTGAAGCTGTGATAGCTTTTTGTGAGAAATAAACAATATTCACTGACAGTCTTACTCTCTAGTGAGCTGTTCACCACTGCGACTCGATCATCAAAATGTAATTACACCGATCAGGCATAACATTATGTCCACCTTCCTAATATTGTGTTGGTCCCCTTTTTGCTGCTAAAACAGCCCTGACCCATAGAGGCATGGACTCCACTAGAAGGTGGTATCTGGCACCAAGATGTTAGCAGCAGATCCTTTAAGTCCTGTAAGTTGCGAGGTGGGGCCTCCATGGATCGGACTTGTTTGTTCAGCACATCCCACAGATGCTCGATTGGATTGAGATCTGGGGAATTTGGAGGCCAAGTCAACACCTCGTACTCGTTGTTGTGCTCCTCAAACCATTCCTGAACCATTTTTACTTTGTGGCAGGGCACATTATCCTGCTGAAAGAGGCCACAGCCACCAGGGAATACCTTTTTCTATGAAAGAGTGTACATGGTCTGCAACAATGCTTAGGTAGGTGGTATGTGTCAAAGTAACATTCACATGGATGGCAGGACACAAGGTTTCCCAGCAGAACATTGCCCAAAGCATCACACTGCCTCCACAAGCTTACCTTCTTCCCATAGTGCATCCTGGTGCCATGTGTTCCCCAGGTAAGCGATGCACACGCACCCTGCCATCCATGTGATGTAAAAGAAAACGTAATTCATCAGACCAGACCACCTTCTTCCATTGTTCTGTGGTCCAGTTCTGATGCTCACGTGCCACTGTTGGCAATTTCGGCAGTGGACAGGGGTTAGCATGGGCACCCTGACTAGTCTGTGGCTATGCAGCCCCATATGCAACAAACTGTGATGCACTGTGTATTCTGACACCTTTCTAGCATTAACTTCTTGAGCAATTTGAGCAACAGTAGTTTGTCTGTTGGATCGGACCACACGGGGCCTGCCTTCACTCCCCACGTGCATCAGTGAGCCTTGGCCAACCATGACCCTGTCACCGGTTCACCACTGTTCCTTCCTTGGACCACTTTTAATAGATACTGACCACTGCTGACCAGGAACACCCCACAAGAGCTGCAGTTTTGGAGATGCTCTGACCCAGTCATCTAGCCATCACAATTTGGCCCTTGTCAAACCCGCTCAAATCCTTATGCTTGCCCATTTTTCCTGCTTCTAACACATCCACTTTGAGGACAAAATGTTCACTTGCTGCCTAATATATTCCACCCACTAACGAGTGCCGTGATGAAGAGATAATCAGTGTTATTCACTTCACCTGTCAGTGGTCATTAATGTTATGCCTGATCGGTGTATATTGTGGAAACTTTTGGTCTCTGTGATTTACATATGCTTACGATGCAAATCAGTTCAGTCCAAGTCCAACTGAATCAATTAATTATTCTGACTGGTTTTGTGCTCCAGATATACCAATTAACTGAGAAGAATCGACTCAAAAGAATGATTTGTTCACAACCCTTTTGAAAAAAATAAACAGCATATGCTGGTAAGGTATGTTTTGAAGCATGCCAGCTGGTTTATGCTGGTCCTTAGTTGGTCATGAGCTGATTTAAGCTGGTCAAGTGCTGGTCCCAGCAGTGTTGGGTAAGTTACTTCAAAAAAGTAATTAAATACTAATTACTAATTACATCATCAATGTTGTATTTAAAATACTTTTCTAATTACTCTGTCTGAAAAGTAATTTAATTACTCAATAAGTAACTTACTAATTACTTAAAATCCCTATAAACCTTGACCGGATAGACAATAGAAAGGAAATAATAATTTAGTCAAACATGGAATAGTTTAGCCTTTTATAGCTTTTTAAAACATTTTAACTTTATTAAAACATATACTATAATACTTTTATTTACTTCAATACTTACTTTTTTTTTTAGTAACAAATAGGGATGTCACTATACCAAAAATCTAGTAGTCGGTACTGATACCACCAAAAGTGCACAATACTCAATACCACGGTAAAAATATATAAAAATACAAATAAAAGGCTATATATTCCTAATAGTAGGCTAGTAAGTAAAAATACCTCAGAAATTGAATAATCAAATATAAAATAACTCTGCATAGTCATAACTGTATAAATTAAATATAGATTAATCCTTATTTATTTATTTATTTGATTATCATTTATAATACAGACAGCCAATAGTAGACAGCATGTTTTAAAGGCTGCTATCACTAAGACCTAATGGACGGAGACAATATTACATATGCTGTTCACATTCACATAACCAACGCGAATATACGCCAAGATGGGCATTTTGACATAACTTTGCGTGTATTTGAACGTTTATGTGTAATAAACCGCGAAAATTTGACACTCGTGAGAGGCAGCTATGTGTGCGCGCTTTGGTTGAGGGCGCACTGACTGAAGACCGTCTCTCAGAGAGCGTGTGAGAAGTAACTGGAATATTTCCATTCTGCAAAACAGCCACTCGCTTCTGCCGACATCTTCAGGCAGCGACAATGCAGCCAACTGGTGCGAAGTTGCGAACTCACGCGCACCTGCACTACAGCTAACGATTTTAAAGAGGCAGTGTTCACTTTTACCTTTAGATGACAAATTTAGATTTTAAATTCAATATTGATTTAAACAGAACTGTTGAACTAATTTACAGTATGTAACGCAAGTACATTATAAGTAACTGTAAATAAATTACCTAAAAATGAACAGTAATCCCTTACTTTACTTTTTCAGTGGATAAGTCATTTAATTACAGTACACCCAACACTGATGACCAGCTAAGGACCAACTAAGGACCACCTTAGAGCAACTCAAACCAGGTGCCATACTTAAAAACTTGCCTTACCAGCATATGCTGTTTTTTTCAACAGGGAAATTAGTCGTCACTGCTTTTCTCATGAACGCACCAATGAAAGATTCAAGATCTTCAGTCAGTAACAACTTAAAATTTGAGCAGTTTCTCACTCAAAACTTTTGAATGGTTTGAGAATATAGCACATGAGAAACACTTTTAAGATATCGCCTTGCATCCTATCTGAAGCTAGAAAGCTTCAGTGCCCATTTATTGAAATTCCTTTGAAAATAGCATGGAGAACATTATTCAAATGTTCTCCTTTTGTGAAAAAACTATAGATTTGGAACAACATGAAGGTGAGTTAACAATGACACAGTTTTTAATTTTGGATCAACTTTTGCTTCAGTAGCTGCCTTTTTAACTAAATAAGCTTTAGCCATTTTGCAAGATGGATGTCTTTTCAAGTTAATACTTTTCAGTTCCCCATCAATAAGATCTGAAGGGCTCTGAGTTGAATTTCCATTGCTTTGTCTATGGCTAAAGAGGCCGCTGCATTACTAAAGGAGTTAGAGGTACAGGAAGATCACCCATCTGTTAAAGATTAGAAACAAGATGCCGTTTAGTGGCTTCAGTGGAATCACGAGACAGTGCCAACATTCACTAAATCACATGCAGATGTGTAGCTTGCACACATTCACCCTATTTTTTTTTCTTCTCTTCCGTACTGAAAGCTCATGTCCAGCAGTCCATTCAGGACATTTCCTTGGATAGAAGCCCTCATGTCTTCCCCAAATCCTCAAGCTTCACTGTCCACCCAAGGAGTAATTATTTTAGGCGGACAAACCTTGAAGCACGTCATGTAGCTCTTTCGTAACCGGGTTGGCTGAGGATGACTATGCGAACGTTTGAAACAACACGTATGCCCTTCATCTCCAATCTTTTGTCTGGTTGAATGCTTAGAAACATCAGGAAGCAGCAAGTGCTGCCATTTCAAAGGTGAATGGCTGATACAAATACAGTTTCCTAGGAATATGACCGCAGATAGTGAGACAGATCCTTGTGCTGACGGAGATATATTTGCTTTAAATGTTTTATGTGGTGAAATATTTAATCTTCATATTTCAGGGCACTGGGAAATATTTGTTGTTCATAATTTTTGCATTATTCATTTTGAACATAAATATGTAGTGGTTCATGTGCATGCAAGGCTTAGTCTAGTGCCGTTTTGTTCATAATTATTTTATTCATAATACTTCATTCATTATTCAGTTACAGCAAAGCTGCTTGGCTCTGTCATGTGTTGCTCTGTAAAGTATTGTTTTCTTACAGTCATGCAATCATCACTACAGTAGAAGATGCCTGCTGTGCAAACAAAGATTTTTTTTGGGGTGCTGATATTTGACACAAAACTTTATGTGGCAGTGTATCTCAAAAAACCTCTATATATGGTTTGTTCTGCAAGAAATGTTCATCCATTCATAAGTTGGAGCATTATAAAGACCTCCTTTCCACATATTCCTTAGACTAAAAAACAAAAACACACAGCTGGGGGAATGTGGAGTCAGAATTCCCAAGAGCCCCATAGGCTAAGCGAGTCCCGACCTTAAAAGGTCCTCTGTTACCACAGATTTAAAGCTGCACTGCCACACATAGGGGAAATTGGTTCTGGTTGCCTCAGGCTTTCCCAGTGTGTGTGTTTTTTCACGTCTGTACGTTTTATTGCATATGTTTAATGCATGTCAAGACTTTATTAGAACATAAACATTGACAGTTAATGTGTCTGTTATCCAACCTAACTTCCAGAATCGAAGGCTTCCTTTTCATTCATGAGGTAAAATTGGAAAAGAATTGGCCACACCACACAAAGAGTTTAATGGAAATGACAGGATTCGAAATTTACTGAAATGCAATTCATCAGAGGTAGTGCATTCTGGGAAATGTGTTCTTTTAGAATGTTTTAAAATTGAAAATTTGAGTTATTTTAAATTGTAGTACTTTTACAATAGTACCGTTTTTACTGTATTTTTGATTAAGTAAATGCAGCCTTGGTGAGCATAAGAGACTTATTTAAACACACACACACACATATATATATTTCTGTTTATCTATCAATCATTCTATCTGTCATTGTCTATATTGTTCTATGTAAGCAATAAGGTACGAGAGGCTCCCCTTCAGCCGTGACTTATTCACGATACAGCACTAGCCCTGTGTACCTTATTGCTTTTATAAAATGGTCACCACACAATATAAATATTAAAGCCAAAAATATGTATCAATGCAACTTTCATGAAGTAAACTTTCACCTTCCTTCCACTAGAAAAATTAGTCCCTGACCATTAACAGCAAAAGAAGTTACATTATTATGCCATTAGATGGCGGCAAAGACTGTCTTTATGAGTGAGTCAGTCAGTAGCGAAGACTTTTACATTGAAAAGACTGAATTGTTGCGAACACAGAACAAGACGCAGCTGACAAATGCTTTGACTAGCGCTGTCAGTCACGGGAAAACCCCTTTAACTGTTAAAAGGACACGATAATACATCAGACATTTAAACATTTTTTATTATGAACATAGGACTGACCTGAAGGAAAATGCTAAATCTGAATGTAGGTAATAAACTTGCACACTTGATCTCTTTCTCACAATACTCTTCTAGTTCTACATTATACAGTAAGCTTCAATTAACAATATCAATTAAGAACAAACGGTTTACGTTGCTAAGAGTGGTTGCTAAGGGTGTGGTGTAGTGATACACAGAACCGTTGGGTGAAGCGGTCATAACCGTGTTTTATCGAGAATAAAGCACAGCTATTGACCAATCAGAATCAAGGACAGGAACTAACCGTTTTATAATACTAATTATATCTGTCATTCTATCATTCAGTCTATCAATTCGGTTGTTCTGATCTATTGTTTTATCGTTCTTCTCTGTTCTTAATGCCTATGAACTTTTAAATGTTTTTTTTTGTTTTTTTTTTTTAAATCTTTAATCTAGGCTTTGTCAAGCCAACATTCAGTATTTGTCTTGACATAAGCTTTTCTAGTTAAAAATTAGTTGAAATAAATTTCAATTCATTTTAATTCTACTTCCTTACATTCACATTTGAGTTGCAGTTCTGCATACTTTTGCTAACTCAGTTCAGATTTAGGAATACATGTGATTTTAATTACATTCTCAATTCAGTGCAATGGTGAAAATATGTGGGTCTAACTTGTGCACATCATGACCACAAAATAAAAGAGAAACAAAAAAGATATCACTATAAAAAGAATAGATGTCTAAATCTAAGTTAGGTCAAAGCATATGAAAATAAACCAGAGTTGTTAAGGAGCACAGACATCCTCTCGAGTTAATGCTCCAGAGCGGGTGATGCATTGATAAACTGCTGGCCTCTGTGCTGGGGCTCTAGGCCGGAAGCCAAACCTTCACACCCAACAGCCATCAGACATCATCCTCTCAATCAACTCCTAGAACAGTTTGAGCCTGTGTCAGCCACATCGTAAAGTTGTAGGGCTGTTTGTATATTTCTCTGTTGTGTTTATCCACTGGATGTTGATATATGGTGACTGTTTGGGTGAGATGCATCCCGTTGTTATAAAATCTGTGGTTTTCGGTTAGAGCTTGGGAATTGGATGGGTCATGTGATGGACATTGGTCTGTTTTGTTTGGCTCTCTGGTGCTAACTGTTGCCTTGTTGGTCATTAATCAGAGCAGAGGCTGCTACACTTTCCAAATGCCTTAGCCAAGTCCTCATGATGAACAGCGCTCTGGGTAGGTATTCTTTGATCTGAAGATGAGAAAAGGGTAGCCTGAAAATTTGAGTCATTGTCTTTTTGGCTACAGTGTTCAGAGAACACATTCATGCAGACAGAGACAGCAGTCTGCATCTGGGGAGTTCAGATGTAATGATCTGCTTCTTTATGTATCAGGGAACAAAACTGGTCCAAAGATGGCATTTCCACACTGTGATGTTTATGAACAAAAATCCCAGGATGAGATAAAGTACAGAGGATATGCATGCTGCTCTAGATATCAGAATAAGATGCAAGAGGAGACTTTATATGGAAATGGAAGCAGGAGAAGTTTGGTGTCTGTATATAGTATAATTTAAAACAGATATGCTTTACAATCTCTGCCTTCATTTGTGGCTGAATGAACTTTATTGCATGGTAAGAAGGATTGTGTTTACCTTAGATAAACCTGTATGTTTAAATATCTCAACACTAATCTTTAAAAATCCTCTTCAGGATGTCTTAGCGACTGGATTTATAGGATCTAGGGAGAGTAATCAGCTGAGGTGCATCTGTTTAAATACAGTATGCAAGGAATGGGAAGTTTTGGTGAGAGGGATTGTGTATCAAGCAGAGGCACTGCTTGATAAGTTTCCAGCTTTTTCATGCATATGTGCTTCTACAGTATCTATGTATCTCTATGAATTACATGTATTTAAATGTTCTTTTGTGTGTTGTGTGTATAGGGCTTGACATTAACACCCGCCAAACCACCAAATGCAGGTGGATTTCAGCAGTGGCGTGTAATGCAGTCACTCTAGCCACTTTGGCGTGTTGAATTTTATATATAATATACATTTTTTAAATTGTATTTTTTTAAAAAGGCATCTGAAATAATAAACTAAGTGCAATGTAGTGTTGCAAAAAATATAGATTTTTTAAATATAAAATACCTCAAATGCTTCCAGTACTCATTTTCCACAGAATGGATACGCGATACCAGCTGCGCTTTCGCACTCTCTCATCTCTCTGATGGAGAGTTGACATACAAACCCCCATGGTATCAATGTCAAAATTGTGGCCAGTGAAAATGCTGAGTGGCTAGTAACTTTGGAAAACCACTAGCCATAGTGGCTGGTGAGCAAAAAAATTAATGTCAAGCCCTGTATAATGTGTGCGTGTCACACCAAAACCATGCAAATGTTTAGGGTTGGTAAGATTTTTTTTTATGTTTTTGAAAGACATCTCTTTTATTTGATCAAAAATAAAGTAAAACAGTAATATTGTAAAATATTATTACAATTTTAAATGTTTTCTATTTTGATATATTTTAAAATGTAATTGATTCCTGTGATGACAAAGCTGAATTTTCTGCTGCTTAATATTTCGGTGGAAATTTTTACTTTTTTCAGGATTCTTTGATTAATAGAATTTTTAAAGGAACAGAATTTATTTTAAACAGAAATCTCATAAATGTCTTTACTGTTAGACCCAAATTTCTGTAGGTGACATATCAAGCATTTATTGTTAATAATATTGCTTTCTGAAAATTCCCCATTTGGGTAATGTTTTATGGGTAATTAATACTGAAAAGTGGACTGAAAAAACAATTACAGCAGCTGTTAATATGAAATATAACATTAATATGAAATATAAAATTAAAATGAATTAATTTTTGAATGAATATCATTACTTTTTAATTAAAATTCCTTAAATTTGAATTTAAAATGTAAAATTCTGTATCTTATTTGCAACCTCATTTCAAATTTAGGAACTAAATTGGAATTAAAATTCTCGATTCAGCTCTAAATGGTGCACACCCCTTGTGTCTGAATATGTGAGTGTACATTTTTGTATATATTTTTGTGAGAGTCCTGGCCAATCTCTTGGCCTGGGTTGGGAGACAGACCAGCAAAACAAAGTGCAGGGCATACAACACCAGCTCACTGCAGCCAGCCGGCTTTCTGCCAACTGTCTCTCTGTTCTCACACTGCTGTCTGCCTATTCATGCAGGCCTTAATTGGAGCTCCTGCTTTTAGAAAGAGAAAGAGGAAGAATGAGAATTCGAGAGGTCTAAACATCCCAATAAAAACACGGTACGGTGAAGGCTTAGCACAGTATGATTAAGAATGGGTTGGAGAAATCGAGAAAGGGGTAGTGAATATATTTAGAGTAGATTAAGTAACTCATTTTCATCTACACACATCAAAGTAAATGAACTAGGCTGTTGCATGATGGCATAACTGCATATTTAAGCTTGCTGACCTCGAACCCAACTACTACTAGTATTTTCACTGTTCCTGTCACTGTCAAAGCTGTTAGTCCTTGAATCGTTGTTTGTGTAATTAGCATGCAGTGAGCAATGCCAGAATCCATCCTCATCATCAGTATGTGCAAAAACAAGTCAGAGGGGAGTGGGAAAACAGAGCCAACATTACATTAAGCTATTTGTCCATCCACTTTTTTTTGTCTATGTACTTATGTGTACAAACATGAGTTGACAATGATAATATCTTCTTTAAAATATTTTTTAAGCATCCCAACACAATAATGTTCGACTCCATGTTGGTGAGTTTGGGGAAAGGCTATCTGTTTGGCTGATGAATAAATGATGGGAAAACCAGTTTGAAAATTATATTTGCAGTTTTGCATGTTAGCCTATATATATCGTTTAAAATAGAGATCACGATTTCCCCACAATTCTGAATAGAGAACTATAAACAAAATAACGTAATTTACTAGAGGTTCTGACAAAATGTTAATTGCTGCAGTCTATTTAAAAAAATATTGAATTAATTTGAATTATTATTATTATTATATTAGCCTATTATAATTATTATTATTTTTAAAATCTGTTTGAATGAATGATTGACTCATAAAGACTTCACTTGTTTCATTACTGGATGAATAAGGCTCTGTTTACACCTGGTATTAAGATGCGTTTTGGTTGATCGGATCACAAATGGACAATGCTAAATACAGGTGTAAACGGGGTGTAAATCGTTTTGAGCTTGTCCACTTTCAACCATTTCCAGAAACAGCCTACTCTCACCGCCTACTCTCCACCTACTGACCTAATGCATAAACATTATGGAAAGCGCACTAGCCAGATGGGATTTAAAGGGTTAGTTCACCCAAAAATGAATATTCTGTCATTAATTACTCACCCTCATGTTGTTCCACATGCGTAAGACCTTCGTTCATCTTACATCTAACACAAATTAAGATGATTTTGATCAAATCCAATGGCTCAGTAAGGCCTCCATTGCCAGCAATATAATTAACACTAAAGACATATTTAAAACAATTCATGTGACTACAGTGGTTCAACCGTAATGTTATGAAGCGACTAGAATACTTTTTGTGCGGCAAAAAAGCAAAATAACGACTTTATTCAACAATATCTAGTGCTGGGCGATTTCAAAACACTGCTTCATGAAGCTTCAAAGCTTTACGAATCTTTTGTTTCGAATCAGTGGTTCTAAGCGTGTATCAAACTGCCAGTCACATGATTTCAGTAAACGAGGCTTCGTTACCTAATGGTAACCACTGGGGGGCGTGACTTTGGCAGTTTGATACAAGCTCCACTTTTAGGACTGCATGAAATTATGGCATTGCAAAGGAGAGACATTTTCTATAGGCCGATATATTTTCTAGACTATATTTTCTGCATGTCATGCAGGGCTCTGTATTTTTACATCCATTTAGGCTTCTTCATATTTCTATTAGGATTGGTGGATGCACAAACTCGGGATTTTACACAAATTATGATAATTCACTGTATTGCAGTAAGACATCGGATAAACCCGAAAGTGTGTTTGATTTTACATTTTAAAGCAAAACCACGGTGACAAATAAGACAATAATATACCAATAGCCCACACGCCCTGGCCATATTTTTGTGCATATAATAGAAACCTTGCAATGCTGGAAAAAAAAAAAAAAAAAATTTATGCAAAGATGTATTATTTGTGCTCAAGTATTTAAGCAATGAATGTTCATATCACTTCTCTGCTTGGTATTTTTCAAGTCTTAACATTATTGCACAGATTTAGCTACATCTGCACGTGATTTTTAAAAACTAAATTTAGTTATGCATCTAGTCTATATGGCTATACAGTGAGTGTTGATTTGAATCTATTTTCACTTGTACATACGCAGATTATAACACAATGCAGGGGTTGATAAATAACTGGATTTTTAATGCTACTTATTTAGGCCTATAAAATAGAAACCTTTAAAAACTGTAACAGGCCTAAACCAATAGGCCCACATATTTTATTAACAGGTAAACAAGGAAACATGAGTTTGCCATTAAACATTTTATTAGCACTTTGTACCAAGTAATGCAAGCACTGGACAACAAATAATTTTGTTAAAAAACGGAGAGAAAAAAATGTAGTGCTTTAAAATGTAAAATCAGCCGTTTGCGTTCGGGTTTGTCTATTTAAATACGTATGGAAATATGAAGAAGTCAAATGAATTAAGCGCTAAATGTAAAACAGCTCTGTCCGCTTGTTAAGTCGTGACGTAAGGAATGCCGTTTCCGGGTCCAAGCCTCGATTCTTTTTACTTGAGAATGCCATCTCGACGGCCGTTTATGAGCGCTATTTATTCATAATAAACATTTAACATTTTAAAAAGTTGAACATTTAAAATACTTACAGTCTACACAACAGTCTCCGTGCTCACAGCTTTTGGTAGTATTACACCATATCGTGTGTGTGTGTGTGTGTGTCTTAGCACCGTTTGTTGTTTTCTTGTGGTATGAGAGCGTTTGGACCCGGAAGCGCTGCCGGGTGACGCCAGACTTCACTTAACCGAATATAGCCTGAAGTACCCGGAGGTGGCGTCACCATGCGTTCGTTTGTAAACAATAACTTAATCTATTCTGTGTCTTAGGTACAATAAAACATTATCCAATATAATCCTAACTAAATACTAAACAGATAATAAGATATGATTAGAGTTAGCACTTAATATTTCTGTATACACCAAATCATTCACAAAATCGTACATAAAGGAATGCGCATGCTCAGGCTCCTTCGATGTGTCTACCAATAAGATTTGCTGTATTACAAACCAATGAAATTGGGGTGGGCGGAGCGACACGGTAAACTCAGCTTTCCAGAGTCGCGACAGCAGCTGTTTCTATGCAGCGTGCGTCACCGTACATGAGTCGCGCTTGTAATAGCCTGTGTCAGTTTGTTTATTTTTTTTTTTTACAGTGATTATTTATTCTACAGTAACATAGTCACCTGCGTGTAAACAATTTCTACAAAATGAATTTATGACAATGAAATTAGATCGTGTGTCCTTCCCGCACACTCTCCAAACACTAAATAGCTTTGAAGAGCTCTACTTTCAACACAATCTTTTCCAGTAAAAAGCTACTTTTCCCCAACGATTAGCTGTGTAGCGCGGAAGTCTCTGTTTTTAATGTCACATTTGTTTACTGACTGACGAGCGAATGGAGGTAAACAACCAAACTGTCGGCTCCATCTCGTATAGCGCTGGTAAATCCAATTTATTCTGTTTAATCGGTTCGTTTTAAACGGTCCTCTCATGTGTCGCTTTGGAAAAACAGATTCATTCTAGTGAATCACTTCGTTCGTAATGATCAGAATCACCGATTCGAGTCAGATATGGCATTTCTTTTCCTTTTTTTTTTTTTTTGTAGTGGACTGTTAAGTTCATCATGTATAAGTAAATATTCCATTTAAATATTCTAGCAGTATTCTAGTTTTTTTTTATTAGGTTATTATTTATATTTACTATAAATCTGTCTTGTTTAGGCTTATTCAAAATATAGTAAACAAAAAACACAGAAAGTCTTTTCAACATTATTTTTGTCTAACAAACATTTGAATTGAGATAATATAGAACAATATATTTGGATAAAAGTTTATATTTTAGATATAAACCGATGTCTACAGTAGCAATCAAAATTGAGTAGGCCTAAATCTTTTTGAAATGAACTAGACGCTTCAAATAAAGATCAATTACACCAGTAGGTGGCGACAAGTGACTGATAAAAATGATTTTTTTAATTTAATCATTTATTCAAGACATTTCTTCAAAAACGCTCATTCGTCCTGTAATGAAACAGGACGAATGCAATAAAAGTCTTTATGAGTGAATCCTTGAATTATTCATTCAAACATATTTTTTAAAATAATTAATTTTATATCTTTAAATGGACTGCAGCAATTATCATTTTGTCAGAACCATTATCTTGTTTAGTTTAGTATATTATAGGCCTATATATAAGCTATATGACAAAAAAATAGAGGTCCACCCTATTTCACCAAGGTCCACCCACTTTAAGACTTCTGGCCTCGCCACTGGTGTGTCATTCAGCTCGATACCTCATTGAGTTATAGTTTTCAAAACATACTGCACATAATAACTTGATAAACTCTTTTTGAAGTATCTCATTTAATGTAGCCTACACGACCGCTTCTTTGGATCGCGTCTGACTTGATCTCCTCCGCGCTCTCTAATATCCCGCCTTCACGAACTGCAAGTTAACCGCCGATAACAAATTGTGATTGGATGGTAATTTTGTACTCCATAATATACTATGACGAGATTGGCTACCTTTGATCAGGCTATTCTCGCGTGCCAGAAGACTGATACTCGGTTTTATATGATCACCTAGCAAAGACAATTTAGGAAAGAAGGAATACGGGACAAAACATGATTTTTTTTTCATAATAAGTCGGGGCACTAAATATAAAGCTGAAATACGGGACGTCTGGTCTCCCTAATTGTGGGTGAGTGAAGGAAAAGTTTCACTTGAAGCATCCTTCAAAATGAGCAGAATGAAGGACACGAAACAAAGGTGGCCTTCCAAGGATTCTTTAAATTGAAATATCCTTCAGAGGCGCTCGGTGACAGTGCCGAGATATGCAGATTCTGACCTTGTCCGCCGGAAACTAGTTATTTGAATTTGTAAAGTTTTAAATATAGATATTTTTCTTACAAAAGGCTTCACTTCGCCTCAGAAGGCCTTTATTAACTCACTGGAGTCGTATGGATTACTTCTTCTTTCTTTTTTTTTATTTTTATGGATGGATGCATTATTTTTTACTTCAATACGCAGCCCATTCATTATAAACCTTGGAGGACTAAGGATATTTTTAAATATATCTCTGATTGTGTTCGTCTGAAAGAAGATTCATATACATTTAGCATGGCTTAAGGGTGAGTAAATCGTGGGATAATTTTTATTTTTGGGTGAACTATCCCTTTAACGATTAATCATGCAGCTCTAGTGCATACAGAATGTATGAGGGTGAGTGTGGATGATTTTAGGCCTATGTGTGTTAGACTCATAAATGGAGGCAATGAAGTGGGGAGAATGAGTGAATAAACAGGAAAGGGTGAGGGAAGAACAGAGGAGGGAGAGGAAGAGGAATGGTATAGACAGAGAAGGGAAAGCAAAAAGAGAGGTATGGGTTTAAATGCAATATTCACCTCACATTCTCTCGTTGGTTCTTTTGCCCTGTTGTCAAGTCATTCTAAAATGTGTTTGTGCAGGTGGATTACAATATTCAAATGCCAGATAAATTGTGTAGTAGACTGACTTGTTCAGCATAGGAAACTGCCATTCTGATTCTGAACATCTTTGTAATTTTAACAGAAAAGGAATATAAAAACTTGTCTGTTGGTTAACTAGAAATGACCTTATTCTATATTTAGTCAGGAATTATGATATTTAATGGGACAATACATGTATTTTACAATGAAAGACTAGGGACCTCACCTTAGTATTTTTCGGAAGACACTGTGTTATGTATTACATTTGGTTGTATTTGTATTTTTAAAATTATTTACAAAAAAGTGTTTTGTCTTTTTTTTTTGTTATTTAATGAATGTTTATAGCATTATTTTAGTACACTAATATATTCTACTTTGATATTTATACTCAGCTATATTAATAATAAGGTTTTTTGCTGTAAAAATGCATATAATGTAATATAAAAATAACAGAACTGCAATTAACAGAATTTAACAGTGCATATTTTCATTAGACACTCGTAGAAAGGTCATTGAAAAGCCTGTTTCAAATCAGAGAAGATTCATGAGAGGGGTAAAGACTTGCCTAACATCCAGGCACTTTGTATACACTCCCTCTACTGATCAGAAATGTTAATGCACTCCATACAGCACACGTGTAAGGCTTGATCACATGGATGTTACTTTCTTCCCTTAACCAGTAAAGACATACCGTACAGAATGTTGATTTTGAGGGAGGTATTTGCTTACTTGTCTTTAAAGAAACAACATACTGTACCTTAATTGGAAAAGCAAACACAACAAGTGCTCAGATCAACTTATAAAAATTTGCATTCCTGTCATGGTTTATTCAAGTAATGCAAAGAGTGAAAAAGCAAACTCGTTAGGGAAAGAGGATGGCGAGATGAGAGAGATTAGGGAGAGGAATATTGTATAGTGATCATATACAAACATCATTGTTGTCATAGCCATGCAACTCCCTTTCTTTTGCTAAGCAGTGTACACTTGAAATAAGAAGGAACAGAAACAGGACAGCACTGCTTGTTTGATGTGCAGTGTTAGTCTTTGAATCTGTCTGTGTGCTTTAAAGCTGCTTTTCAGTTTCAATTGAATTTGTCTTTCTTTTAACCAAATCAAAATACTGTTTGTTCTCTTTGTCTGTGTAGTTGGATTATAGATTATAAGAGAGAAAATGCAACTTTCCTTTGTTCTTGCGAGTAAAATCCTCTGTTATTCACGTCACAGGCAGACACAGCAGCTTGATGAGTTGCTGTTTACAACACTGCAACCTGGTGGAGGTGTTAAGGGGATGACAGCAATTTGCAGTAACAAAGTAACATCATTTGTTTTCAATGAGAGTTGCCAATTTGAGGTGACATGAGTGACAGTGATAGGCTGACTAGCAGTATGTTTCTAATGGTTATAATGGAGCCACAGAAGGTTTTTGCATAGTCAAGCTACATTTTCCATCTCTCTGGCCAAGTATGACACAATGCATAAACAAATATTTGAAGGATTAAAAAATGTCATGTCATCTCTGTCTTTCTGAGCAAGCGCTGAACGCTGAGGCCAATTGTAGTCTGATTAACATGTATAATGCAATTTCACTCTGACTAAAGTGTCTTAAAAAGATTTATGCTTTAATCCGACTGAAACCGAACTGTTAAATTGCATGAAAATGCACTTACTCTCTAGACTTGTATATGATACAGTTCACACAAAATGTTTAGACATTTAGAGGTACCTGTAAAGACAGCTTCAATTCATCATTATTGTATGTACAGGATACTGTAGGTTGTTTGACTTTAATGCATTGCATATATTCCGCATGTGGCAGTCTCAGTCCTGATGTTTTATCTTTTATACAGGGGCCGATGAGGGAATGGTTTGTTGGCTACTTCAGTGAATTCTCCATTCTCATTGGCTGTATCGAACTTATATGGAGCCTCTCTGCTTTTCTGCAATAGACACTGGGTAATTGGGCTCTAGAGAGAGTCTAGAGAATTCCATCAACACACACACAAACTCAGCAAAATCCCCAGCTGCTCATGTACACGAAAAGAGGCCTGCACTCCATTTCCTGCGCCTCTTTACCATTAGCATCACATTCCGACACACACTTTTCTTACACAAGCCTTGTCTTTTTATAGGGGTTTTCACGCTTGAAACTGTTAAAGGGATAGTTTACTGAAAAATGAAAATTGTCATCACTTACACATTTCTTGCAACTTTATTTCTTCTGCTTAACAGACAATCCCTTTAGCCCTGGGTTATCTTGTTCCATATCTTACATCGTTCTTACTTTCATCTTGTTTTGGTAATGAATCCTGGGTAGTGAGGTTTAGAGATTTTACATTGCACATCTGTAAACCCTGTGTTAAGTTTTTTCTTTTATACATGAACATACAAGATCAGTGGTAACCAGGTTTTGTCCATTTTTGCATATTTATTACATTTTTTTAGCAATTGCACTTTAAACATTCTGATTTGTTGTTGTTATTTTTTTATCTATTAACATAAATTTGCAACTTGGATGGAAACATAGCTATTGATTGGACAAGTACAGCATCAACTTTAGGAATAATTCACCCAAAAATGAAAATTATTCCATAGTTTACTCACCCTCAAGCCATCCTAGGTGTATATGACTTTCTTTTTTCAGCCGAACACAATCAGAGTTCCAGCGGAAGGGTGACCTCTGACTTAATGAATGATGTGGGACGTATAACATAGGTGTAGCGTAACCGTAGGTGAGAATTGACGAACACGGAAGCACAGAGGATAGAGCAAAACAAAAAGCCGGTCACATATTAGAAGTGTAAAAGGAGAAGTTTTATAGAAAACCCACTGGAGTCCTATGGATTACTTTTATTATGGATGGATGCGCTTTTTGGAGCTTCAAAAACTTTTGGCACTATTCAATGCCATTATAAAGCTCGGAAGAGCCAGAATATTATTTAATATAACTCTTATTGTCAAGCTAGGATGGTTTGAGGGTGAGTAAATTATGGGATGATTTTTGGGTGAACTATTCCTTTAATAACTGCTTGTCCATCTGTGGAAATGTCACCATGCACATCCTCTGTTTTTCTGAAGTCTTCTAAAATACACAGCAAAAAAATAATGTCTCTTCATTTAACATATTTGTCATTCAACAATTTAGTCACTAATTTTTTTAGATGCTAAAATCTAACAGCGTTTGAAAGTTTGAGGCACTGAGCTCGTAATATTCTATTGGTCCTAATTATCATAGCTATTTATTATCGGTACTATTATAGTGAAATGTATCACATAATGTATAACAAAAAAAAAAAAAAAAAAAAGAAACCTGGGGTTTAAAAAGTTTTTTACTGCTGGTTATATCTGGAGGGCAAAGCCCTTATGTCAGCTTTACCTCAATAACAATCCCACATTGGTTGTGTTGAAATGTCACTGTAAATGACCAGCGTTGCAAAAGAACATCCAATCAGAGGTGACAAGCACAAAAACACACCTTCGCCCTCTAGCCTCCAGCTTCTGTGAAGTATGAATACAGACACATGTGATCAAAACATATAAACATTACCAGTTGAAATGTGATATTCTGGATTCAGCACAGCCAACTCTTGTGCGTCTTCCCAGGCCTGTAACTTTCAGAACTTTTAATCAAAAGGCAGCTACCTTCATCCCTTTGTCCATGTATTCTGTAAAGCCTGTGTACAGTAAACACAACATACCCGTACCTTGTCCCAGCAGGTCTGTGAATATCCTCTGAGTTGAGTTAGTTGTAGAGATACCCTTTTAGCCTGGTACTCTTGAAATAATTACCACATGCAATTAAGCTCACAAGCAGATTTTTATTTTCCATCTTGTTTATTTTGGATCTGACTCATAAGGGGCTCGAATTTGGACCAGCCATCTGAGACCTTCTAAAATTGTTATGTGCTAAAAAAGTCCAAGACAGATGGTTGAATAGACTGGAGAGCGGAGAGAAAATTATGAGAAGAGTAAACGCATGATGAAGGGGATAAAAGGGGGAGTGGGAGCTGTATCCTGGAATAGCCAGCAAGTCAAGCTGCTAACTCCACCCCCCACCCCCCCTCTCTCTTTCTCTCTCTCTCTCTCTGGCAGTCTTACAGTCTGTCATTTGAGCAGACAGTGAGAGCAGGAGGGAGGAAAAACAGGGAGACTAAGCTGTGCTTTTGCCTGCTGTTGACTCGTCTTCTTGCTTGTGCAGTAACAACCTGAGACTGGATATCCGGACAATATATGATTCCCTAGCAGACTAACTGGACTTTTTCCTCCTCTTGGGATTTGTTTTGAGGTTTTCCTTAACACCTCTTTGGAATTACCGCTACAGGGATATCCCCGGCGTGAAAGCGTGTGATGTGCCATGCCCATGCCTGCTAATCTTGTGGTCAGTGACTGGGGTAGACCATGAAGGGGGGCCACCACCATCGGGGCTGCGCCTGCCACCACTTGTTTCGGAAAGTCCTGGCAAAGTGCGGCTGCTGTTATGCCCGGGTCAGAGGTCAGTGACTTTAACTTTGTCACAGTTGACTTGATTACAAAGAGATGAAGGATAAGAAAACTACTACTACTACCCTTTGAGTTTGCAACTTCTTGGTAGGGTGTGCTTTGTTGAATGCTAATTTTCATGTTATTCCTGGTCTGAATTTTCTTATTTGGTTTACGATCTTCCATTGGGTCTTGCCTTCCAAATCTGCATTGGCAGATGCTCACCCACCTTTTTCTTATCTCTACTCTTTGAGTGTGAATGCATTGCATGCGTGTCGGGGGGGTTTGTCTGTGCCTCTTTTTCTACTGGTGCTCACGCTCAGCTGGAGCAACAGATGTCTGTCACTTCTCCTAGTTACGGCTTCCCCTCACACTTTTCATCTCACTCCCCCTCTCAAAGGCGTGCACACGATTATCGAGTGGCAAGAACGGTGTGTGTGCATGTGCATGTTTATGTCATGCATTAGATGCAGCGTGTTTGCGTGTACGACAGGGTGCCATGTGTTAAGGGTTTTTTTTGGAGGAGCACGTGGGTGGATGAAACTCAGGGGGCTGTACAGAAACATTCCTTCCCCTATTTAACACGGAGACTTTGACTAATACAGCCCCTTTTAATACAGTCTCTTTTTCCTATCTTTTTTGTTTGCCCCAACTGAGGTTTCTATTGTGATTGTTGATCAATAAAATTAAAATTCATCTTCATTTACTTACCTTCATGTCATTTGAAACCCATCTTTTTTTTTATCTGTACAATGAAAGTCAGGTGGGTTTAATGTTGTTTTGGATCCCATTGACTTTCATTGTATGGACAAAATAAGTTTTTGAAACATTCTTCGAAATATCTTCTCTTGTGTTATACAGAAGAAAGCAAGTCATACAGGTTTGGAATAACATTTTCATTTTGGCAGAACTATTCCTTTAATGTTGCGGTAGTGAGTTCAACTTTGAGTAAAATATTGCATCTTAAATGGTAGCTCCAAAGCAAAATGTCTTGCGATTACATCTACACAATTGGTTTGTGCTATATCCCATCTGTTTTGAGTCTAAAATTGTATAATTTATGTAAAATACACTGCTTTAAAGCTTTCTTCGTGTGCTCTTTTATCATCGTTTCGACTCTGCGGGGCTCTGGCATAGTTCAGATGCCTCTAGTTTAATCTCCAGTGCTTATGTAATGGATATTCTTCCTCTGAGCCAGAGTATGTGCTTTCTACCTTCACGTAGGATCATCTAAGTTAATCTACAACATCATTCTGAAATAGTGTTGTTATAAGACCAAAATTTACAAGTACAAGTGGCAGCTCTATTGCACTTACTGTACACTGCAAGACTTAATACACAGATCTATTTTGACTTATCTTTTTGTTGTTGTTGTTGTCCCATATAGTTATTACAAACATTGCAATTTCAGATTCAGTCCTGCATTTTAATATGGCTGTCCCTGCCAAAACTTTGCAGTGTGTAGCAGCTTAAGAAATAAAAGTTTTCTTTGATATATATAACTTTTAAATTATGAATACGTTATGTACAGAAAGTGAGCAAAGTTGAATATAGAAACGAATATAGAGCGCTCCCTTCGTAATCAGTGAAGCTAATATTAAGTTTACTGACTGAAAGCTCCCGTTATAATCAAAAAATGTCTGTAACACTTTACAATAAGGTTCATTAGTTAAACATTAGTTAATGTATTAACTAACGTGAACTAACAGTGAGCAGTACATTTGTTACTGTATTTACTAATCTTTGTTAATGTTAGTTAATGAAAATACAGTTGTTCATTGTTTGTTCATGTTAGTTCACAGTGCATTAACTAATGTTAACAAGATTTTAATAATGCATTAGTAATTGTTTAAATTAACATTAACAAAGATTAATAAATGCTGTAGAAGTGCAGTTCATTATTAGTTCATGTTAACTAATGTAGGTAATTAATGTTAACTAATGAATCTTATTGTAAAGTGTTACCAAAATGTCTATACTGCTCAATGAATCTCTTTTTTGCATTGTGTTTATACTTTGTTGGTTACAGTGAAACATGAAACAAACTATTGAGTGGATTCTGACTAACTTAAACGCCTCTGATTGACCACTGCGTTCACACTTTCAACAAACATGTCTGTGATTAGCTACACTGTTAAAAATAATTGTTGGTTTAACTTAAAAAAGTAAGTTTCCTGGTTGCCTTACAATTTTGAGTTAATTGAAATTAAAAATTTGAGTTAATACAATGAAGACCATTGGTTTAATCAACAGAAACTCAAAATATTATGTGATCTGAACCACATTAATTATTGAAGTTGAGTTGACAAAAGAAAAAATGTTGTGATAACAATTCATGAATTTATTTTTTACAGTG
Source organism: Elopichthys bambusa (assembly GCA_037101425.1). Lineage (NCBI taxonomy): Eukaryota > Metazoa > Chordata > Actinopteri > Cypriniformes > Xenocyprididae > Elopichthys > Elopichthys bambusa. Next base: position 14,966,149 of record CM074451.1, read on the forward strand.
TACAATAGGGATGCACGATTAATCGTATTTGAATCACGATAACGATATCTGCTTCTCTCGATTGATTACAAATAATCGTCACGATATTGGCCCGCTCGTTATTTATCCTGAATATGTGTTTTTTCTTTGGGATATGCTTGTGGTTGCAAGATGCAAAGAGCTTAAATCCACCAAATAGAGCTTTTTATATATACTGTCTTCCCGGTGTTTTACTTAATCTGTGCAATCTGGCAACTCTGCATGCGATCCCTCTAAATGCGGAAGAAGCGCTGATGATCTGAAAACAAACGTGCGCTGTAGTTTAGCGATCTCCACAGCGAAATTCTGCTTCAATGAAATTGTCATACAGCCAGTCTTTGTTTCTTCACAAACCACTTGTACTATTTGTGTGACTAAATGTGACATTGTGTACCATGATCAAACCTTCAGTGATGAATTCCAACAAATGCAACACGGATCTCCACCTTACTGTTTGCAGAATGCACTTTTTCAACCTATGTGACAATTAAATTGGGAAAATGAAAATAGTTTGGAATTATTGGAAATAATATCAGGAGTTTCGCTGTTTTATCTTTTGAAGTTTTCATAATGTTAATCAGTTGAAAATATCGCCACTGGGACATTTTTAATGACATTTTTTTTTATATATATATTTCAAAGACCATCATTCTTTGCTTTACGAATTTGCAGGGCAATCTGAATCTGTGGTTTGTCTCATTTGCAAACAAATTGTGTTGCTTTAAAAATCTAATGTGAATACAGATTACAAAGCGTCCACCAAAACCATGTCTTTTGTATTGATTTACCATCTAACGAAGTTATCATAGTTGGTTAAATTAAGTTGGTATGCCACCTACGCTTTTGGGTGACGTGTAAGTTGGTAAAGAACGTGCAAAATGGCCATAACTACATTACCCTTTTTGATAGAATAGTCGTGATTAATAATCATGATTATAATTTTGAGCAAAATAATCGTGATTATCAGTTTAACCATTATCGTGCAGCCCTAGTGGACAATGCTCAACGCATGCACTATTCTGAAGTTGTGCCAAACCTTGTGAGCCTAATAAGTTTTATTTTACATAGAGTGGGTGGCATCATGTGGGCCATCATGTTTAGATCACATGACATGATTAATACTATTAATTTGATCTCAGAAACCCCTCTATTATCGCTCACAGAATAAATTAATCATAACTGACTGTGAATAATGCATTTCTACAATGTAGATAATTATTGCTTTTGCATTATACTAGGAAACTGCCATATCGGCCAAACAAAAATTACTGAGTGCACCTTTAAGCATCCATAGAGAGTAAATAAAACGCCTCTTAAGTGGAAAATGGCAGTGCACTTCCTTTCACTAGAAATGATGACCGCCTCGAAGTGACGGTACCCTGTGGTTACGTGTAGTCGATTTCAAGTGCAGCTCTAAGTCAGCAAATATAATTTTAATGTTGGGCATTAGCATTAGGCTCTCCTCCTTAAATATAAATCACATTAGGAGAAAGCTGTAGGCAGATGGAGACGCTTAAACCCTTATGTGACTTCCTCCCACCATCTCCTTCTCTTTCACTTTCCAAGCCTGACTCTCCTGCCTTGAAGATTATATGCCTCTTTCTGACACCTAAGCTCTATTCTCTATGATAGAAGGGAGTATAAATGACTGGTTTATGTAAGAGTGTTTAATCACGCTTGGATGAGGGCTAAATGTTTATTCAGCCCTAGGAATAAAGTACACAACCTGAATGTTCACAGAGCAGGAGGGCTGTCGACGTGCTGTTTTCTGCATGGTTAAAGGGGCAGAAGTGATTGCGTGTGCGGGAAGAGCTATTGGCCTGGTGTCACGTAGCGTGTCTGAAACCTTTCGTGTCTGAAACACGCAGACACGTTTCATACCAAGAGTGCAATGCAAACACTTGCATACACCCTTTTTGTTTTGATGTTTATAGGAAAAACAATCTAGACTGTGCAGAGATAATCATCTTCACAAATCAGTTGATCTCCAAAGGTTTTTCCTGTCTGTGAAGGTGTAATGGATGGAAAAGTTCAGAACTTGCTCTTCCAGGAACTAGCGTTATCACGATACTGGAATTTCCAACTTCCATACCATAGCTTGAAAAATATTGATATTCTATACCATTTTTAAAACCATAGGGGAAAATCGCCATATATACAATAATACAGATCATTTGTTATTATCTCATAATTTTTTGATAATCATGTTTACGCTTTATTTTATACTTTGAACTAAAAATAAGACAAATAAAAAGTCATTAATAAAATAAGAACAAATAAACAAATTTCAAATGATCGCACAAACAAATACAATAGAATAAAGAGACAAATAAAATAAACAGCTTTTAAGTTTTTCAGGTGGGTCTAACAGTAGTATTCACTAAGAAATGCTACAGAAATTAAAGTAATCAAATGTAAGCTAACACTGAATAGTCTTTATTGTAAAAGTTAAATACAGATTTATGCTAAAATTAAAGTTACAAAGGTTTTTCAGTCAAGAGCAGTGAGTGATTTTCTCATTGTATTTGTTCTTTGATTAACATGACAGACAGCAGCATGAGTATTAGGCTGCTGTCACTTTAAGAGCTTATTCACGGATCCAGTATGCTGTATACACAACATGCGTTTTCAGCTATTTACGTTCTAAAACTGACTGTGTTTATCTGAATACTGGCCAAGATGGAAATTCCAAGATAGAAGTCAGAAATGATATCCTGGTCTTTATATATGTCTTGATTTATTGTAAATGTATGGCATTTTTCACCCATTTTATCATCCTTCATGCTCAAATCGTACATTTTTAATTTATATGCATCAGTATTACAAAAACTCAACCACTTCCATCAGTTCCCCAGTGGTGTAGCCATCTCTTCAATGACCAGCAGAATGCAATCACATTGCTTTTTTAGCCGAACCATCATTCTGGTAATTGCACAGCAGTGAAAGCTGTTTCTTTTCCACACTGCAGCTGTAGATGGCTATTATTTACAAGCCCGGCAGGAATCCACCATATGACGTCTCTTCTCTCCTTCTTAATGAGCACCAAGTTTCGAGATGTATGACAATCATCTGCTCAGACACTATTAAGGTGACCATGACTATGTAGCTGAAACAGTTCCCCACTGGTATCTGAATGAAAACACTGGGTTGCTAAATAGGTTGTCTGCATGTGTGTGTATGTATCATTCATAGACCCACTTAGAGAATCAATAAACTTAGAACAGATATCTTGGACGTAATGGCACCATGCATTGATTTCTTTTTATAAAATCAAGCATCAGCAGAGCTTACAGCAGAGACAGCACATTTTAAAGTGATTGCCACTAGCATCACACTGAACTTGCAGCTAGAAAGACTATAATTTTATGATTTAGAAAAAAAGAGTAAAAAGGATAGAAAAATAGAGAGGGAGGAAGTAAAGGATGGAAGCAAACAGTCTGAAGAGGCATAACTCAAGAATTGTTTCTGAGCTGAGCTAAGAGTTTGTGTTATCTTTTCTGAAACTTGCTTGGCTCTGACAGAAACAGGAAGCTAAGTTTTTACCTCAGGAAAAAACATGTCTTTGCCTAAAATGAGCTGGACAAAGGAGCTTGTTGTAGATTTTTGCAGCTGTGTTCATTGAGAAGAACATGGCATACAGGCTGAAAGCCATTTCTGATGTCTTATGGAAAAGATATAGGAATTGTGCCCACTGATTAGCATGGTCATGTTGTTTATTAACACGCACCGTCTGGCTTGTTTTAGCATGCGAGTCACTAGAAATTGCAAGTCCTACGTGGATAGTTTCTGGTTAAAGTGGATTAGTTAGTCAACGGGACTTTTTTTTTTTTTTTTTCTGACAATTTAGTAAATTTCGTTTAAAGGGGTCATGACATTGATTTTTTTATTTTTATTTTAAAGGGGACCTATTATGCTCCTTTTTACAAGATGTAAAATAAGTCTCTGATGTCCCCAGAGTGTGTAGCCTATGTGAAGTTTTAGCTCAGAATACCCAACAGATAATTTTTTATACCATGTTAAAATTGCCACTTTTTGGGGTTGAGCAAAAACACGTCTTTTCAGTGTGTGCCCTTTAAATGCAAATGAGCTGCTGCACTCTGCCAAAGAGGGCGGAGCTTCAAGAGCTCATTCTCCAGTGTCAGGAGTCAGTCAGGACACACTATAATGTCAGAAACTGCTAAGATATGCTGCATGGAGATAGAACAGGTATAGTTTAGTTTAATTACGGTTATAACTTATATTGACTTCTTGTTTTTATCCACTATATTAGTACAAGCCAGTTTACAGATGAGTTTTATAACATTTATTGTACTTCACACAAAATATGAAGCGTCTGTTTTCACTCTAGAAAATCACTGTAAGAGCTTAAAACACAGTGCAAGTGTGCATTAAAATATCCATAAACTCTCTCCCTCCCGTGCATTATCATCAACATACATAGCGAATTACACAGAAACACACGTTACAACTAACAGTAAACAAATATATAAAGACTTTATGCATTTTCGGGTGGTGCTTAATAAACTGGTAAACTTTATATCCGTAAATCTCAGATGAACTGTAATAAAGTGCTTTTACCTTCATTACTGCCGTATCCAGTATCACTCTGGAGACTGTAAGCTGGATCACGAACTGTTTGTACTGATCTATCCTTGAGTAACAAATTTTTAGCACAACCTCTGTTTTGTATTGTCCCTTTGTATTGACATTCGTTCACAAAGAAATCCGGTGTGAAATGATTCGCGCCGACATAAACACATTTTGTAGAGTTGAGGGAGTATTTTCTTCGAAAACAAAATTAATCCACCTCGTCTTCAGCAGCTCAGATTTCGGGAATAAATGGAGAGCGCTATGTGGATTAATTTATCCAGCTACAGAACACCTAAAACGCTTGGAAGACATTCTCGTCAGTGCAGCAATGGCGGACTGTGTACAACTCGCTGTGTACTCGCTCAGGGCGGTTCTACGTTAAAACGGCAGTGTCTGTCAACATTCGTGGGTGGGGCCTGTGGCTAATGTGACGTCACATTGCCAGGAACCTGCAAACGGCTTGTTCTGAGACACTGCTTATGATTTATAGGGATTAAAAAGTGCTTGGATTTTTATTATTACAGGGTGGTTGTGAACACACACTGCCAACACACATTTATGTCCAAAAACCATGCAAAAGTGAATTTTGCATAATAGGTCCCCTTTAATGTTTCTTGAGGTTAACTCATAATGTTAATAAAGTATTTTACAGAAAACCAGCCATATATCCACAAAAATGATTACTTCAACCTTAAGGCTTTGTCAGTAAACTGCCACTGTTAGGATTGGCCAACATCATTGCATAGGAAAAAGTATCAGTGCCCCCCTTTCTAGGTGTTTTGAAAAACATTATTCATATAAAACATAATTTACAGACAAAGCATAATGAAAATGTTTACTTAAGGTTTGGCAGCTCCATTTTTCACCAAAATTTCTTTGCGAACTCCCCATTACACTGTGCCTCATTCACAAATAATCTGCAGTCAAATGCTCTGAACAAACATATAATCTTCTGACACGATCTGGGACGCTATTAAAAATAAACCATCCACATTTTCCTGATGCTGGGGTCCTTCTGAAGTCTGTACAGAGACTAAAAGAGCTATTTAAACATGATGCGCCAAAGCAAAAGCAAATGCTAATGCGCTTCCATCTGTCATGTTGTCAGCAGACTCAAACGCAGTGTCAGTGTGAAATTTAATGGGCATCTGTATACTGTATCCAGTGTAGACCACGTCAATGGTTCTATTTGCTTTAAACTGTGGTGCTTCTGGTGTAGATGAGTGTCAGCCATTAAGTAACTGAATGCCAGTGGGTGGGGCCAATGGTGCGTCGATGGAAAACTATTGGTCGATGTCTTGCTCTAGAGAGAGCTGTATGTAAATGTATTTGCCCGTGTGGCGTCACAAATCCTGTCATATCCCATTTTTGAAGCTTGATTAAATGAATGTTATTTTTGTACTGAGGAGGATGTTTCAAGCTATGAAACTTGTAGGATGTTCAAAGACCCTCTTATGTGTCAAAATTTTGATTAAGTCATGACCCATTTAACTTTATTAGAAAGCCTGCACCTGCAAGGATTTTTAAATGTTTTTTGCTCTCTTTAATGCATTCAGTTGTTAAAGGATAAATGATTACTTTATCTCCCTGCTGTCCCTGGAAGTCTGTTGTGATGCAGATATTTGAAGCTCTAGCCTTATCCTCAGCATTATCCTGCAAATGCAGCCTATATCATGAAAACAAAATGGCGGTCCCAAAAACAGCTTTACATTACCAAACTATGATCTTCAGAGGCTTGTAAAGCCTCTTAATCCATCTGCTTTAGATGGCTGGTAAAGAACGATGATTTAATGAAGCCTAGGTATGAGCGTGTGCTTCTCGTCATGGTAGTGATTAAGAGGGAGACAGTACCACTCTGCAATAAGTCACAACATCTGTTGCTATATTGCATTTCTACCACTACAAAGCCCTGAACACCTCCCGTGGTATGTTGCAAACCTACAGGTAATCTTGCTTTTAAAAATACTTTTCCAGAGAACAGGCAGTCATAATGTGTGTGTGTAAATCAGATGGGCTCCAGTGGCAGGAAAGAAGGGAGCAAATCGAGTAAGAAGGACCTTAGCATCAGTGCTCTGCCAAGAGAATGTTCTGCTTTCCAAGCCTCTGTTTTCTTTGGCCATGGCGTATATTGAAACCAATGGCTCCATGCTTTCTGCCTCCCCATGCCTTGATTTTCACCTGCAGGTTTCCTTTTTTGTTTTCACCCCAAGCCAACTTTGAAAGCTGACTGGGGTGATGCTTGAAAGGCATGATAAAGGGAAATTAGGGGTAAAAATAGGTGGATGGAAACATAGGGTACTGTATTCTCTAGCAGCTAACTGTTGAGTACATCAATTTTACGGCAGCGCGAAACGCACGTTAACTGATCATCTCCTCCGCTTTAATACCAGTTACAGCACGAAATAAACATGAATGAACACCCGAAGGTATGTTGAAAGATACAGTACAACTTACTGAAATCCGTATCCTGTCTCATGGAATAGCTCTAGAGAGGAGCTTTTTTATAGTAATGTAGTACCAACTGATTTCTGTGTATAGTTTACAGCATTAGTTGAGAGATTTTTTTTTTTCCTTGAGAAAATTTGCCATGTACTGTTCCTGATATATATCCAAAATAATCGATATTGAATCGAATCTAATTTAATCGAATCGAATTGCAAGCTTGTGAATCTTTGGCCATGGCGTATACTGAAACCAATGGCTCCACGCTTTCTGCCTCCCCATGCCTTGATTTTTACCTGCAGGTTTCCTTTTTTGTTTCCAAAGCCAATTTTGAAAACTGACTGGGGTGATGCTTGAAAGGCATGATAAAGGGAAATTAGGGGTGGAGAACCATTTGTCTCTCACTCTCTCATGTACACATATACAGTACATCTGTGTCTCTAAACCCAAGAGCAAACTACAAAAACTTGTGTTTTTCTCTTCTGTTCTGTGCAAATCATTGTAAAAAAAATGGGAGCAAACCCTACCTTCGTATTGTTTGTTGTCATATTGGCTGTATCTGAAATCACCCCCTATATTGTCATTCACTATTCCCTGTGTTACTCCACAAAGATGGTCCACTTAAAGGAGTAAATGAAAATGAAAGAGTGAATCAGACACTAGCTATGTTTCCATCTAAAGTTGAGAATTTAACTTGCATAAAATTGGAATGTCACATTAAATATTTGCAAATAAAGCATCCAATGTGCAAAGAAAACAAACAAAACCGTCACTTTCTGGGAAATTGGTGCAAAATAGCTGTAATAAAAAGGTAAGTTACTGCAATTGGTGAAGCCACTGTGGCTATTTTTTCCTACATAATAAAGGACTCGTGTCTCAGAGCGAACAGACAAAACATAACAATGCTGTCATGTTATCTTATGTTCGGCTGCCTGGTGTTTAGGAATGCAATCATGTGAGAGACTTCTGGAAGAAAATTAATCCAAATCATTTTGATGACAGACTTTGGTTCAGACATTTCAGAATGATAAAACCATGCTGTGCAATAAAATTGGTTTGCTGCTTAGTCCAGTCAACATCCACTGTTGAGGCGAAGAGAGTTTTTTTGTTGTGCATCTAAGGATTCACTCAGTAAATGTGTTTTTACATCATAGTTTATGCACATTTCTTATTGGATATAAAATGTATCTGCCTCAAGTGTGTGCATAAGTTTTTTTTAATTTATGCACATTTCCATCTAGCTTTTTTTATGCGAAATTCCAAAATGCACATAAAAATAGGTGGATGGAAACATTAGGGTACTGTATTCTCTAGCAGCTAACTCTTGAGTACATCAATTTTACTCTTGTTATTACAATGCATTTTAATTAGATATTAGGCCTGGGTAAAAAAAAAATGTTTTAATTGATTCTCATTTTTACGACCCGATAACGATTCTTAAATCCCAAGAATCAATTAGTATAGTCTGTTTTCAGTTGATGAATGAATAGAACATTGTAGCACTCCTCCCATCCAATACATGGCAATAAACTTTGTGCTTTGTTATTTTTGATATTAAACAAAGTCTCCGATTTCAAATGATGTCCATTTTCTTATGAAATTAAAAAAATAACCATTTTGATGCTTTTTAATTGTGGCGTGACAGATCACTGTAGCGCCTCAGTTCAAGAAAGGGGGCATCGCGAAACGCACGTGAACTGATCATCTCCACCACTTTAATACCAGTTACAGTGCGAAATAAACATGAATGAACACCCGAAGGTATGTTGAAAGATACAGTACAACTTACCGAAATTCATATCCTGTCTCATGGAATAGCTCAATCAGCTCGAAAGACGTCATTAAAACAGCTTGTAAGCAATGTCGCATAACGTCACATTTACCTCAGAAAAACCATTAGTGACCAGAACTTGTTAGTCAGCTAGAAAAATGAAAAACTCTAGAGAGGAGCTTTTTATAGTACTATAGTACCAACTGTTTTCCATGTATAGTTTACAGCATTAGTTGAGATATTTTCGAATCGTATTGCAAGCTTGTGAATCAAAATCAAATCGAATTTTGAAATTTGTGTCAATACCCAGCCCTATGGGATATACATGGTCAACAATTAACTGCTATAAGTTTACCCAGGTGAAAAAAAGTAAATTTCTATAATGTACTTTGAGTGCTCTATTTTTGCGCACTAATTTTGTACTTAATATACTAAAAATTCTTCTTTAGTACTCCGTAAGATAATCTAAAGAACATCTAAGTTTGCTGTTTTGAGACACCATGAAATATGAACTAAAATGTGCTTTAAACATACTATCTCTGTATTTAAAGAAAGTAGTACACTCCCTTGTAGTACACTTGAACCCATAGTGTACTACAAGTGGTAACTAAATACATTTTTTTAATACAGAGATAGTATGTAAATATTAGTTTATATTCCATGATGTTTAAAAATAGCACAGTTGAGTACACTTAGATGTTCTTAAGATTATCTTAAGGAGTACTAAAGATGAATTTTTAGTATACTAAGTACAAAATTAGTGTGTGAAAATAGAGCACTTTAAGTACATTATAGAAGTGTACTTTTTTTTTTTTTCACCTCAGTATGTGAGAACAATTTTCCAGATTGGAACTACAATCTGGGAAGGAATTGATTATATTTGATGGTCTTTGTCTGCAATTATTTGCATGAATTGTGCATCCACATGATTGAAAACCAGAAACCGTGAGTCTTTAAGGAAACACGCTTCAGTCTTATATTGTGCACTTGATATAATACAGCCATTTTGAGATCCAGAAGCATGAGCTTCCAACTTAAGGTCCATTTCAACTTGAGCTGGTGAGCTTTATTTCAAGTTGAGCTGTCCCTACACTGCTTTGCTTTTTCTTGGTCTCAGTATTCCCAGGTTCCTGCTGGATTTGTCGAGCACACACATCCAGGCCACCACGAGCCCACCTGAGGCCAGTGTCTCTGAAAAATCTTGACTCAGCCTCGTAATGAGCTGACACTCACAGTACTTGGCAGCTACTCAAACAAGTGAGGGAGAGAGGGCTTTACAACTAGAGCAATAATAATTATCTCATACAAAAAAGACTGATCTGCTCCCATTGCACATGAATGCTGATAAGTGGCTGTTCAAGGGGTCGTCTGATTGGACAGGTTATTAGCTGCTATTTAGCAGACATTTTTTATGCAAGGCCACTTACCACGGCCCGTATTCTTGGAACAACCTGGGCTTAAGTGCCAATCTCAAGGGTGCAGTAGTATTAAAGCCCAATGGGATGAGCTCTTTAGCACTAAACCCGCAACCTTTGTGGCAGCAGCCCTGGTCTTTAGAGTCAACCTAATATTAAATCCAGTAATTTTAAATATTAAGTCCATCCATCCATCCATCCATCCATCCATACATAAATCATATCAGTCCGTCAATCCATAAATCATTATCTGTCCATCCATCCATCCATCATATCTAACTATGGATTAATAGATTGATGGATATGATTTATGATAGATAGAGAGATGGATGGATAGAAGGATGTTCAAATTCCACTAGACCACTGAAATTTACAGATGTTCTTTTTTGACTTTGCAGACATCCTTTTTGTCATTCACTTATAAGGTCTCATTTCTCCATGCATTATGGAAAAAGCTGCAAAAATAGCAAAAAATGAAAGCAAGCTGTAGTACTTGAGACTGCTCCTCACTAAGTAGTAGAAGATATTTTTAACACAGCACCCCATCCCCCTTCTTTCTCTTTATCTGTCTGTCTTTCCTTCCTTCCCTCCTTTGCTTTCCCTCTCTATCAATGTAAATCTCCCTGATATATTTTCCTTCCGTCCCTCACTCTTTCCATCTCTTACTCAGTCTCTTACACACATGCAGCTCCTTCAGCAGAATGAAGAAATGGCCTCAGTCGAATATTGGGCAGAAAGTTGTATGATATGCCTGTGAGGAATGTGAACGTCAAGTGGAGCGTTAAGATCATTCCAGGGGCAAATCTCACATTCTGATTCTCTCTCTTTGTCTCTCCCCCTAAACCAGGCTAAATTAAACTTCTGTCCACAGCTGGATACAATAACCTCCTCAACTATATTCACCTTTTCTTTTCCTCAGCGTTTCCCCTCTCTCTTTCTGACTCTGACCCCAAACCCCCCCAAGGAGGTCTTATACTATGTGGAGAAAATCATCCGTTAATATTCCCATTCATCTTAAAGGCTGTTGCTCAGTTGGCATCCTTGGAAGTGTGTGGTTTGAAATCTGCCATCTTTGCTCATGTGACCGCAGATCTTTTGAAGCTGTAAATGTCATTTGGCTAATCGGAGGGTGTAGTTACAGCACCTACCAGCTAAACCTTGACCCCTTGGAACCCCCACAGACATACTGTATATCATCTTGTTTTCTGCACCGAGGTGCTCGAGCAGCATTGTGTTTGCATCAGCGTAAGGATGGGAAGAATGAGGGGACAAGTTATTAGACGCAGGAGTGCATTCCATGCCTTGTTTAGAAAAAAAGAAAGAGGGAGGACATCGTTCTTCTGAATTCCACATTCTGCTGTTCTTTGAACATAATCTCTGCTCTAAATTGTGCTGTGATTCACAACATTACAAATGCCAGAATGAGCAAAACGCTTCTGGTGTTTATCTTGAAGGAAAGAGGAGTGTTTTCATTCACCGTTGATGTGTATTTAGTGGTGCATTATTGAATTGTTTTTCAACACAAAGGTCTTTCTCTCACTGCTGGCAGTCTCTTGAAGTTGTTTCCCTTGAGGGTTCTCCACGGACAGCATTGGTCGACATATTTTCTTGTAGTGAACAAACAAATTGTGGTGGAGTAGAAACAGTTCTTTAACCTCTTCGACCGACAGCAGCTTGACTTCGTGTACACAGAATACGAAAAAAGGACAGATGCTCCTTGCTAAGGCTCAGAGCGAGCATGAGAATAATAGCTTGTTTATGAAATCCAGCGTGTTATCCTCTTATGCAACAAGCCAGCGACTTACTAAGAAATGCATGTCTGTATACAGTTACTTTTGACCTTGGGTGGAAATGAAATGCGTATAATGGACAGTGTTTTTTAAGCGGACATTATGTGCTTTCATCTTAGAACAGAACATGTGCTGCTTCAGCTTTGTTAGTTAAGTCGTTCCTGTGGTTTTCAGCTTAAACTGCTGATGTAAGTGTCAAATGTGGCCCAATGCTGGTTTAATTAGAAAAAGAAACATGGGGAGAAAGAATGCTTACAGGTAAGAGGTGCTAAGTTCCAATGATTGTACTTCGATATATACCATGGTACTGAATGATGATTGATGACTTTGACATTCAGATATCGTAGCATTTTTATTGTATACCTTGGTGCTTCAAAAGATATCATGGTAATATCATGGTACGTGTTTAAAAAATTGGTATTTAAATGTCCAAAAACATATAGGTAATATAATATAATATGATACCATGGCATTTTGTGGAAAAAAAGGAAAAAAAAAAGAAACCTTGCAATAAATTACTATAGAATGTACCATGCTCCAATATGGTACATGGTATATTTATCAGAATGCTGCTCTCTAGAGTTCATTTTTCTAGCTGACTAATGAGTTTATGGTCACTGAATATGTTTTTTCTGAGGTAAATGTGACATTACGTGACATTGTTTACGAGCTATTTTATTGAAGTCTTTCCGCGGTTGAAACACTTATTGAGCTATTACACGAGACATGATACGGATTTCGGTAAGTTGTACTGTATATTTTAACATACCTTCAGATGTTTAGTCATGTTTATTTCACGCTGTAACTGGTATTAAAGCGGAGGAGAGGATTTTCACATGCGCGCGCTGCAGCTTCTCTTTAACTGAGGCACTACAAGCGATTTGTCACACCACATTAAACGGCGCCAAAACGGTATTTATTTTTTTAAATTTCATAATAAGATGGACGTCATTTGAAATCTGAGACTTTGCTTCATATCAAAAGTAACAAAGCACAAAGATTATTGCGATTTATTGGTAAGAGGTGCGCTACATGTTCTGTTCATTCATTAACTGAAAACAGACTAGACTAATCGATTCTTGGGATTTAAGAATCAATATTTTTAAAAATGAGAATCGGTTCAAATCGAGAAATCGATATTTTTTTACCCAGCCCTAGTATTATCTCCAGCTCCATGCCAAAATACCATAGTATTTCTGATAAAAGAACGGAGGAAGTACTGGAGAGTACCATGTTCCTGTGATCTGATAGCAGATGGTAATACAATGGTGCGCTGATATATATTAATAATTGATGATTTTGATACTGAGAGAAATAAAGAAAAAAAAAAAGAAAGAAAGATTTCCACCTGTAAACAAATGCAGGCTCTGCTGACATTAGCCCTTCACTCATTTGATGGTGCTCGGCATTTTCGCTGTCAGTCAATCTCTTGCGCTGAACATGACAGTGATTGGCTTGAGAATGACTTTGATGTGAGTGATAACAAGCTCACTGAGTAAAGTGAACTTTCAGACGTGTGTGTGCATGCATATGTCAGCCAAAGCCCATAATGTGTCTCTTTGACAGCTTTTCTTTTGTGTGGTTGTCCCTAACTCTCTTCCCTTGGGGTTTAGTTGCCATGGCAATGTGACTTAGAAGAAACTGAGAGACATGGGAAGGAATGAAAATTTGCGCTGGAGGCTTAACAACCATTATTGGTCTGCACATACTGTATACAGTGTGCAATCAGTCACGTCAACTACAATGCACCATATGAGTCACTGGAAGCATCACCATTTGTAAGTATATTACACAAAGCAGAGATCTTCCCACGCAGATGGTGACACCCATTAAACTACCTCAACATAACTGAGAAACAAAGCAAAATACAAAATCATTAGATTGGAAATCATTGGCATCCCTGGTTTTTAAATTCCCAGTCTGCTAAGAATCAGGCGTCCATTTAGATGATTAAATAAACTGAGTTTTGATCAGATTTTGAGAGATCAATCAATCAATCTATCTATCTATCTACACTATATTGCCAAAAGTATTGGGACACCCCTCCAAATCATTGAATTCAGGTGTTCCAATCACTTCCATGGCCACAGGTGTATAAAATCAAGTACCTATAGGCATGCAGACTGCTTCTACAAACATTTGTGAAAGAATGGGTCGCTCTCAGGAGCTCAGTGAATTCAAGCGTGGTACTGTGATAGGTTGCCACCTGTGCAATAAGTCCATTCGTGAAACTGAGTTATATCATTTTAAAAGTAGGCTAACTATTACCAGGAAAAGTAACTATTACGTAACTTTTTAAAGACAATTTTCAAATATGTCAGATATCTTGGATGCCCCCAATATTAAAGGTCCCATGGCATGAAAATGTCACTTTATGAGGTTTTTTAACATTAATATGAGTTCTCCTAGCCTGCCTATGGTTGCCCAGTTGCTAGAAAAGGCAATAGGTGTAAACTGAGCCCTGGGTATCCTGCTTCGCCTTTGAGAAAATGAAAGCTCAGATGGCCCAATCTGGAATCTTCCCTATATGTCATCATACGGGGAAAGGTTACCTCCCCTTTCTCTGCTTCGCCTGCCCATGAGAAAATAAGCTACTACCGTGCGAGGCGAGCGCAATAATTTTTTTTTCCTCGAGAGACATCATGGCTTGCAAACGAGCAAAGCATATCGGAGCAACATGAAAAGCCAACAAAGTAGGCTAGCATTAGCTACATGATTATAACTCTAACAGCATACATAAACAAACCAACTAAAGTACTGTATCCAGACACAATATTTTAAACTAACTATTCGGAGACTTCCTGCTGTAGCCGCTGAGTTGCAACTTCTTCATCTGGTGCTTCTCTATCTGGATCAGATTCTGGGTCAAACTGAAAAGCTTGAACGACTGCGTGTCTACGAGCCATTGCGATACATCCACTGTCAACATTAGCGCATGGTACCGTGGCTGCAAGCTGGTTAAGGTCACACACACACCCTCCACCTTGCCCCGCCTTCAGATACTTCAGATAAAGTACTAGGGACCACTTAGGCCTATATAAAAGCATTTAAAAAGCAGCATGTCATGGGTCTAAAAATAAATTATGCTTGATCCACTCTTGCTCACGACAGGAAGTTTCTCTGTACTATACGTGTTGGTAGCAGGGGCGGCGCCAGAGAATTTTGAATGCAGGTGCTGAGGGGGCACTACATCATTGACGTGGGAGCTGGGCAATTACTTGTAAAAATGCGCAAAAACGTTTTATTTTTTATATGATTCATAAAATAAATATGAGGAAAACTCACCCACTCAATTTTTAATATTTTATTACATTTCAATTTCAGTCATTGGCAATATGACAACAAAGTCAATACATTTACTTGCTATTTAAAGTCTCAAACCAGCCTTCGCTCTCTGTGAACAATGGCCAGTTGTCTGCTGTTTCGAACATCCGAATGTTATATGTCTTCAAATGTCGGAGACAGGACAAAGATCTCTCAAATATAGAGAGGAGTTTGCACAAGTCAATAAACGCATCTTTATATGGTCCAAAAAGTAAATTAGTGTAAAGTATTAGCACGCTTATTTAGGAGGCGCACGTGCGATCTGGTTTTTTTTTTTTTTTTGTCAGTGTCTACAACTTCATATTTGCAGCCTACACTGACTCAGTAAACTCTATAGTTTAAATGTTTTAAATAGTTTAAAATGTGTTCTTTTTCCCCTAACACATTACTTTTGCCGCTGCTTTGCAGCAAGATTTATGTGCGAGCTTGAGCGCGGAATGTTCTATATCACGACTAGGTTATTAGGCTAAAGGATGGTTTAGTAGGCTATTATATTTATTAATTTAATATAAACGTGCAACTAAAAGATTAATGGCCTAAATGAACGACTGCTAGAAAAATCTTTAGTCGGTGGCAGCTCTTGGCACAAGGAACCTCTCCACTTTAAAATAAAAAACGGTACTTGCCTGACTGCATTGTGCCAAGTGTAAAGTTTGGTGGAGGGGGGATTATGGTGTGGGGTTGTTTTTCAGGGGTTGGGCTTGGCCCCTTAGTTCCAGTGAAAGGAACTCTTAATGCTTCAGCATACCAAGACATTTTGGACAATTTCATGCTCCCAACTTTGTGGGAACAGTTTGGGGATGGCCCCTTCCCGTTCCAACATGACTGCGCACCAGTGCACAAAGCAAGGTCCATAAAGACATGGATGAGCGAGTTTGGTGTGGAGGAACTTGACTGGCCTACACAGAGTCCTGACTATCTATCTAAAATTATATAAAAAATTGTATTATATATATGTATGTTTAGATGTTATTGTTGTTGCATCAAGTTATTGATTGTATCGAATGGACTGTGGGAGGTCTATGGGTATGGCATGTGACTAGATTGTAAAAAAATCAGTATTTTCTGTGCTCTCTGCAATGCATTATGTTTTGTTGTGGTCATGTGTGGGTACAGTAACAGGGAGGTGGATAAGCAGGCATCTTCAGGGAGATATTTTTTTGCTTCTTATGATCATAATTGTGGAGATCCGTGCACACACAGGCTGTGCCACGTGGACACCCTCATACTGCAGGGCTTCTCTTTTGGAACAATCTTCATGAGCCGTCCAATCAGTGGCATCTGGGCCCAAAAATCCTGCCACATGAACCAAAGGCTGCTGTAGGCAGATAAAAGCTTACACACCGGGAGGTCCGCCTACACACACATTGTCAACATGCATAAATGCTGTGTTTTGCAATGGAATATGAGGTACAGACACAAAGTAGTTTAAAAGAATAACTTCAGACAAATGTTTATGGACCGAAGCGATGTTTATGGAGAGTGTGCTCATCTTAATGGGATGCCAGTTCTTCTGTTATTCTCTTACTTAATTATCCCACACAGGGAACAGGTGTTGGTTTTCTCTGCCTGTGAGCCCACGTGATTGGAATGTTATTGGTGCCCAGGGCGGTGATGGAAAAAACATGCAGATCGCTCACTATTACAGTGTCTGGATCTTTTATAATTGAATCAGATAAACACAACAGAACTCTTCTTTAGAATGTATATAGATTAATTCACTGTAGATTCTATTTACATACATATTCAAATACTACAGTAAAAACATGCAAAACCACGCTCAGTCTCACTAGGTTGATTGTGTGTAAACATCAGACTGCTTAATTGATTGATTAGCTCATTGATTGGTGGCAGGTTTTGTTTATGTTTCTGATGCAAGATATTCCTGAATGGCTTTCTTGACATAATTCTTTGTAAAGCATATCATTTTTGTTGAGACTTGGTCTCTGTTCATCAGTTTTTGTCTGTCCCTGTGAATGAGCTTTGACCGGGGCAATTTGTCCATTTTTGCCATATGATGTCATTGTTTTTGAGAGTGTTCCCCTTAACACATTCAGCCGCAGTGCAAAAATTTAGACAACGATTATTTGGCCTTTTGTCTACTACATCATGAGATTCATATATCAAAATGCTAAAGCTCAGGACCCATTTGCAACAAACTCCTAAACTAAGAAAACCCTTAATTATAATTATAAACTAATTATTGCTAAGTGTTTTCACTAAGAGGTTTATTGCTTGCAACCAGTTGCATTATACTGTTTTATAGCTGACACATACACTGTAAAACTCGATAATTTACGGTAACTCAAACTATTTGAGGAAACCGATTGCTGTAAACCATTTAAGTTTTAAAACCAATAAGTATAAGTACTGTAAACTCATATACATTGAGTTAAATTCACTTATATTTTAAACATTGTAGCATCCTGATCCATCATCAGTCCCCCACAAGTATGAAGAACAGATCTGTGGTTATGGCATAAGCAAAAAGAAGCAATCCTCTGTGAGTGACCAATTTAAATACCGTGTGAAGCCACAGGCCATAAATGAAGAACCACATACACATAAACAAACCCTGTGTGTTCCAACACTAGTGTTGGTTTAGTCAATCATTAGAGTAAACTCAACTTAAAGATTTTAAGTTTATTTTATTAATTCAGTTTGAATTCAGGCAATAAATCTAACTAAGTCTTAACAACTAGCTAAATGGGAAATTAAAGGGATGGTTAACCCAAAATTTTACATTTGGTATTTATTTTCATTTGTTTTGTGTTTTACTTTCTCTTTTGTGGAACACACACACACACACACAAATATATTTTGAAGAATGTTTCAACCATTAGAAAAGTCCATTGTACCCCACTGACATCCATTCTATTCTAGCTTTTTTGTGTGTGTGCATGAGTGTAAGAAAATTACGTTTTTTGGGTGAACTATTCCCCCCCCCCATATTGTTTGGTTTAGACATAGCAGATATTTTCTGTAGTCAATGCTTTCTACATGTTTGATTTGATTCGCTCACATCAACAAGGGTCAAATATTGTTCTCACAATTTGATTTAATCAGCATCTTATGATACAGTTCCTTATAAAGTTACCGATCCACTGGCGAGTAACTCTGCATACGCTCTAGTTCATTCACACATCCCTCTCTTGTATTATTGACATTCACATTCAGGATTCTGTGGCGCTTTCTAAAGCTGACACTGAAAAGATAAATCTGAGTCATCTGGAACCGTCAAGCTCATCATTCACTCTTAGTGACCACTCTTCCACTCTAACAGCAGTCAGGGTCCGCCTGGATGAGTGCGTCAGCAGTGAGGGGTGATGTTGGGTTGACTCAGGTCTTTAGTCTGGGGTGTAATTTACATCTCTTTTACCCCTCATTTGTACTGTCAGCAGGGCCCGAGCCAGGAAAGCAGATAGCCACGGTCTTGGTCTTGCGCAGGAGTTTAGCGTCTGTGGTGGAAAATGGCAAGAGGATGAGGGAGAGAGGCTGGGGTTGCGGTAGGAAGGCTTTTGGGAGCAGCCGGGCAGGAATGCTGTGGTTTCTTTCACTGATCAGTAGTTCATCACAACTGTGGAGTTTGTGCCATGCCTCTCAATTCCCACACCATCATACAGACAGCATTAATAGAGTGGTAAGCCTCTTACCCAGACGCTCTGGAGCGTGAGACTGCTATCGCTAGTGCATTTTGAATTTTTTATGTCTAATTTTACTTTTTATAGTCATCAAAATGCACCAAATCCAGTCATTTCATCAGATTATGGAGTGGCATTGAGGGAAGGTCATGTGACCTCAGCATGTGCGCACACTACTGATCTATAAAGAGAAGTGGATTGCTCATCTGATTTTAATGAGAAAACATTGCCTAACAAGTCAGCGTTTTTATATCTGAAATCTCCCTGTACATTCTTATAACGCAAAAATCGTAAACATTTAAATTGTTATTTGTCTGGAATTTCCCCTGCTTATTAAAAGTTACGTTCATCTTCATTACAGTAGTGAATATCAGATCAGCTGATGGACGAGACACCTCAACATTTGTATTACAAAATTACAAAAATTATTCTTCTGAAATCTGGATACAGATTTATGCAATAACACTTTACAATAAGGTTCATTAATTAAACATTAGTTAATGTATTAACTAACATGAACTAACAATGAGCAATACATTTGTTCCTGCATTATTAACCTTCATTAATGTTAGTTAATGAAAATACAGTTGTTCATTGTTTGTTTATGTTAGTTCACAGTGCATTAACTAATGTTAACAAGATTTTAATAATGCATTAGTAATTGTTTAACATTAACAAAGATTAATAAATGCTGTAGAATGCTGGCAGTTCATTATTAGTTCATGTTAACTAATGAACCTTATTGTAAAGTGTTACTTTGTAAAGCATAAATCTGTAACTTAATTTGTCATGTGGGCCACAGTTATATACTGTGGTTATGAAATTATTTTGTGTTATAGCTATACTATTGTTTTTATTCGTACAGTAACTGTAAATGAGTCAACAGTGTTTTCATTAACAGCATGTATTTCAAAGCTGTAAAGATAACGACTTAAACGTTGGTTAAATGAATAAATAGCTCAACAATATATACAAATAACACTTAATTAATGGAAACTGTCATGCTAGTGAAAAGCCATAGAATTTGAGCTGACCTGTAGCTTTTTACCAGTTTCCAAGATCTCCAAGAGTCTGAAGTGGATGTTGGTCAACAAAAAGACATCAGGAAATAATAGACACATGCTTTACGCTTAAAGACATGAAGCTTTATTTCAAGCATTTATACTGTCGCTCCAAGGAAAGATCCAAGGATTTTAATTCAGTATAGTGCAATATAGTAATAGGATCTTGTATGTATTGTAATATTTATTGTATATTCAAATCCATTTCTGCTATTAATTCCAGATATATGTTAATGCTTAATATTTCCTGCATAATTACGTATATAAAGAAATCTATTTTGTGTTAGTTCAGTTACCTGTATTGTTCAGTTACCCATCTTAACGATTTCTATATATATCGCTTATCCTGCTTATAAAAAAGAATTATAAGCAGGATTAACATTAAAGATAACATTCAAAATATTATTTAATGAACATACATATATCTTTAAAAAACGATTCATGTGCCACTGATACGCTGCTAATCAGGTGATTTTAGCTTAATGTTTTGACTGTAAGTCAGTGATACCCTCTGTCGGTAGGGAATAGCAAGATGGCTGCTTGAACACTTCTGGTGACTTCACCGCCTGACGGCAGTTTAGAACGCATTTCGCAATTCAGTTAGATCAGTGGCGCACACTTAAAATAGTTATCTGTGTGACGGTTCAACTTTTTTCATTCAGTCTGTCTCCTGAGAAAGCATCTGATATGCCGAAATGGGAGGGTGTTTCAGATGCTGTGGCAGATGACTCTGTTGAGAGGACTGAAGTGCACTTATCAGTGTTCAGACTGGATGTTTTGTGGCCATATACTTAGTCAGCCTGACTGTGTGTGCGTGCTTGAGTTTGCTATACATGCATACTTATACTTCCATAATATCCGGAAACTTTTGTGTTTTTCTGCGTGTTATTGTGTTCAGGTCTTGCATTTGCAGCCTCTTAAGATCCTTTTCCGTACTCAGAACAAAAGATCAATAAATCTAGGGATGGTGACTGCTGGAACACACAGGGTTTGTTTATGTGTATGTGGTTCTTCATTTATGGCCTGTGGCTTCACACAGTATTCATATTGGTCACTCACAGGATTGCTTCTTTTTGCTTATGCCATAACCACAGATCTGTTCTTCATACTTGTGGGGGACTGATGATGGATCAGGATGCTACAATGTTTCTAAGCCACATTAAAATGTACAAAAAAAAAAAATTGTAAGATTGTAAAAAATTTTAAGATATCCAGAAGTCATAAAATTACAAAGCAATTAAAAGAAATTAGAAATATTTTGCATTATGAAAAAAAAGGTGTGATCACAATAGGAATAGTGCTATACTCCTGTTATTTTGACTTTATTCTTAAAATATTACTACTTTAAAGTCATAATGTGATTTTTAATTCTCAAAACATTTTTCCCTCATTTTTTTTTAATGTTTGCACTAAAATGGTGTCGTAGGATACAGCATGTCTTTAGTTTTGATAGATAGGGAATCATAAGGTGGGTAGGTGGCATAAACATACAGCTCTGATCTACTTGAATGGGGGAAAAAAATTGAAATTTCTCTCTAATTGGGCAGGGTGGGGGCAGTGCAGGGCATTGGTGGTTGAAGGTCTCTGGGGTTGAGGAGGCCGACAGCTACTGTGCTATACTGCAGGATGGGGTGAGTGGAGGAGAGCAAAAGAGCATGTGGCGAAAATGCAAAGGAGAAAGTCAGGGAGGGTGAAAGAGCAACGGAGGAAACAGCCAAGTGCCAGTTCTCATTAATTAAACAAACATACATGAAAAAGAGCGATTAAAGGGACAGTTCAGCCAAAAATAAAAATTCTGTCATCGTTTACTCATTCTTATAATCTTCAAAAACCATTTGACTTTCTTCCAGAATACAAAGTAGAAATTTTGAAAAATATAGTCCCCCTTGCAATTACAATGAATGACTAGAGCTTTCAGGCTTCAAAAAGGACCCAAAAGCATCCTAAAAGTATCATAAAAATGGTCTATGTGACTCATGCGCTATATTAGGTATTCAAACTGTACAATAATTTTTGGTGAGAAAACAACTGAAATTTAAGTCATTATTTACTGAAAATATTGCCAACCATTGAGTCAGTGAAATTACTCGGATCAGTCTTATTTGTGACCCTGGACCACAAAACCAGTTGTAAGTTGCACGGGTATATTTGTAGCAATAGCCAACAATACATTGTATGGGTCAAAATTATAAATTTTTCTTTTATACCAAAAATCATTAGAATATTAAGTAAAGATCATGTTCCATGAAGATATTTTATAAATTTCCTACTGTAAATATATAAAAAATGTATTTTTGTGAGTGGATATGCATTGCTAAGGACTTAATTTGGACAACTTTAAAGGCGATTTTCTTTTTCAATATTTTGATTTTTTGTTTTTTTTTGTTTTTGCACCCTGAGAATACAGATTTTCAAATAGTTGTCTCTTCTAACAAACCATACATTAATGGAAAGCTTATTTATTCAACTTTCAGATGATGTATGAATCTCAATTTCAAAAAAATTGACCTTTTTTGTGGTCCAGGGTCATATTTGTGGACTAATGGTTAGTAACTGAATCATTCATGAATCAGACTACTACTTTTCTGAATGTGATCTTTTCAGTGAGTCTATTTCTCACAGAACAGTCTTGAAATATAGTCTTTGAACTATTTTTATGATACTTTCATCATGCTCTTTTTGAAGTTTGAAAGCATTAGAAACTCATATAGGTTTAGAATGATCTTTTTAACTAAAGAAGCACATAAAGGGGAAAAAAGGATTAAAACCCCAAATAAGGCTGTGACCATAAACATCAGGCTGCATTTAACAGTCTTGCTGCATTGCAAGGAAAAACTAAGCCAGGAAATGGCTGTAATCACAGCCAGCCAGGAAAACAGCACTTTGATCGAGAGCAAGAGATGGAGTGTGTGGCCACAAGCTCAGAGCAAATGATGTTAATGGTGCAGTGCAGTACAGTACAGTCCGATCCGGAACGACGTGTTATGTGTCTGCTCTGTCCGTCCTTCAGTGCCACTACACACGCAGACCTGTCTGATGCTCAAACCGTTCCATTTCCTCTGCGTAGGTGAAATACAATCTATAGTCCAGGCCTGGGTTGAGAACAAGTGGTCGAGAGCGAGACAAAGAGCAGGAACTACATACTTCAGGACAAGAGAGAAAAATAGACACTCCACATGATTCTGCATTTGTGGCTCCACTCGCACACCACTCTCATTCATGGTTGAATGATGCTCTAATTGTAGAGTGAGAGGACACTACAATTATACTACGCAAGCAGTCTTGACACATTAGAAGGATAGTTCACCCAAAAATGAAAATGTACTTATCCTCATGTCGTTCCAGACTCATATGACTTTGCAGAACACAAAAGAGGATGTTTTAAAAAATGTCTCTGAATCCGATTGAATTTTATTGTACAGACACAGTGTTATTTTGGACCCCACTGACTTAAAATAGCTAAAATAATCTTAAGAGAAATAATCTCCTATTGTAGTCCTTTTAAAAGAAAACCGTATGTTTGAAATAAAAATAGGGCAAATAAACTGACAAATTTTAATTTTTGTGACCTATCCCTTTAAACCACTGTGTGTAAATGTATGACAATGTCCACAACAACATTTGAACACCCAATGGTCTGTCCAGTTGTTTTCGATTTACTTTAAGGATTTTTAAAAATATTTTTTCCCTCGCATTCTTGTTTTAGAGCTTGTCATAACTAAACATACAGGTCTTGAAAAATGTTTAAAGTTAGGCTACCACATATATCCAGATTATTCAAGACTGTATGGACCAATGTTCTTCAAAGATTAAAATAAGGAATATCTTTATTTTAGTTGTCTTAGTGTATTTCAAAGCTTGTTTTGTCTTATTTTAAACCATTATAAATGGATAGTTCACCCAAAAATTTACTCACCTTCAAGTTGTTCCAAACCTGTATGAATTTCTTTCTTCTGCTGAACACAAAAGAAGGTATTTTAAAGAATGTCGGTAATGGGCCCCGCTGACTTCCACAGTATGGGGACAAAAATGCTTTAAAAGTCAGTGGAACCAATCTACCATTTGGTTACCAACATTCTTCAAAATATCTTCTTTTGTGTTTAGCAGAAGAAAGAAATTTGAACAGGTTTGGAACAGGGTGAGTAAATGAGGAAAGAATTTTCATTTTTGGGTGAACTAAACCCTTTAAGTCATTATTAAGAAAAAAGGGACACTTTGGGGACAGTTTGGGGACAGTTTGCTGAGGCCCCCTAGTTAGTCCTGGTGCCCTGGTTGAGAACTTTTATAGGTGTATTTTTATGGAAGGTTAGGGGAGGACACACCATCCATCCAGGAGCAAACTTGCTTCTTCAGTGTGGGTGCAATCTCCAGAAATTGGATTATAGCTATATTAGATAGCTGCAAAGTGGAAGTTGATGGAAAAGCAAATTGTTCATGACACATTTATTTAGCTAGAGCGTCGCTACAGTACATAACATCATTATATTTTCCAAAGCCTTTTTTCATTGAAGTTCCACTCTAGCCTCCAAACTTTCAGATGGCATCTAGTTATCTACAAATAACAAATTCAAGTGTTTATATTACAGTCCATATCCACCTGGAATTGTAAACAAAATACGTATGTATTTGGATCTCTACCTTTTCCCGTCCTATATAAAGAAAGCATCAGGTGCAGATGCAGTGACTCCACCCCTGTCCAAATGCAGTGACTGTGGCTGTGGCTGTGCCAAACAAAAGCTGACTAAAGATCTGCAGGTCTCCAGAGGCCTGAGCCTCTCTGAAAATTGCCACCCATTAGAGTCAACACACTCCCTCCTGCAGCGCGGCTGCATCAGCACTCTACCACAGCCAATCAATAAGTTGAAATGGAGCCCAAATTCCTGGAAAGGTGGACTCCAGAACACATTGGTCTTCACATGCACACATTATCACAAACATTTCTACAGGAGTTCAAGCAGTTACATACCTTTATGGCTAATGAGATTCTTTCATTTTTTGAGCTGTATATGTGTTACATAAGGTAAATATATTGAAGATCATTCATATTACCACTCACATTCTCATTTGTTCTGAACACAAACTTCACAAATTTAGTAAGGTTTATGCTTTCAAGCAAAACTCAGGATATATTATATAAAACCAAATGTTAATATCTTATTCAGTGTTGCCAAGTCCATGGTTTTCCTGCAGAATTGGACTACTTTTACACTGTGGCTTTGACCAAGGACCTCGATTTTTACCCCCTCGTAACATGGTTTTTACCAGGGGATTCCACCCCGGAATTAGATTTTTACCCCTGTAATGCAATTGGGCTAGTTTTGGCCGTGATTGGGCGGGTTTTCAATAGCAGTTGGGCTGATTTTTTTTTTTTTGTTACACAAACCTGGCGACCCTGATCTTATTGACTGCTGATGTTTAAATATTTTTAAATTATTATATTAATTATATTATGGCCCATATAGAGTCCACTATTGATATTACTAAATTAATAGAGATTTTAATTAAATGAAACATAATTTTGAATTTAAAGGTTTGAATTGTTGAATTGATGATTGAATTTAATGATTCTTTTTTGCTTTATTGAAACTAAAAACTTTATTTTGAAGTTTTGAAATCCCAGATTTTCCATATTGGTCTCAAACATTTTGCTTTGATGTTTGGACTAAAACATCTAAGGACTAAATTTATGCCTCCTCCTCAGATAATAGAGTGAGATGTTTTTAAGAAGTGACTTAGAATCTGCATTATCCCAGAGCACAGAGATTGTGAAGCTCAGAAAAGGGAACAATCCCTTCTGTTGCACCAGACTTATTATAAAGACAGGGCTCAAAAGAGAGTGAGAGAGAAGAAGGAAGAGCGATTTAGAAGAAGGAAAAGGATTGTGGAGCCAGAATTGGAAGAACAGCACAGCATTAGCTGATTACTGGGGACGAGGAGAGCTCAGGCTTAATATTTTGCTTAATTCAGATTTTAATTATCAATTTTGTTGAACGGTGCGGTGGCAGCATTATCAAAATGCCTCTTTATAATCTCCTGGCTCTCAGACACACCATTACAGGAATGAGTTCACACACACTCTTCAGACTGACAGGAGAACGGTTTTACATTTCAGTATTACATTCCCTCCTCTCCCTGTCAACCAATGTCAGTGTGATGGAGAGAGACACACTTAACCCAGTCAGAAACAAATCTAGAAGGCCTTTGCAGTGCTGGAAGGGTATTATGTTAATTCCCAGGATACCCTTGATGGTGAAATGCTGGGTTGACTTGATGTAGCACAACTCCTGAATTGCTCAGTTTACAGAATTACTCTGTTCAGTGGCAATCCAAGGAAGGAAGGGTGGCATGATTGATGTGACATAGAAAAACCAAGACAATACTGGTTATGATGTGTTGGTTACCATGGTAAGGGATACAGGAAGTAAATCATGTTGTTAAACATGAGACAGTACAGATGGCATGTTGAATTGGAATATGAATTGGAATGAAAGGAACGGTTTACTTAAAAAACAAATGTTTTGTGACTAACCAAAAATAAATAATTACATGATTCATATGAAATCATTGTAAATGACTCATTTAAATGGCTGGTTACATTCATTATAGCAGTTTGCAGCGTGCTTCAGAGTTCCTCTAAAACCCTCCACCTTCCCCAACTCCACCTGTATAGATCTGCTATGGGTTATTGATATATGCTATTTGTGCAGCAGCACTATAGTGTCTTACTCGCAGCAGCGTATCGGCGTATGTATTGGCATACACTACAAAAACAACAATAATCTACAGCAGCAGCAACTGACCGTTCGCAAAGACCCGCTCCCTTTAGTTACTGTTGCTATGTCTGACCAGCCATGCTGATCTCTTGCCACACATCATGTTCTCACGCAGTGAAAAATACATCACGGAGCAAAGTATTTTGGACAACGTGTCGACAGACAAGATACAGCAGGTTACTTTTGATATGATACAAAGTCTCAAATATCAAATGTAGTCATAAAGAAATTTAAACAAAAAATTGTGGCTCTTTAATGTGTCATGACAGATCGCTGTAGTTCAAGTGGCTTGTGAACCAATCTTTTCCTACTAGTTAATTTATAGCATCAAATAAACATGAATGAACATCATAAGGAATGCTGTTTCAATTGTGGAAAGACGTCAGTACACACCATTTTTCAAGTTTAAGTCCATCTACGTTAATCTACCTTAAACTCCCCTGACTGCTTTGTCAGACAAAATGGCGGATTCGGCATTATGATTGGTTGAATCGCCTGCCAATCAAACTCCTGCTGAAGGGTCAATTTAGCAGCAGCATAGCAGATCTACTCCGCAAAGACCAAATACATTAACATTGTCATATCCATTACTAATCTTCTGAGAGTTGTCATGATAGAAATTAATGAATACTATTTTTGTCACATATACCATACAATATGGGGTTTTCCCATTGGATTAATAATGGAATAATAACATTTTTATGAGTGATTCATACTGAAAATGAAATTGAAAAAAAAAAAAAAAAATTTTAAACTATATCATATGATTTAATTTTATTTTCAGTTCTAATTTGTTCAGTTCCAATGTAAATTACAATTCTGCATCCTGCTTTCTAACTCATTCAGAAACTGAATTTAAAAGTCATTCTCTGTTCAGTTCTACATGGAGTTCAACTCTGGTTTGTTGGACTGAGTATATGTCGCAGGCCTGGAGTCAGACACATGTTGCATGAAATCAGTCTTTCCATAACATACAGATCCCTGCAACAATGCACAAAGTTATATAGAATTATTTTTGCTGTCTTGTTTACAGCCTGTTTTCAAGCGATATAACATGTTAGTTTTTCTTTCTCTTCTGTATCTTCCTGTATCCACTGTGCCTTAAGCTTGTGTTTGTTCAAGACCTTTTCCCTTCCCTCCTATTTTGAGCCCCTGCTCTCCTCTGTCCATTCATCTCTCCATCTCAGATCCTCTTACACTCACCCCCCACACACGCTTTCATGTTGACTTTGTTGCTGAGTGCCGGTGAAACAGCCCACCGGCCGCTCTGAGCTGAAACACATGCTCTCCAGAAATGATGGTCGGGCCTGCCTGCAGGGGGCTGTGGGGAATTCTGTGTTTTCTTCCGTCCAACTGAGCCAACCTTAGATAACCATTCAGTCTGGTTGTTTCATGCAGGGTTGTTTTCACTGCGCTCTCTCATTTCCGTCTCACACAGCTAATGTGTTGTGTAGGCACTCATTTTGCTGGAGAGGTTTCCTACGATGGAGACTGGAGTTTCAGAGGCCAATGGCTCTCTGCCGTATGCACAAAACAGCAGGTTATTTTTTTGTACTAAAAGGCCGTTCAGTAGCCCTGAGGTCTGGAAAATCCAAAAAACCATTAGGCCTGTTTCTCTGCCCATATTAACAGGTGACAGGAGAATTCACAATGTGTTTGTGTTCAGTAAATCGGATTGAATCCAGATTATTTAAGCAGTTTATAGTTATGGCTTGGGCTTTGGCTTCTGTTCTGTGTAGTTTAATTAACATTTGAATGTAAATGTGATCCCACTCCTCATGTAAATTAGATTTCAAACATCATTTGTCATTTTTCTTTCCCATGAAAAATGTACTGTATATTCTGGAAAAAAATCTTACCAGGGTACTCTTTACGAAAATTAACCATGGTTTTATCATGGTAAAAGTTTAGTAACCATGTTTTTTGGCCGATTAATTACCATTTGTATAACCACAGTTTTACTACAAATACCGTTAAACTATGGTTAGTGTAGCAAAACCATGAATAATTTGTGGTTAACATGGTTTAACTACAATAATCATGGTTTTTTCATTTTATTTGTAGTAAAACCATGGTTAATTTTCATAATACAGATACAGGTTTAAAGGATATTGCATAAAGATATCTTATTATATATTCTCACTAAGTTCTCCTTCGCTGAAACTATCTAGCTATTAAGAGTTTAGAAAATCCTTTCTAATGTGATGAGCACTCAGTCAGTGTCCTATTAAGAGGATCCCTCTCTGTACACCACCAGCGCTTAAACATAGCTTTGCAGCTTTCGAATCAGTTCAGCCCCTCTGTTTACCAGCAATCAAAATGGAGCATCTCTTCCTGCAATTTAAGTCTTGCTGCACAAGGTGTGTGTTGCAGTTTTTCAAAAAACCTTGGCTCTCCATTTTCGTGCTTTGAGCTGTACAATTCTGGATAAATCACTGTTTCAAATAGAGATTACGATACTCCCACGATTCTGAAAACAACTAAACAAAATAAATTTTTAACAGTCACTTGTCACAACAGTGTAATCGATACAATCGTTATATAAAGCGGCAAGTTACTTTCAAAAGGTGATTTGCTCTATTTTGATCGCTACCGTAGACATCGGTGCTTATATTCAAACTATAAACTTTTATCTGTGTATTTCTGTGATAATTTGAATACTTGTTTTAACAGAAATAACAATACTGTGTCGTTGTAAAGATGTTTAATTTCTAAACATGATAACTGCTCTCTCTGGCTCAGCGGCAGTGCGAACACACATTTGAATGTTCCAGTGTGATTTTGTTAAAGGTTTAATAGACACAAGGCGAATTGTTGTCATTTAGGAATAAGATCACGTGGGTGTTTAAATCGAGATTACAACCTTTTAACGATTAATCGTGCAGCTCTGCTTTGTTGCATTGCATTATGTTACTTCAACAAATACGCAGATTTTTAATCTGCATGTGGGATATAATTGTTTCATGTGGGTGTTACCGCTGATTTGTGGAGGATACGGTAAGCAGTTACTGCCGGTTCCCAACAGCCTTTAGTTCCTGATAACATTCAGTTCCCTGCTCAAAAAAAACAAAACAGGGTAATGAATTAGGTTTTGCTTTTTCATAACTGCCACTCTTTCCTAATCTGTCGGATCCATACTGAGTGTGGAATGAAACCATTCCTCTCTTTTGTGCCCCATGTAGGTAGACAGGAGGAACAGTCTGGCATGTTGTTCACACAGAGAGCTGCCCCCCTCCAAGCACACAGCAGCACAGTATCAGGAAAGCAGATTTGCCCTGCTGTTTAGCCAGCAATAAGAGTTATAATCCCTCCACTTTAGGTTCTGTCGAATTCCATTTGGGTTGAGGTCAGCGCCATTATTTCACTGATTATTCCCCGATGAAAGTGGAAAGTTTGTGGATTAGTTCTCGACAGGGGTTGTTTCTCTGTGTATCAGCACAAATTCTAGGTCAGTTCTGCTACACAAAACATTAGCTTAATAAATTAGTTGGACTTCTACATCAACCCTTGTGTTCTGTTTGGAATCTGAGAGACCCCCAGTCTATTTTAACAGTTGATGTTAAATTAAATATTAGGGATGCACCGATACTAAGCTTGTGTACTTGTACTCGTACCCGTAAAAATACCCCCGATACCAAAGACCGATACCTTGCGTGTCGTAAGTGACAGAATTTTCCATGCACAGAGACACCGGCAGCATCAGCAGAAACAATGTCAGCCTCAGGGGTGTGGAAATACTTCAAAATTAATGATGACAACCTACACATTGCGAACTACATGCTTTCAATCACAAGTCGTTATCGATCGCGCTGAGTGACACAAACCAGAGGCGCTCTCTCTTTCTTGCGCGATCCCAGTTCTCTCAGACAGCGTGCGATCAGTTCTCCTCGCGCCTGAATGGTCAAATGCACACATAGTTGTCAAAATGTCTATCGTGTGGAGTATCTCACGTAAATACAGTCGGTTATGCCTAAAGTCGAAAACAGGAAATGTGTCAGTATCCATGGATTCGGTCTTAAAGGGACCAAACTCGGTGCATCCCTATTAAGTATGTTACAATTACTCCTGGGGTGCCCCAGACAAATAATGCTCATTCTAATTCAAATTTTTTTTTTGTTTTTTTTTTTGAGTCTATTTGGGAGTTATTTTTTAACATTTCTTTTGCATCCAAAAAGTTTTCAAAGCAAAACCAATCATTTTTTCCCTATTTGCTCTCAAATTTGTTTTTGATTGTGTTAGAAAATATTTTGCTTTGCTTTTTTGGTAACAGACCAATACATCCATCATTATCTGCTGACCCCATCCATAGCACTTAAACTTTTTAATCCTTGCGAAATAATTGGATGCACACTCTAAAACACGGTTCTCAAACAAAACCCTTTGAAGCGCTTGCAAAAAAGTTTCACAATTAAACTGTTTTCTTGCACAAATGAAAACGATTTTGAGAGCAAAACTGTTTGAGACTCAAAGTTTTGATGAAAAAAAAATATTGGTTTGACTTGCAATGCACAATAATGCACAGTTCTTTGGATGCACAATAAGGTCTCAAAATAACTTTCTAGTATTTTTTATTATATTTTTTACAATGTGTTTTTGCTGAAATCAAACTGAACCCGAACAGTCACATTTCTGGATAAAATGAATGTCTAATTTGTGATCATATTAAAGCTGCCTACTAAGTAGACAGTTCAGTACACAGTAAACCCTAAATAATTAATTGGTTTTGAGTAGGACAAACTTAAATTAAACAAATCAGTTCAGTCAAATGAACTTTTATGAGTATTTAGCACTCTCTTTTTCTTTCAAGTTTACAGAACTGATATATTTTAACTGAACTGTTTCATTGCTTTAAGTTTTATGAACTCATTTCTTTTAATTTAGACAAACTTAAGTTTAACTGAAACTGGGCTGGGATTTCAGTTTCCCAGCATGCTTTGCCCATGGCACTCAAAAGGGAGAATAAATGCTAAAGTGCAAGATTAATGTTTAGTGGGAGATTTAGTAGCTATTAATGTTTTGTTATGCTAATTTAGAAGAGTTTGTGTTAATATGGGCTTTTGGAGAGTTACTATCATGGTGACAAGTGCTGCATGTGGCTTGGTTTGAAAACAGGTATGTTAAAGTGTTATGCCATGCTATTATCAATTAGCAAGTTAGCCTTTTCTGTATTATCTAGTTATAGCTAGCTAAGTTTCCACTAATAAAAATGTTTATGTTGAGATTACATGATAATTTTAAGTTAAATGTATGAATTAGTTTACTCAAATATTTCAATTTCAGAACAATTAAAATGTTTGAGTACAAAATAAAAATCTGCTAGTTCTGCTTACTTAAACTTTGAATTTCTTAACTTAAAAATTTTTTATGTAACTGATTGCCTAAATTTTTTGAGTTTTGCTGACTTATTCAAGTTTATAATTTAAAGGGGAAATAAAGCTTAACTTCATAATTACTATTAGAAAAATACTGGTTTAGCAATGGTTTGCCAGGTACTGACACAGTCTGACATCTGGGCACAACACTGTGTCTCTCTGGGCGAAGTGTGTATGTTTGCGTTTGTGTGTGTATGTGTTTGTGCCGTCCTGTCAGGCAGTGTTTGGCTGAATCAGAGGGTCAAACGGGGGCTAGATTAGACTGGCGAGGGACTGAAACATGTGAAGCCTGTCCTTTCTGCTGCTGATAACCTCAGACAGCCACTGTTCTGAGTCAGGAAGAGAGTAGTGGGGGGCGTGAGGCACAACGTAGAGAGAACAAAAAAAGTTGGTGACCTTCCTGTGGACGAGGATTAAAGTGTGCTTCCTGTGCACATCCCCCTCTGTTCTTTTCCCAGGGTCCCTCTGACACCAGCACCGCAGTCTCAGCCTGAGCCTCGACTTTGGGGCGGGGTCTATATTTAGCTCTCCAGGGTCACACGACAGCTTGGCTAACCAATGTAGCATCTCAAAGTCTGCCCTAAACCAGTTTGAGTAGTCCTCATGTGATTAACACTAACTGGGAAGTGTGGCACGAGGCCTGTCTGCACCGGTCATATACTAACACCAACACATTCAGCAATGACAACATACTTAAAGGGTTCTCATGCTAAATTTCTGTACTCACAACAGGTGCATGTGCATATGATTTTTTTCTTACCCTTATACCAGTGTTGATGAATATGTATTATTCAAAATGAGAGGGTTAGTAATTAGGATATTACATTGCAAAAGCATCTCCATAAATTAGTTTTTCAATAAACTAGCGATTCATCACTAGAAGAGTATCTTTGCTCTTCTTAACGATTCACTCGCACCTAAAGATCTTTGAGTAAAGTCAAGTGTGCCTTTATCAAAACCAGTTGATGCACAATAAACTTCTTTGGCCTAGACTACATGTGATTGGTTATTTTGGGTGTATGCAGCCTATATATAATGTGATGTGATGCACATAATTTTTGCTACTATGAACTAAGAATTACTGTAGTGTCAATGCAATATCTAACTGAAATAATCCATTACAAAATACCAGTTTTTCATAGTTTGGGACAATTTACAACAGTGGCATGTTTAAGTTATGTAATACGAAAATTTAAGGTAATTATTTCTTGATAACAGAATATATTTGTCATTTCTCATCAAGCTGCAATTTTGTCAAATTATGCTTAAAGTGTGTTAATATTATTTAATTATGTGTATTTGGGATATATAAAACTAGCTATGAAATTAGCCTTAGCAAGGCTAAGGGCAAGTCTGTCATTTTTTTCTTAATTTGTTGTTTCCTCACTGTAATTTCCAACAGAATATGAAATACATTACATAATTTGATGTGGTAGAAATGTAGTGAAAATGTTCATGAAAAAGATCTTATGGTGCATGTATATATACTACATTTGTTATTTTTTTGCTGAAAGAAATTAATACAGTATGTGTACAGCACCAAATCAGCAGATTAGACTGATTTCTGAAGGATCATGTGACACTGAAGACTAGAATAATGGCTGATGAAAATTCAGCTTTGCCATCACTGGAATAAATGACATTTTGAGATACATCACAATAGAAACAGTAAAACTGTAATAATATTTTACAGCATTATTGTTTTTTTACATTATTTTTGATCAAATAAATGCAGCCTCAAACATTAAAAAATCTTAACGACCCCAAACATTTTAATGGTTGTGTATTTGGTGAAAGTCCACAGGGTCCAAAAGTGCCCTTAGTTGAAAAAACTGGTCACAGGCCTGAAGTCTGAGATGGGAAAAATTCTTCTCAATGTCTCAGCTATGGGCCATATTTAGTGTTATAGTGTGTTTATGTAAAGCATGTTTATATATAAGGCAGATTTATTTTGTTTTCCCTTGCTGTCGTCCTCTCAGATGGTTATTCCCGACTTAATTCCTCCTCCCTCTCTCTCTTCACTCCCTCTCTGTCTGTACAGACTCATACTCAGCCGCTGGCAGTGAGGGCAGTATCTCCACCTCGGTGGCCTCTCTGCCGCCCCAGGCTTCGGGTAGTTCGGCCCCAAACTCCCCTGGCTCCCGTCGCTCTGTCAGCACCCTGAAGAAGTGGCTGACCAATCCGGTGCGTAAGCTGAGCGCCGGGGCGACCGGAACGGCCAAAGGGGAGCGGCAGGTCCGCAAACTGGAGGGCAAACCCCCGCCTCCACCCACCAGGAGCAGCCAAGACCTGGGCAGCCCGCAAACAACAGAGGAGCAGTTCACCATTCTGCCAGTCACTGACAAAGAGCTGGTGAGGAAAATGTTGTGATATGGGATGTTTTACTTAAGCCACTCGATATTTTTCGTAATCAGTATCAAGAAGCCTTTGTATTCTGTGTTTAAAGTCACCATGAAATCAGAATTGGCCATTCTTTTTTTTAATGGAATGTGGCAGTGTTTATTATAAATGATTTATCAGTGCACATTATTTATGTCTTGCGACAACATCTCTTCTCTTCTCTGATGACGTGTTTACTGGCGTGAGGATGGGACAACCTGTCTCTCACATTAGATCCACCAATAGCAAAACGCAGTGATCCAACGATCCAATCATTTCCCGATAGACAAAATCAAGCCCCACCCTACATTTTTTTCTTGTTCATAAGCTATTTCACTTGGTTATACATCACAATATGAAAGAAAAAGCTGTCTCCCACTTAAACATCAGTTTACATCACAGTACAGATGTCTCTGTTTTTCATAATGCTGTGTTAATTGCACCACACCGTGTGGCCAGCTGCTCACTATAGCCTTGTGGTTCGCCTCTGTTCGACGTGACCTTTAATCACTAGGACCCTCTAACAAACCCGCACATCATAGTCACACAGAAAGAGGAATTATGGGTCAGCTCTATTTTGACCTCAGTATTGATGTTTGTGAAAGACCCTGAAGGTTGTGGTTCCTGGTTGTTTTAAAGAAGTATTGTATGTGTGTTTGTGCAGGAGTGGAGAGATGGCCTGCCTGCTCTCGGCGACTGCGATCCTGGTATCCTGCAGTCCTACAGCTTCCAGTCAGACTCTCCACAGGGATCCACCACACTAGGACATACACAGGTAAGTCAGATTGCCAGAATCAGACTATTGGATTCATTTTGAATACTTTTTTTAAACCGTAATTTATTTATAATTTATTTTAATTGAATGTTTGCTTAAAAAGTGTGCATGTGCTCTTTCTTTAAGTTTGATGCTTAAAGGGGACCTATAATGCCCCTTTTACAAGATGTAATATACTGTAAGTCTCTGGAGTCCCCAGAATGTGTCTGTGAAGTTTCAGCTCAAAATATCCCACAGATAATTTATTATAGCTTGTCAAATTTGTGTGAGCAAAAACACGCCGTTTTTGTGTGTGTCCCTTTAAATCCAAATGAGCTGCTGCTCCCGGATGCTTTCCAGAAGTGGGCGGAGCTTTAACAGCTTGCGCTTCAGTTGCTTAACAACAACAAAGCTGGAGAATCTCACGCAGCCAAATTGACAATTGCCAGTAACGGTGTTCAGTCTTACATTGTTCAAACCGGAGTCGGACACTGACGGAGAGACTCAGGAATTTATCTGGACGTTTCTGAACAGTTAGTGGATAAATTTATGTAGTTGCTGTGGAGTTGATTTAACTTTTGACTAGCATGTGCCGTCATGTTAATCCAGCATTGAATTCACACTTGTTTGTGAAGCAGTCCAGCATAAAATGACGGCCTGGTAACAATACTGTACTACAATTCTTGCGTGTTCTCAGGGCAGGGTTTATGTAAATTTTAGGGTTAGTGATGTCACTAACCTGGGAAGAAGCTTGCTGTAGTCCCTACCAGCCATTTGTTGTAGTCTTTAACTAGAAAATATCTCCCTGTGCATTTCAGCATCGTAACTTTGCAGATATTGTTTATGCTCTAACAGCAACAATTCACACTAAGTTAAAAAAGTGAAATAATAATCAACCACCCCTTTAAAGAATTTTTTTAAATAGAACATAATATAATTCAGGTGTCTAAGTGTAGATGCTTTTTGGGGTCACTGTAGGTGTGATCAAGGATTTTGTTCCTTGCTGTATGTGTCTCATATAAAACATCAGACTTCATTCCGCCCAGTAAAAGTCTGTGGGCACATCATCTGAAGCAGATGCTACTGCACAGAGTCTCTTAGTAAGAATGAATAAAGGAAAGAGAACAAGAACGGAGGTTAAAAGGTTGTATTAGGGGCTTTCTGTCAGTTTGCACAGGGGTCTGATGTGTTAGTATCCATGCTGAGTGTGAGAGAGGCCAGATGGTCATTTTACTGGAGGGTCATTTGTTGCCAGGCTGTCTTGTACAGGTTGAACCTTTAAAGGTGAAAAGGCACATTGATCCAACACACTTCTTCTTAAATTCTTATGTTTGGTTCTATTAAAGCAATAAGTCCCAAGAAGCCAAGGTTTACAGTGAATTTAGAACAGCTAAGGGGTGTTGTTAGGTATGATGCAGAGCGCCTAAAACCCCCTTAGCTTTTCTAAATTCACTATAAATCACAGCTTCACAGGCTTATTGCTTTTATAAAATGGTTCCACATACCTGGCAAGGTTTCATAACATAAACACACAGACACAAAAATGTAATGCCATAGATAAAAAATATTATTCTTCAACCAAGCAATGTATTTCTTTAGAAGTGCAATGGTTGCAACACAGACGCTGCAACACGCAGATGGAGTGGTGCAGTGATACTGATGTAATGTGGTCACAGATCTATGTTTGTAGAGTAATTTAAAACGGCTTAGAACGCGGCTCAACTAATCATAATCAAGAACTGGGGCTATCAGTTTTATAATTTGTATTTTCTATTTTAAGACATTTTTTATACTTTTTTTTATACAAGTCTTTTATACTCATCATGGCTGCATTTGATTGATCTGTTTATAACGTAAAACTTAAAATTGTAATTTATTCCTGTGATAGAAAAGCTGAATTTTCAGCACCATTACTCCAGTCTTCAGTGTCAAATGATCCTTCAGAAATCATTCTAATATACTGATTTGCTGTTCAAGAAAATATTATTTTTGTTGAAACCACAATGTTTTTTCAGGATTTTTGGATGAATAGAAAGTTCATTTGAAATAGAAATCTTTTGTAACATTATAAATGTCTTTACTGTCACTTTTGATCAAGTTAATGTGTTTTGCTTAATAAAAGTATTGACTCTAAACTTTTGAACAGTTTAAGTGAAAAATTCAGTTGAAACAAACAATCTATTGCTTTTATCTTCTGCTTAAATTTTAGTTATTTCCAAATTTAAAATAATTTTTAATGTTGGTCTTAGACATATTGGACCCCACTGTATATTTTTGTATGTGCGTGTACAGAGCCAAACACTGCAAAACACAAAAGCTGGAAGAGAAAGAATGCAAATCCAGATTAATGGCTAAATGTGGTAACATTCATCATTTTATTTGATCATTCCATCAGAAGTTGAGTGATGAAAGGAAAGGTAATTATGACCAGAGGTGCAGAACAACAAGGGGTGGAGACTGAGCTCTCAAGCACTGTAATTATAACTGGAAATGAATTTAATATGTAGTACAGAATCAACATGAACTTCAGGTCTAGACTTGTAAGTAATACTAATCACAACCTCAGGCGTTATTTACAAGGACAAATGATGCAGTATTTACTGAAGTTCATTTAAGTTTTATTCAAATTACACTACAATTCGAAAGTTGAAGGTCAGCATGATTTATTTCTAATTTGAAAGAAGTCTCTTATAGTCATCAAAGCTGCATTTATTTGATCAAAAATACATTAAAAGCAGTAATATTGTGAAATAGTATTAAACGTTAACATAGCTGGTTTTTATATTAATGTTAATGTTAAAGCTGCATCTGCAACTTTTTTTTTTTTTGGTTAAAAATGATCCAAAATCAATTTTTGAGCAAGTACATAACCAGCCAGTATTCAAAACTATCACCTTATCTTAGCCTGATTCACAACGTTATGCTTGTAATAATGTTTTCTAATAAGAGCGGTACTGGTGGGTTTCTGCGGGAAATTCAAGCATGCAGCCGTTCGTCTTTGTGTCATTGCGTCACGTCTGTTTACGTAAAGAACGAGTCCCAGCTAGTAGGCTATATGGAATGTGCAGGATGCTTCAGGCGGCGGATCATTTATAGCCTTTTCTCACAGCAGCTGCAATAATTAAACTTATTTTGATGGTGGATTGTAATCCAGAAAGGTCCAAATGACAATCATCAGTGACAACTGGAGATTCACCCCTAGTCAAAAGCAAAAGACTTCGGACTAAAGAGTGGCTACAGAAATTGAAATCTACAATTAACATGAATGCACACTAAATACACATAGTCATGCAGTGACTATGTGTATTAATAATAATTTGCATGGTTTGACGTGATCCGAGCTGAGCGATCGTCAGATTTAATCACCATTGGCAGAGCGATTTATTGCTTTTTTTCTCAGTTGGTCAGAACAAAATTGGCAGACATTTTACTTACTTGTTCAGATTACATTTTCTGGTGATAATTCTTATTTTGGTCATACTTCCAAGATGTAGAATCTGTGGTGACTGACAGCAAACATCAGATTCATCTGTGCTGAGGAGCCGTGCCGATGCACAACCCACATAAAGATGATAATTCTGCAAACAACTGCAATTGCAGGTTTCAAACAGAGATGGCGACAAAGAGGCACAACTTGCAGACTGCAGCTTTAAAATATCATTTAAAATAAAAAACTTTTGTAACATTTGGAATGTCTTTTACTTTTTATCAATTTAATGTGTCCTTTCTGAATAAAAGTATTAATTTATTTAAAAAAAAAAAAAAACAACAACACTTACTGACCCCAAAAAAACACTATAAAATAAGTTAATAGTGCTAATGGTCAACCAATATAGCAAATTCTCCCCCTTAATATCTTATGCAGCTGGGATTTTTTCCTTACATAGATATTTACATATTCTTTAATGGAAAAAGACAAACATTCTCCGGTGTTTATTGGGGTTAGTTACTATTGGTGTTGCTCTTTAGTGTTATGTGTTACTCTAAGACTTCCTGTTGGGGTTTTAGTTTATATCATATTCATTTCTGTCTCTGATTCAGCTCAGCTGACAGCCCGCTTTGTACCTGACACAGAAAGATTTGCTGTGGGGATCCAGCGTGAGTTTATTATTTGTTGGCTAATGGAAAATTCCTGAATGAATATGTAAGCACTCCTCGGATCCAGCCTGTCTCCTGGACGGAGGAACGCAGCATATGTTTATCAAACTGCATGTTTTATTTTATTCCCCACACAAACGGAGGTCTGACACAGCAGTTTGAGCAAGAGACCACTGATGATATAACTGTAACGTGAGTCTGTGTGTACCCTACATAAAAAGAAGGTTGGATCACCTCCCTCTGCTCAAGCTAACTTTAACAATTTCCTGTAGAAAAATAACAACCAATATGATCCCAGCTTTTTATTAAAGGTCCAAGTAAAGACTCTGGGCTTCTGGGTGAAGATAAAAAAAGGGGAAAGTGCAAGAGGGGGGTTCTCCTGCCGGCTGTGCCAAAAAACATCTGGAAATGATCTGAGTAGACCTGTGAGCCAGGCAGGAGTGATCACACTCCTCTAAAACGCACAAACACCACCCCGCACTAGAAAACAACACAACAGTGCAATATAATACTCCAACAGGCTTGACGGCATACACGCAACAGCAAATTGTGGGGCGTAACGCTGGAATACAACACAGCTTGATGGAACAATACAACACAATATACACATGATTTTTAAGGTTTTATTTTATTTTTTAAAGCAATCACTCAGGAGGGACATATTAAATTGATTAGAGGCAGTAAAGACAGAAAAGAGCAACCAGAGCACATTATTCAAAATGTCTCCTTTTGTTTTCCACGGAAGACAGAAAATCACACATATTTGAACGACATGGAACATGGAGTAAATGATCAAATGATGCAAGGAACTTCCGTTCATTGTAATCCACATTGTTTCTGTAGAATAGACTGTGGCACATTTCTTTAACAAAAAACAATAACACCATCATAAACAAAGGAAGTGTTTTGTAAAGCACTAATGAACAAACAAACTGAAAAAAAGTGATATGAGAATAGATGGATGAAGATGTGCTATCCATCACAAGGTCTGAGTAATGGAATCCTTGTTTTGAGGAGAATGTGTGACGTTATAGATGAAGGCATGTATTGTGAGTTCTCACAATACATGCAGAAAGAGAGTGAGAAACCAGGGTCCTGAGAATGAAGATAAAGTGATGCTCCACAGGTGACTGTGATGTTAACCAAGCAGCTAAACAGCTTTGGTTAAAGGGTAGATCCTATCTTGCCTTTAGTGCATTTAAGAGGCAGGGAAACACAATAAATAAGTGTAATTGCTTTTTCTGTTTGTTCGTAGAGGTTTTTGATTCCAACAAAAGGAGAATATGTCTATTGATGTACACTACTGCAGACACACTGCAGGGAGAACAATGGCCAGTGGTTCTTTTTGTCTTTGCAGGTACATATTTATGGCCTTTGCCCCTGGCAAATACTAATTTCTTCATTGACTGTGTGTATATTCAAGTCTGCCATTGATTTTGTCATACAACAGCAGTGATGCATATGTTATGCCACACAGAGCAGTCTGTTAGATGACAGTTAATATTAGATGACAAACGTGAACCCAGTTGTGGGTGTATTGCCTACATTGTGGGGACCATATGGCTAAATTAATATGCTAAATAAGGTCTTAAAGGGATGGTTCACCCAAAATTTTTTAATTCTGTCCGTCATTCCAAACCAGTGTTTTTTTTAGTATTAATAGTATACTATTATAGTATTTATTAAAGGGTTAGTTCACTCAAAAATGAAAATTCTGTCATTAATTACTCACCCTCATGTCGTTCCAAACCCATAAGACTTTCGTTCATCTTCAGAACACAAATTAAGATCATTTTGATGAAATCTGAGAACTCTCTGACTCTGATTTAACTACCACTTTCAAGGTCTAGAAAAGTAGTAAAACATCGTTAAAATTGTCAATGTGACAGCAGTGGTTCAACCTTAATTTTATGAAGCGACGAGAATACTTTTTGTGCACAAAAACAAAACAAAAATAACGACTTTATTCAACAAATTCGTCTCTTCCCTGTCATTCTCTTACGCTGGTTTATGTTCAGCACTTCCGGGATCTACGTCAGAACGCCGGCTCGTTATTGGCCGGCTCCTGCGTCAGCATCACATGCGTGCATCGTGCTGCTCACGTGAACAGTGTCGGCCAATACTGAGCCAGCGTTCTGACAAATTAGTTGAATAAAGTCGTTATTTTTGTTTTGTTTTTGCGCACAAAAAGTATTCCCGTCGCTTCATAAAATTAAGTTTGAACCACTGCAGTCACGTGGACTATATCTTAATTTGAAGGTCTTAATATTAATATTTCAGCTTTTATTATTATATTTTCAGTTTTAGTTTTGTTCTTAATTTCCATTATATGTTTAATAATCCATTTAATTATTTTATTTAATATTTTTTCCATTAACAAAATTCTTTTTAATACTTTCCATTTAGTTAACAATAACACCATTGTTCCAAGCCTATATAAAATTCTTTCTTTTGTGGATATATAATGAGAAATGTCTGTTTTTGTTTTTGTTTTTTGTCCATACAACGGAAGTGAATGTTTACTAAAACTATTTGGTTACTGACATTCTTCAAAATATCTTCTTTTGTGTGCTGCAGAAGAAAGAAATTCATACAGGTTTAGAATAACATGAGGGTGAGTAAATGATGACAATGTTCATTTTTGTATGAACTACCCCTTTAATGACCCTCCCTTTTAATCAGATATACAAAGGTATAAAACTGCCCAGTATAAAAACATGTGAGCATAGATAATATCGGAGTGATTTTTAGCACAAACCTATGTGGTATCATTCATGCCTGTAGCACAAATGGTGTAGAGCAAATTACTTTTTAAATATTTTTGTTTAGGGAAATCCTTAAGCATGACTGTGAGGGACGTGACAAAGTGTGAGGATTTATAGCATAGTTTATGTCCTAGTGATGTGGTTAACAAACACATTAACAAAGGCAGGACGTCTTCAGACTTCCTCTTTCCGTCTCAAATCATTGAACAAGTTGCAGGGCTGTCTGCACGTCTATCCTCCGCTTAAACAATGGTGAAAATCAACCAAAACAATTTGACATGAGTTTCTATGAGAACAAGATGACTTCATGGGGTCAATGGCATTGAGATTCAGGGTAGTGTATCTACTCTGTCTCTGTGGTGTCATGATTATTGGTAAGCGCTGAATACCTGTTATCATTCAGTCACTGTCACCAGCAGACCCAGTATGCTCCTTTCCTGTCACCTAGGCAACCTGAGCTATTACAACAGCTCGTATCTTCCCACCCCGCTCTCTCTCCTCTGTATTATTCCTCTCTGTCCCTGTAGCCATCCCCGAAGCGAATAACATTTCAGCATTATGTCTCATCTCTTATACACAGTTATCCCCTCTGTGTCTGTAGATCACCCCGTGCACCAGCCTACAGGCTGACGACAATGGCTCTGTGTTGACGGATGACAACTCCAGCCAATCATCAACCACCATAGACAGTGAAGAGGATCGGAAGAGTGCCTTAGAAAAAAGCATGTGTGTGTGAAATCTTCTTCATTTGCAACTTGAGTTATGTAACCAAAAAAAATTCATATTTTAGTCATCTTATGTAACAGAAATGCTTAATTTAGATCTTTTTAATACTGTATTACTTTGAGATTTAAATAGCAAAATTTAACAGAGCACACCTCAGATGTTCATCAGTACACCAGTACGTCATCCCTGATGGAAAATCCAGTTTAAACTAGTAGGTGGTTTATTGACTACTTCAAGCTGGTAGACTGGCAGACTAGTCATAACAGCTTAAGGTGGTCAGACTGTTTTTTTTATCATGGTAGCTGGAGGATCATGACCATCTAATTGACCATCTTAGATAAACTAATGACAAAACTGGACTCAATATGACCATCTTAGACCAGCTAGAAACCAACTACCAACTTATAATATGTCAGCTAAAGATCATTTTAAACCAGCTAAAGAAAATCTTAGTCCAGCTAATGACTTTCTTAGATTAACTAATGACCAGCTTGGACCAGCTAATGACCATCTTAACCATCTAAAGACCAACTAAATATCATCTTAAACCAGCTAAAGATAATCTTAGACCAGCTAATGACCAGCATGGACTGACTAACGATGTTCGTAACCAGCTAGGAACCAGCTACCGGCTGGCCATAATATTAGGTCAAACTGTTTTTTGGAAAATAGTAGCTGATAGACCAGCTAAAGATCATCTTAAACCAGCTAAAGATAATCTTAGACCAGTTAATGACCAGCATGGTCCGACTAACGACGTTCGTAACCAGCTATCTCAAATTGGTTTTTGGAACATAGTGATGGTAGACCAGCTAAAGCTCATCATAAACCAGGTAAAGATAATCTTAGACCAGATAATGACCACCTTAGATGAGCTAATGACCAACTTAGACCAGCTCATGATCATTAACCAGACAGAGACTAGCTAAAGCTCATCATAAACCAGGTAAAGATAATCTTAAACCAGATAATGACCAACTAGAAACAAGCTACCATGTTCCAAAACAAAGCTAGCAGCATAAAATGGATTTTCCAGCTGGGATATTCACCCATTTCGATAAAACAGTCCCTTCATCTGGCCCACAAATAGCTCCTTGATTATTAATATGCTGCGCCAGTCAGAGCTCTGCTAATATTACATGCTATATTACTCACAGCACATGTTTTGAGCTGTCAGATATTGTTAATGTTTTGAATGAAAGCTGACTACTTCTGTTCTGCAGGTATGTTCTGAAAGAATTGATAGAGACAGAAAAGCTGTATGTAGCTGATCTAGGACTTATTGTGGAGGTGAGCTTCTTTTGGGGGGTGGGGGGTTGAGTTTAAAATATCTATTAACAAATCGCATGTGGATTTGATCAACTCTGTTATGGAACACTATCAGTTTTCCTGTAATCTTAGAATGATTTGAATGCATTTCAGAGCATTTAATCACCACAGAATTAGATTTGATATATCAACTGACTTGAATTCCTCTCAGCTGTAATACTGATCACAGTATAAATTAAAATAATGGTGCCTGGATTTAAAATATCTGCAATATGATGATCTACATGTTTTTATGAGGGTGATATTTTATCAGTTGAAGTGCCTCAGATTTAATAATAAGTGTTTTTATGGGTCATGAACTGTGTAAGTTCATCATGTTCTGTCTCTCGCAGGGCTACATGGCCACTATGAGTGCTAAAGGAATTCCAGAAGACATGAAGGGAAAAGACAAAATAGTGTTTGGGAATATTCATCAGATCTACGACTGGCATAAAGAGTGGGTTTATTTGCAGTTGTGTGTATCATGAATCTGACTTTCAGTATATTCCTAAACTTTCCTTTT
Source organism: Elopichthys bambusa (assembly GCA_037101425.1). Classification (NCBI taxonomy): domain Eukaryota; kingdom Metazoa; phylum Chordata; class Actinopteri; order Cypriniformes; family Xenocyprididae; genus Elopichthys; species Elopichthys bambusa. The sequence goes on from CM074451.1 coordinate 15,010,899, forward strand.
TTGGGGGGGGGGAATGTCTGGAATTTAGTCCATGCAGACTCCATATGGTCTTGCTGATGACTTATGGTGAGCTGTATGTCTGATCTCTCCTCTGTTCTGATCTCAGTTATTTCCTGGGTGAGCTGGAGAAATGTGTGGCCGAGCCTGAACGACTGGCCCAACTTTTTATCAAACATGTAAGTCTCTCTGTTATTCTCAAGACTGAGCAGAACCTCCTCTCACTTTGAGTAAACCGAGCTGAGAAAACACAGAGGTTTTTAACACGCACAACCATTTTAACACCCCATTTATCCTCCCATCATCCCACTCTATTTTTGTCCCCCCGTTACCGATACAGCCCATTTAAGACTGTGTATTTGCTTGTGTGTCCATTGGCTCACCACCACAAGGGAAAAAGAGGCGGGAAAAAAGGTATAACAAGCACGGCTATGTCCTTTGATAACATTGGTGCTTTACACAACAAGTCTATTTCTGGACTTCAGTCCTACACTGTGGACATACACACAAAAATAACTCACCAAGAAGAAACAACACAATTCCCGGTGCCCACAGGCGTACATGTGAAAGATTAAAATGTGCAGATTTACAGTTGTGGAAGTACTTCACAGTGGCAGTAATTTGTTTAAAGCTGCCACATGCTGTGATATAAGTTTTGGTGGTGAATCAAAGTGTTTTGCTTTAATAAAAAGCACCGAATTACTGTACAAATTGGCGTCTGCCAGCGTTTGCCCCTTTCTACCGTTTAATGAGTCTGAGCCCTTTGGGTAACATAAAAGGCTTGAGGGGAATAAAGAAACTTAGAACACAAATCTAAAGGTTGAGTCGAACTAGTGTAGTGGGAAATTGGCTGGTAATGAGAAACAGTAATGGAGGGCCAGGCTCACTCTTTGTCCTGTCCCCACTCTTTCTTTTTTTTTTCTTTTCACAAACAAGACCCCCCCTCTCAAATTTCCTCGGCCTCTGCTCTCAGCCCCTCTTTTAACTCATACAGTACATTACAAAGTTGTGAGACACTAAAGTTATGTCATTACTTCCCAACTTCCAGTCAATGATGTAGATAAATTAAGACAATGGGTTGCACAATCCTTCAGCTGGCCTTAGTCTTATAAGGACATGTCACTGAAGTCATCTTCTGAATCAGTATTGTTGACTGTTTTCCATTAAAAATTAACCAAACATATTACATGGATATTAATATATTATATTAAAATATAATATATATTTATATATACAGTCAAACCAAAAAATTTTGATATTTTTACTAGTGGGTGCAGGACACTATAGTTCATTTATATAAGTGAGGATAGCAAAATAAAGTAAACTGTGACATATTATACCCAAAAATTCTTCATACAGTGAACTACCAGTATAACTGATAAAAATTTGGAAGCAAAAATTATTCAGACACTTTGACCTGACCATGTTTTGCTTGAGTGTTATCTGACATAATTAAGATAAACAAATTTCTGACACAGTTTAACTCTGAGATCTTGTCATATTTTATTACCATTTTTTTTAAAACTATAGTGAATAAACTGAATTAATGAATGAAATGTTCAAGGTGTCTGAATACATTTTGATTTGACTGTATATTGTTGTATATATTACAAACTACTTAAAAATAATAATAATAATAATTAATTTTATTTTTTAGTTTATTCTTATATTTTTCTATTGGCAAATAGTTAGAACAAATTAGTGGGGTTTATACTTAAAACAAGATGGTAACATTTGTTACATTTGTTAAAATACAAAATGTTTTACAGCAATATTAAAGTAGGTTAATTTTTATTTAAATGCCAAATTAATAAACATTTTAAAATTATACTATTGTCTATTAATTTGTGTTCATTCACAATACTTTATAAGGTTTAAAACTTTTATTAAAGTTAATTAAATTTACGTTTTAAAAATGTTAGTTTAGAAAATAACATTACTTAATGAATACTGTAAAAATATTGTTCATTGTTATTTTTCATTGTAAAATGACAGAAATGCTGATTAAGAAATGAATTTTGTGCGGTGTTAAGTCACATGGTCCATATAAAGCTCTTAGAGTCTATTGTCAGAACCATTCGACGTTTATCCAATCGGCCTGTCTCCAGGCAACTCAGTCTGTGTATTAAGTGTGTTTATTTGTGTGTGTGTGTGAGAGAGCGAGCGAGCGAGAGACGTAGTGTCCAGTTATAACATCCTACTACCTGAATGCAGTGAGAGAGAGAGAATGGGGCTCTGATTACATTGAGGATAATTGGACTGAATTATACATGGCCTTCTGCTCACTCTCCTACATCAGTGTTTTGTAATCTCTCTCTTTCTATGCAGTCACAGCACGCTGCTCTTATACTGCAGACAGAGTCTGTTTCAAACTTATTTAAACACTTTTAGCAGCTTGAAAATTTTGAACAAATCACCTCTGTCATGATACATGTCCACTGCTGCCTCATGTCTCTCTCTAGCTGCATTTACAAATGTGATCAGGAAAGAATGATTTGACTAGATAAGATACCAGCAGTGGCCAATTTATCAACCTTCAATAAATACATATTTTTACTTAAATGTCTTTGATATATTTCAGTAACATCATGGTTACGGTTTTATCTTATTGGCAACAATAGATACAAAATATCAAACTAAGTGGTTTCTGCAAACAAATTATACTTTTTGATTTTGGTGGCTACTTGCCCTCAAGATGTTCTAGCAGGGTCATCACATAAACAATCGACATAGAAAGTGACTGAATATGGTTTATTTCATTTCAACAGTAACTGTTGTATCAGTAACAGTATTAGGGGTTGAACGACTTCAGATTTTTTAAAGTCGACATTTATGTGATTAAAGTCGAGTCGACGTCGACTAGTCGGCGATGATGTCATTAATGAACAAATAAGGGGCTACACAGAACACGCCTTTCCATTCCAATGCGCTACTTTTCCATTGTTTTTCTATGTAAACGCGCTATAGACAGACGCATGTCCGTTGCGCTCATGTCTTGCAGCGTCTCGCGCATGATATGGCATTCTAAAAAACACGGCGCTCAAGTTCAAATCAGTTCAACTTTTCTTTTTCTTTTTTTTTTTTAAAAATGCGTCTCGAGATCTTGCGTTTTTTCTCCCATTCCACTGCCGCATCTTGCGTCTTTTAAAGTAAAAATGCGTTCTGTGTAAATGAGCCCTAAGTCTGAACCTCGAGCTGAGGTTGCCTTGTGCACAGCTGATGGTTCCCACAAATATTTCTCCTACATAACAGCTTATTTTGATCAGTTTTCTTTGGGTCGTTATATTTCTCACAGATTTCTGCTTGTTCTAAATCAGATACAGATAATGTAGCACAGTAAAGATTACACTTATATGAATGCATAGTGAAAGAGCGAGTGTGTGAATTAATTCTACCTGGCAGCTTCTCTCTAGTGAAGCTGTGGGTTTTAGTTACTAAGAAATATATGCTATAACTTTTCAGTTTCTAAGCTATTTTATTGATAAATCACAGAACAGTGTTGACAATACATTTCTGTGTATGTATATAGTCGGTGTAGATTAGTCGGTGCAACCCCTAAACAATATATATGTATATGTATATATATATGTATGTATGTGTATATATATATATATATATATATATATATATATAATGTATATATTAGATAGATTGTTTAGGGGTTGCACCGACTAATCTACACCGACTATATACATATACACACACATATATATATATATATATATATATATATATATATATATATATATAATTTGAACAAACTTGGGTAACACTTTAGAATACTGATCCTTCATTAATGAATAACTACACAGGAACAAATGAGTAATGCATTATTAACACTCTAGTAACTACTATTAACTAACAAGATACTCTGATTAATGAATTAGTAAGTAATAGTGCTCAGTTGAAGGTGGTAGTTCACTATTAGCTAATCAGTAACTACTTTTTTTTCATACCCAGAGAACTACTAAGAACTACTAAATACAGGTTCATAATTAATGTGAATAATGCATAATGTATTGTTAATTCTAAAGTGAAGGTCATAGTAACCCACTAGTAATGACTGAAATATTACCAAATCCTTCAGAAGGAATTACTAATTATTTGGATCAGTATTCTAAAGTGAAAAACATGATAACTCTCTAGTAACTACTGAAGTCATTGTAAACTTTAGAGGTTTTTGTAAAGTATTGGATAGTAATAACTCAAGAGGTACTACACAATTCTAAAGGAACTACTACTTATTTGGATCAGTATTCTAAAGTGAAGATCATGGTAACCCACTAGTAATTACTTAAGTGTTACCAAATACATCAGAAGGAATTACTGTACAAAACTGTACAAAAACCTCCAAAGTTTACAATGACTTCAGTAGTTACCCAAACTTGTTTTTGTGAAATGTTTTGCTTGAAAAGTTTGCTGTATTTCATTAAAATAAATATCACTTGGTTTGATATTTTGTTATATAATTTCAAGACATTCAAACATGTTTACTGTGGTTGAAGTGTATATATACTTTTTTGGGTCCACTATATAACTACTTAGCTAATTCACTCTGTTCTCTCCGTTTGCACAAACTACAGGAAAGACGGCTTCACATGTATGTGGTATATTGCCAGAACAAACCTAAGTCTGAGCACATCGTGTCAGAATACATCGAGACCTACTTTGAGGTAAGTGCGTGTAAAGAGCAAGCACACAAACACATGCATACACGCTCTAGTGGAGTCCTCAAAGACACAGGTTAAGCACAATGGTCTGTTTTGGTCGCACAGGCCCATCTGTGTAAATATCTCAAGGCAGACTGTCTCGCTCTCTTTCCATTTGCACCGTGTGTGTGTGTAATAATCGCTCAGTGGACATGAAGGGCCCGACTGACCTATCAATTCTTGGAACAGACAAAACAGGGAGATGCTTGATCGAAAAGTTTGACACTTAATGGATACTTCTCAGCGCTGTGCCAAAACATTTAGAGGTTTGATAGCTGCCATTACTTTAGGGGATAATGGATCAAGGAGAGTGTTTGAGTGGAATACCAGCAAACCAATGCCTAGCCTAATGCATACTGTGCAGTACTGTATACTACCTACTTTTTTTTTTTTTTTTTAGTATTTTAAATTGTAAATGATGCATGTTTCCTTCAATAGTTAACTGATTTTTGTTGCATAACCCAGGGCTGCCAACTTTTGAATTTAGGGGGGTGTAAAAAACAACAACCTTGCGTCACAATAAGTGTATTGTGATTGGTAACATTTGGTAACTAAACAGAATTTCATTAGAATATGTTACAATGTTTACATGGTACAAGTAGGCTACTGTTTTTATTAGTAATTTCACGATTTCAATTTATAAGCTTGCGATTTGATTTATCTGGATGAATATCAGGTACAGTAACTACATGTTACTGTACAGCATATTTAAAAGCGCCAAAACTATATTTTTGTCACAGTCACAATCAACAATTTTTTGTTTTTCATAATAAAATTGACAGATTTTGAAAGCTTAGATTTTGCGCTGCGCAGAGGCATATGACATTAAAGTACCGCGAGAGCGATTCAAAAGCATAAAGGCTTGTTCAAGATGCATCGGCGCTGTGCAAGAGAGCATCGGAGAGCATACGACTCCTTGTGCTTTTGAATTGTTCTCGCGGTAGCTCATTTGGGTATTCCATGAATTTTATACTGCACATGGTATGCATACTGCAAAAAATTTGTATTATTGTATGCTATGCAGAACATTGGTTTTCTCTCTTTGAGCATAAAAACAGTCAATCAGGTGAATATTTTTTGTGTGCAGGAACTGAAACAGCAGCTGGGTCACAGGCTGCAGCTGAATGACCTGCTCATCAAACCCGTGCAGAGGATCATGAAGTACCAGCTGCTACTGAAGGTGAAACTGAGTGCAACACACAGACGCACACAAACACACATCACACACATTCTTGTGCACTCATGGCTTATTCTATTAGGAGTGTTGGGGACCATGTCAAACCAATTCCACATTCATAAGTAAAAGTAGAACATCAAAATATTAATGGAGATGTATTTAATTTTAAGATCAAGTAGAGAAAAAAATGCCCAATCTTTGTACATTGACCACTTAAATTTAATTTTAATTTTTTACATGATTTTTCTGTATTCGATAATTAATTCTATATATAATCAAACAATACTTTAAGTGGTTTCTGTTTTAAACTACCTTTCAAAAGTTTGGGGTCTGTACGATTTTTTTTTAAATTGTTTTTGAAAGACTCTTATGCTCACCAAGGCTGCATTTATTTGATCAAAACTACAGTAATACTGTGAAATATTATATTATTACAATTTTAAATAACTGTCTATTTTAATATATTTTACATTTCTTTCCTGCGGTGGCAAAGCTGAATTTTCAGCAGCATTACTCCAGTCTTCAGTGTCACATGATCCTTCAGAAATCATTCTAATACACTGATTTGGTGCTTGAGAAATATTTCTTCTTAGTATTAATGTTGAAATGTTTTCATGGAAACAGTGATACATTTTATTCAGGATGTCTTTACTGTCACTTTTAATCAATTTAATGCATCCTTGCAGAATAAAAGTATTAATTTCTTTTAAAAAAAAATCTTACTGACCCCAAACTTATGAGCGGTAGTTTATATTCTGCCGTTGTTGGCAATCACTGCTTGGCAGTTTTTGTATGCTGATGCCTTTGGTGTTACACTTGTCACAGTAACACCACAGTCCTGTTACTAGTCACCACATATCTTTTTATGGAAGAGTAATAGTAAAATGTTGCCAACTGTCATACTGTGAAATTTAACTAAAATCTCAAAGGTTCTTCTCAGCTGCTTTGCAAGAGTAGAATCACCCACATTTCTTCTCATGTTCATGTATCTGCGATCTTGCTGCACAGAATGCCAGTATTAGTTTCCACACACAAAAAGCCATTAGTACAAATAGACCCTAAAAACAAAAATAGAACATTCTAGAGCTCACGCTGTGTGTCTCGCGACAGGATTTCCTCAAGTACTACACAAAGGCTGGGATGGACACTGAAGAGCTGGAGGTATGAGTCACTCAGACACTGTAATTATGCATGTTTTATTTCTCAAGACCAGAAGAAACACATAATCCCACCAAGGAACATTGTGTGATTCCTTGACCCTGCCAGCATGTCTTTTTTTTTTCTTCTTCCCATTTGGTTCAATATGAGTCAGAAATCTGCAATACTGTACTTTCTCATAGGCTTAAGTAAAGATTTGAGGTCTGTTTCCACACATTGCACTCTCTCTCTCTCTCTCTCTCTCTCTCTCTTATTCTGTCGTTCTACATCTTTCTCTCTGTCTTTCTTTCACTCTGGAACAGAAAGCAGTGGAGGTGATGTGTTTTGTTCCGAAGCGCTGCAATGACATGATGAACGTGGGTCGGCTGCAAGGCTTTGAGGTATGGCGCCAGACTCAGGCTGTGGTTTAAAGCTGTCGGTCTGTGGAAATTCTGAAAGTGACTCTGATCCCCTGAAGCAGGGGTTTTCAAACTGGGATCTGCAGGGGGAAAAAATGCATTAAACTGATAAAAAGTGAAAATGTACAGTAAAGACTTTCATATTGTTACCAAAAAATATATATATATTTCAAATAAAACTTTCTGTTCATCAAAGAATCCTAATCATATATATATATATATATATATATATATATATATATATTAGCTGTGTTTATATTTTAGAAAGGGGATCATCATATTTGGGGGTACCAAAGGGTTTGAAAACCCCTGCCCTAAAACCACATTTTCTCTTTTTTAGGGGAAGATCACGGCACAAGGAAAACTTCTCCAGCAAGACACGTTCACAGTCACAGAACAGGACAGCAGCTTCCTTTCCCGCGCTAAGGAGAGGCGGGTTTTCCTATTTGAACAGCTTGTTATCTTCAGTGAGCCAATAGACAGGAAAAAAGGATTTTCTCTACCTGGATATATTTTTAAAAACAGTATTAAGGTGAGTTACCCCATTAGAGAAAGTTATTATCATATAAAGGCCCTTTCACACTGAGCGCGACGTGACAAAGCAAAGTGAATCACTGACGAACAGAGCTTTCACACCAAACACGGAATGATTGATCGCCTTCAGCTAATGCACAATAGGTGGCGATGACCGAGAATAAATTTTTCCTCATGTATTTATCTCGTAGGTTTTCCCATTTGGCTTTAACCTCTTCCGTTACACAACATACAATAGTATATTAAAGGGTTAGTTCACCCAAAAATGAAAATTCTGTCATTAATCACTCACCCTCATGTCGTTCTACACCCGTAAGACCTTCGTTCATCTTCGGAAAACAGATTAAGATATTTTAGATAAAACACGATGGCTCAGTGAGGCCTGCATCGCCAGCAATAACACTCCCTTTTTCAATGCCCAGAAAGCTATTAAAAACATATTTAAAACAGTTCATGTGACTACAGTGGTTCAACCTTAATATTATAATGCGACTAGAATACTTTTTGTGTGTGGCAAAAATAACAAAATAGCGACTTTATTCCACAATATCTAGTGATGGGCGATTTCAAAACACTGCTTCATGAAGCTTCGATGTTTAACAAATCATTTGTTTAGAATCAAGTATTCTCGTCGCTTTATAATATTAAGGTTGAACCACTGAAGTCACATGAACCGTTTTAAATATGTTTTTAGTAGCTTTATGGGCATTGAAAAAGGGAGTGTTATTGCTGCCAATGCAGGCCTCACTGAGCCATCGGATTTTATCAAAAATATCTTAATTTGTGTTCCGGGTGTGGAACGACATGAAGGTGAGTAATTAATGACATAATTTTCATTTTTGGGTGAACTAACCCTTTAAGATAAATAAAGTTTGATACTATGCAAGAAACACAAACTATCTATAATGCTTACGAGATCTTATGACAATTCTTTTGACCAAATACATCGTAAAATATTGCAGATGGGTAACAGGATTATTAGGGCTACAATTAGCATTAAGCTAAACATCATAGCTTCTTGTTTGAGATTATTACTGTTTTTGCTCAAACCCCACTTTAAACCATCAGTGACTGTTAATTACTTCTGACTGCAATCTAAAGTGGATTTAAAAAAAAAAAATGAACAGATGTGCATTAATTGTAGTGTTTTTTTTTTTTTAATAAACTGAATGCTACACCTGCTTGGCATTTCTCATTCTTTATTGTTATAAAAATACCCTGAGCCGCATCTGTAGAAACGTTTCTCTCTTAGTTGTTTATGTGTGGAACAGTGCAGCACTCAGAACGAGGAAATGAACACAACGTTGTCATTTGGAAAGGGCTGGAATATTATTGACAGCTCTAGAGCAATTGAGCTCTCTGACTCATAACACGCTGTACAGAAGAAAACAGCGCTCTCTACGCTGTTTCAAGCTCTTCAGATCTCATAATTCAGTGGAAAATGAAGAGAAATTATCTTCTGTATAAAGAACATGTGAGAATAAATCTGTTCTCAGACACCAATGATTAAAAGAACTCTGCATCCATTGAATGCTACACTTCTCTTCCACTAATTCTCTCTTCCGGAATACTTTTCTTCAGTGTTTACACTGATTTTCAAAACAGCGGCACTAATCTCACCCTTTTGTGCAACAGCAGCAGCTCCGGGTATGTGATCTAAATCTCAAATCTCAAATCTCATTGGATGGCCCATTTCATCGCGGTGATGGGGGAAAAATCGACACGCTAGTCGGAAAAAAAAATCTTGCTTTGTCAGCCGGTTGTCACTCGGTGTGAATAGCTCTTATAGGGATCTATTGTTTCGACTGAAGAGCGTCATCACATCATACATTGGCGCCGCTTAGTCGTGCTCAGTTTGAAAGGCTCTTAAGTTCTCCACATTATGCAGTATGTTTGCATGTGTTAACATAGTTTCTTCTTTCAGATAAGTTGTCTGGGCGTGGAGGCGTGTGTAGACGGTGACCCTAATCGCTTGGCCCTGACGTCTCGGGGGGCTGATGGCAGCACGGTGCGATTTGTCTTACACTCCCCGTCGCTGGACATCTGCAAGGCTTGGGTCAGCGATGTGAGCCAAATACTGGAGACCCAACGCAATTTCCTAAACGGTAAGATCTGGGAAGTGAACACCTTACACCCTGTTGATTTCATCTCAGCCCTCATCCTCAGAAGCAGTTTTAGACCTGATGTTCAGACCATTCATGGATGAAAATTTAAGTGATATTAAAACTCAACAGTTACTGAAAGTAATAAACTTTAGTCAAAGTACCTTCCATGTTTAAATGACATGAATATAAACAAGCTATGAGGGATAGAAGAACAGTCTGTTCGGTATGTCAAACAGTGTTCTTTAGTATAAAACGTTGAATGTCAAATCACTGAAAATACAACTTCACAAATTTCCAGTGAAAAAAAGGAAAATCTCATTGCAAACATGAACTAGGAAGTCATTTTAACTGTATATCCTCCAAGTCTTGTTTTTGTTTGTGTCAAATTAAATATGGCTACTCTGTGTGTTTCAGCCCTGCAGTCGCCCATTGAGTACCAGAGAAGGGAGAGCAAGAGCAACAGCTTGGGACGTAGCATGAAGCCTCCTCTGTCAGCAGTGGTTGGTCTGAGGCCTCACTCCTCGGCATCTATCGACCGACACAAACTGCCCTGCCTGCGCTCTTGTAACACATCTTTGCCCTCCCTCTACCTGCCCAGCCAGGTCCCCACTGATGACCACTCACAGCCAGAGGTAAGAGAATTCAGTCATCTGAGGTTTGCTTGAACCTCACACGCCCAGTTTTTGTGTGTGGTCATCTACGCTGTCAATCAAACCTACACTGAACAAATGGTAACCTGTCGGAGCTGATAGCCTTGTGGGCAGCACTCCAAAATGTAGCACTGTTGCTCTTTGAGTGACCCGAGTTCAAGTCCCGGCTCGTGGTCCTTTCCCGATCTTTCCCCCTTCTCTCCCACTTTCTATCCTCTCTCCAACTGAAGACCAGAATAAAATCAAAAACACCAAAATATATGGTATCCTAAAAATGGTAACATCTTAATTAACAAATCAAAAAATATTATTTAGCATAACTGAATCAACCTACATTGACATATACCAACAAACTCATTTTTATGTGTAAATCAGGTAAAAATTGCTCTTCAAGGTAACAATTACAGGTTACCACTTTTACAGATTAGGCTGAATTCCAGTTTAAATCCTAAATAGTGCACAAGTTTAGGATTAGTGCATCCCAAATCCCAATATACCTGAGTGTGTACCATTTTCAGTGGATTTTTAGTATACATGCTTGCACTGTTTTTGCTGGTTCTCTCTTGACTTTGTCTTATATACTCAAACATATTTTTCAATCCCAGTACTTCAGGGGCCGTATTCACAAAACATTTTATCTTACCACTAAGAGATCTTCTAAATAGCAGTAAAAGTTTTCTCTTAAAACCTATTCACAAAGCTGCTGAGACAAACTTTTACTAAGGAATACACTAAGTCTTAAAGGGGACATCGGATGCCAATTTTCCACAAGTTAGTATGATTCTTTTCTTCATGAAAAGTCTATAACATACTTTGATTAAAATTTCTTAATGGTTATGTAAAAAAAACCAACAAAAAAATCCCACCCTTTTTACCTTGTCAAAAACAGATCTGTTCACAGCGAGCCGTTCCAGTGCATGTCCCTTTAAATGATAATGAGCTACTGTTCACCCCACCCCTATCTTCCGTGGGTGGCTGTAAACACTATTTGGCAGGTATTGCACTGAACTGACCATTCTTATTTATGCAGTTATAAATGCTCAAAAATGATTAAAATACATTTGAAAATTACTTGTTAGTCATTAACACCTTTATAAACCTTATTGTAGTGTTACCATGTTATCTTTACATAAAATGTACACAGTTTGTAATAAGACAATCACCTTAATGCATTGTTCATTATAAACGTGCAGTTATGAATTACAGTGAGAAGGTTCTAAATAGAAATGACGACATCTGTTTGTTCGACTGTATTATTTTGATAATGAACAAGCTGCGATGTCACGTTTGCAGTGCTTTGTTGTGTGTGCGTGAGGCGCCGGCGCGATCAAACAGCAGTCTTTACAAGGGACTAGCCTCATCATCATGGCAACGGTTCGTGGCCAGGTCAGATTACGTCAGAGTTTGTTGTCGTTTTGCTGGAAAATCATACCACACTGCTCAGACATTCCCCGACCCAACAAACGCCAATTAAACATGTTCAGTTCAGTTCATTCCAATCAACGGCAACAGACGCCGACAGGGGTATCACACTAGCTGCATCTCATTTCAGAGGCTGCATCCTGATCCAACAAACTCCAATAGACGTGTTTGTTGGCGTTTATCTGTGCAGTGTGAACTGGCCTTTAACTTTAGCTGCATTCGTCGTGGAACTTGCTAACTACCACATTATTAGAAAAGGCGATTTGCCAAGATTCATAAAAACCTATAACGTTACTCATGTCTTCTGGAGGTACTGATCCATCCTTCAGGAACTTTTTAGCAAAACATAAACGCATATAGGTAGATCCGGGGGGGCATTCCCTTCAAAAACAAAATGAATCCACTGCATCCTCAGCAGCTCAGATTTCGAGAGTAAAGGACGACTGCTATGTTCATTCTTATATCTAATAACAAAACGCCTCCGTCGCTTAGGAGACATTCTTGTCTACACCTGCGCAGTGTCGAAACAATGGTGGACTATTTACAGCTCACTCAAAATCATTGTCGCTGTATGGTACATCATCGTACTTTTATAGAAACAGGAATAAAAAGGATTATGCTTGGAAGAAAGTGAGTGAGGAGGTCAGACAATCTGGTAAGTTGTAAAAAACGGTCTTTACTCAATTTGAGCTATACATATTGAGACTACAAGCTAGCTAAAGCCGGAAAATTTAGCTTATTCGACGTATTTTACAAGTACTTTCCCTGCTGAGAGGGAGAGCCCCTCTCATGACGCGAATTCACGCCTGTTGTGAAGTGAATTTCACGCACGAATGAAGCGAGTAAACTCAAAATGTTCAAGCGTCCAACTATTCGCGCAAGTCCCACCTGATGTGAACGCCTCATCAGGAGGCTTTCACACTGGCAGTTTAGTTCGAAATGGGCACGGTTCGCATGAAAAATCGCTAATGTGAAAGCTGTCATCTGAACCCGGGTCCACACCGGGGTACCAAACCCGAGACTACCTGAAGGAGGTGGTCTGAGTTCGGTTGCACTCGAACTGTTCCGCGGTTCGCGTGAATATGAAAGCAACATAGACTCGGGTGCGCACTTGTTCAGGAAGTAAAGTAACCTGCGCATGCGTTTCAGCTGATTAGAATGTATTTACTTCAATAAAACACATGTAAGAGATGATCGTGTTGATGATTTACCTTGGATTCGAGCAGGAGTGAGCCTGCAGTGTATTCGCGCTTTGCGAGTGCAATCAGAGCGACAAATGAATGGCAATCAGCGGTCTCCTCAAAATAGTCTGCTTGCAAACAGCAGAAAACAGTCTACATGTGGCGCACATACAGTAAACTCAAGTGTCGTTTACTCTGCTGCACATAATATCACCAAATTAATAAAATAAAAAAAACACAATTATTGACCTGCGTTGTTTTCTATCATGCGCCGTGCACGTCTGTGATGATGTAAGATGAACGCAAATGCACCAGGGTTCCATAGAATCAATTTGAGTGTGAAACCAGACCAACGCTGCGGGGGGCACCGGGAACAATCGCGCCTGGGCTCGAACCGCGGCAAAGGAGCCCAGTGTGAAAACCCCCTAAAAGTGAAAATTTTTAAACCTTTTGGTCATCCTAACAACATGCAGAGTGCTGTAATGAAGTGCAGCAGAGCAGTGCAGGGATTTCTAATTATTGGGGGGGGTTACAGCCCTGAGTCAAACCACATTTTCAAGGATACTTTAAAGAAAATGGATATGGAGAACAATCAGTCATACCCTCGGAATAAATGGTGTGAACTGAAGTATTAATGATGAGATCATGCTAGGCTAGCAAAACAAAAGATTACCTCAGGTAACGTTATCCAGCGCTAGTTTCAACGACAATGTCTTGTCTTGCTTTCTTTGAAGTTGCAGTGAAAAATACAAGGTGTTGTTTTTATTCCACTATATTGACTTCGTCAGCTAAATTCACTGTTAGTTTAGATCTATTACACTAACTATTCATTTGAAATGTAGCATGCTGATGCCGTGTAAATGCAATAAGAACAGCAAAAACATGTTCAATCAATGTCGTACACACTTTGAAACCACAGCGCGTGAGCTTAGAATAAACAAACCGTTATCGTTCCGTTAGTGTGGACGCAAATATAGTATATCTTTATAGTTCTCGTTCTTGGAGTGAATGGGCCTTTACTCTAGTCAGTCTTTCTAAACAAGTATGGCCTCTTCTGTCTAAGATAATTTCTTCAACTTTCACCTCAACATATTTCTGAACTCTCAAGTTTTCTAATCCCGCTGTCATCATCTGAGAGATCACAATCGTATGTGGTAAATAGATATAAATAACCTGGAAGATTTTGTAACCACTGTTTCTATCTGACGTTTACAGTCAACACAAATCCAGCGCTGTCCGGTGGATTCCAGACTGAATTCCCAGACGATGTCTCCAACTCATGTGCAGCTGGCCTTCTCTGAAGACCCATCACTCTCCCAGGCACCTCTTAATTGCCAAGCGGTCTCCAACGGACTGTGTTCCTCTAGCACGCAAGGCCCACAGGTACTGTGTGTACCCACTTAAACAGGCTCACTTGGATTTGGTTTGCTCAAAATGTGGTCAGAGTTTTAAAAAAAAAGAGGCTATGCTGCTCCCTCTGCTGGTATATTGTGGAAATGTATTAACAATATACTAACAGGGCCTTTTTTGCAGGACAGGTACATTGTCTAAAGCTCTGGATTTATGTAAATTAATAGAACAGCGGCCCATTAAAACTTCCCTCTCCATCTGCAGCGGTGTCTAGTCCAAAATGAGCTTTGATGACAGCTCAACAATGGTTGTGTGTGAAATAGCTGTTTATCTGCTTTACTCAGGCCTGCAAGCAACAGCACTTCACAAACAGGAAGGAGACAGGTTGACAGAAGGAAGTACCAGATCCCTTTCAAACGGCCGATTGTTCTTGCAGGCTGTTGGATCAGACTGCTGCTGGATCTAAGCACTGTTTTGACTTCAGTTCTCATGTGTTTATGTGCTTAGAACTTAATACTTTTCATGCTAGGTTAAGTTTATAACCATCTACCATATCTAATCTAAAATAATCACTGCCATGATTTCATTTCTTCAGGCTATATTTATTATGTCAGGGAAAAAAACAAGGGTTTCTTACCTGGATGGGCTTATAAGGTGATATGATTGTTATTTCTATTCTGATATTGAAGGTGAGAAATGA
This sequence comes from Elopichthys bambusa, assembly GCA_037101425.1. Classification (NCBI taxonomy): domain Eukaryota; kingdom Metazoa; phylum Chordata; class Actinopteri; order Cypriniformes; family Xenocyprididae; genus Elopichthys; species Elopichthys bambusa. Next base: position 15,026,280 of record CM074451.1, read on the forward strand.
GTCAAGGACAGGTAATACCAAGGGGCAACGAACATAATTAAGATCTCTGAGGTTTATAATAAGTGTGAAAAGCTTTCAGAGTTTCTGTACATAAGCAAAAAGCAAGGCATCAGACAATAACACATCTGTCTCTTTCATATCTAACAAGGATTGAACAATAGGAGTGTTGAACAATATTATATAATTTCTGAAGCTCTCTTGTTACAATATTCAGTCATGCCGATTTTAGTCGTGTCATAAACCCTGTAACAAACATATTACTCTTAATATCCTTGGCTGCTCCCGGTAATTACCTCTTCAGCCATTTTTAGACAAGCTCGGCTCGTGACAGCTCATTATTCTCTGCTTGGGGAATAGGCGAGAATTTCTTTGCTGTCACGCATCACAAACTATTCATGTTCATGAATGAAGATTTCACATGAATTGTCTGGGGAAAAATCTGAATCCTATGGAAGCCTGTGAGAATTAAAAAAAAAAAAAAAAAAGTTAATTGAGATGTTATATCCCAATTGCATCTTTATCTGTTGTAATTGTGATTGTCATAAAGTGGCTGTATATCTCACATTATGGCTTTGTGTCTTGCGATTGCAACTTCCTTTTGCATTTTCATTTTGCAATTGTGACTTAGTTTCTAAAGGGCTGATTACACAACATTGCTTTCAGCTAAAACCTTTTTGGGTTTTGACCGTTCATTTACACAACGACTTTTTGGGGACTTGAAAACACAAACTTTTGAAAACGGTTTTCAAAGTGGAAGCTTTTGAAAGTGATACCGTTATCATCTCTGTAAACTACAAAACTGCTAATTAGCGAAAACTGTGACATCATGCGCATGCGTATTATGTGTTCAGTCTATTGGTGCATAGTGTTTCTTTACAAAGTGACAAAGTGATAATACAGCGTTTTTAGATGTTTTCACGGATCGTTTTGACAACGTTGTCATTCGTGCGCAGAATATATCAAAAACTCAAATGAAAAACGTTTCCATATTTAGTACATCGTTGTCATATAAGCGTACCCTCAGTTTCTCATAAATATGACTTTATATCTCAGTGACTATTTCTTATAATTGGGACTATTTTTCATAATTGGGACTATTTATCTCACATAGGCCTAATATGTTTCACAACTGCAACTTTGTTTCTTGTAAATATGACTTTATATCTCGCAATAGCAACTTTATATCTTCCAATTGTGACTTTATATGCCACAGGGTGACTTTATATCTCACAATAGGGCTTTTCACTCTGCACTTAACCCTGGGTTATCCTTGTTCTAAACACCATTTTTAACCCTGGGTAAAGGAACATTTCACACTTGTAATTTAGAAGTGGGGTTAGCACCACTTTTTACCCTTGGTTATGAAACCCTGCTCTGGAGCAATGTGAAATGTCATCTTATGAATACCCAGGATTAATTGTTAACCCTGGGTAAATTATGAGTAGTGTGAAACGTGAAGCAAGATAACCCTGGGTTTATAATGACCCTGGGTTAACTATTTAAAAGCCATTATGTGACTTTATATCTCACAATTACGACTCTGTTTCTCATAATTGCAGCTTAATAACTTACAATGGCGACTTTATACCTTACAATATGACTTTTATCCTTTTAATCTCACAATTTTATCTTTTATCTTTTAACTTTATTTTTGTAATTGTGACTCACAATTGTGTCTTTTTATCTCAGTGTGACTTTGTATTTTGCACTTGCGGCTTTGTTTCTCATAAATGTGACTTTATATCTAACGATTGTGACTTTATATCTTACATTATGATTTTATTTAATATAAACTAAAAAAACAATGTTTTGTCCACAATAGGCTGAAACAGGCTTCCATAATGTTAATAATGTGCTGTTGAGAAAAATCTTTTTTTTTCTCTCCATTGTGTCCCAGAGTTCAGGAGAGGGTGGACGCAGAGCTTCAGTAAGAGAGGGACGCATGGTTGTTCCTAGTCCCTCCTCCACTCTTCAGCGCTCCAGTAATTTGGCCCAACTTGATGAGGACGACCTGTGAATGGAAATGACCCTGGATCTGATGTTTGCACCAGAGCATGCCACAGTCTGGACTTTATTCACGTCTGTTATTTTGTGGTATTCTTCCTAAACCTGTGACGCGAATTACCTAGTGACTTTTTAAATTGTTTTACATCTTCTTTTTTTTTTTTTTTTGTCTTTTTACTTTTACTAAGTTGTGTTTTGTTCAAAGGAGAATCAACCATTCCTATATTGGGAGGTCACTGGAGCAGGAACCAGAGTAAACCTTTATATGAGGATGCGTTTGGGCAAGCGTGTATGTCTGTATGTATGTTTTTGAATGTGTGTGTTTGTGTGCTAAATTCTGATGGCTTCATCCTCGCAAACATGCTGAACATTTTCCATCAGATGTGTTTTGCAGAGAATATACTGTATTATTATGAACATAAGAGAGTCCTTATGGGGCTCACGCTGGATTTTAAAGGTTTCGCACTATCGGTGCCTCTTTACAGAAGCTGTCTTTCTATCTCCCATCTATATTGAATGCTCTTGTGGGCTGCGTAAACTCTTATGAAGGAGCTAAGGGGAAACAGACTCTAAATGCAGCTAATTTGTATATACCGTATGTAGCGGAATGATCTGTGCATGGGGACACGGACGCTTGACTTTCTCTTCGCTGATTGGGTGTTTGAATTCTCCCAGATCAATCAACTCTGTTGGACAAGGTGTACATAAGAGATCACACACAACGAGCATCTGCCTTGTTGAGCAGGAGGACTCGCTCAAGGGAAGGATTGAAAGATGGACAGCAATTGTTATGGCCGATGAAGATGCTGTATAAAAGTAGTTTATCTGTGGTTTAATGACCCTTTTTAGCTTCTGCCGCCCACTCCTCATTTGATGCACACTGCCTGGATTACTCTGCAGGTCTCTTGATACAAAATGAGGTTTCCAAATGATATTAGATTATAACATTTAACATTATTATTATTATCGTTATTAATAACTTAATGAATGCCAAAGGTGAAATGTTATATCATTATGTGCCAAAAGCAGGTGCCAGTACCCTTTACAGAAAATGAATGAAATATCAAGCCTAAAATGTAATTTAGTTCAGTTCATCTAAAACACATGCTTATTTTTTGGGAAAATGTTCTCTCATAAAAGCTAAGGAAAAAGCTAAAGATGTCCTTTTTTTTTTTTTTTTTTTTTTTAAGTTTAAAACAAATGTATTGGTTATTGTGTTTTTTGTTTTGTTGTTTTATTTTCTTTTTAAAAAAAGTATTTGTTAATGACAAACCAAATCATTAGTTAGAAAGAGGATTGACATTGTCTGAAACATACAGTTTGTCATAAAATGATGCCTCGCCAAAGAAGGGATGGTATGTGTTTGGTATTTGATGTTGAAGCATGATCAAAAAGCACTTTCACTCAGTTTAGCTCATTGCACATTCTTTCCATGAGAGGGTGCCAGAGGACTTTAGTACTGTATACACAACCAATCAGTATTTTTTTTTTTTCCCCCACAGATCAATTTAAAACTTCAAATTCAAAACTGCACCAAAGCTCATATGCTTTACTGTTGGCATGTTTCAGATGCATTCGCTTAAATATCCTTAAAATGATTGTAACAACCTTCTCTTGCCTTGATGTAATATTCAAATTAGCAGAAATCAAATAATTTGATATAGCCCTGTATAAACCGAAAGCTTTCCTGTACTGCCTTTCCACAAATGTGGGTTTGAATCTTACATTGTTGCATGCTATTTTGAAGAACACCTCTAAATGATGAAGGAAATGATGTAGAGAAAGAATTGGACATGATCTATGTCTATGTGACACAACCATTGTATTATATCAAATTAAACTGGTTCCTTTTGGAACGCAAGGGTGTTTTAGAACACAGAATGTTTCCTTCTCTGCTATTTTCACTGCTGTGTGATGTTGTTTAGGATGTGTATTTCTCACTGGGGCTAGCTGTCACACTTCTCACTGTCAAAATTCTCAAAGTAGGATTATTTCTGAAAGTCAGTTTTTGTATACACTCGAACCTGCAAAAAAGACCCAAGACAGTTCACTGAACACTGTAGAGGGGCATGTTGTCACACTGTATGTGGTAAGTTGTGACAATGAAACCTGCCATTAAACAGTCTATGACTGGCCTATTATTCAGCACAATTTTCCAGTATAACAACTATAAATTGTAATAATAAATTGTGTAATAAACATGTATTAAACATGTGACAACCTGCCCTGATATAATGAAAATATTCTTGCCCTGAAAACAGTTAAACCTTTCAGCCAAAATCTTAAGCATATTATTGAATCTTTATTAGTGTGGTTTTACTGTGGGAATTAGTTTACCAAAGAAATATTACAAAAATACAATGACGATATTCTATTTTGTGAGATAGAATTCACAGGAATTATTAGATTTTTAGACTATTTTTGATCAAGGTGTTGAAATCTATCACACAAAATCACTGGCAGAGAAAACAAACATTAGTGTATTTGGACTTTTTGACTCAAAACCTCTTTGTTGTTGTGACAACTTGCCCCAGTACAAGGTTCTAATAGAGTTTAATCAGAATGCTTATGACAGACACTTTATGATAACCTGAATAGATGAAAACCTGCACAGTCATTAATGCTTTGATGTATTTTTTTTGTTTTTGTGTAAAAAAAGAAAAAAGGATGAAGTATCTCTGGAAAATGTTTAAAAATTAAATAATTACTAGAATTATACTGATAAAACAAACAAACAAAAAACCCTCCAAATCAGGCAAAATCAGCTTTCTGTGATCTGGCTTGGGAATCTAGTCAACACATGTAGACATCTGGTTAATTTGTCTCTGTTTTAAGTCACATTCTGGGCATTCTTGAGCAGTAAAGGGTTCATTTGCACACACAGATGGGGGAGAGGGGTTTTGAGCATTCACTATCACAAAGGTGCCAAATCAAAGTGACTTCTGTCACGGCCAGTGGGATATAAACGGCTGGGGGTCCATTCACATTGAGCTCCAGTGGAGTGTAACTGTTGTCTGTTATTTACACTAGCAATTACGAGACAACATGACTGTGAACTTGATGGGAGAAGGTCAGACCACTGTTCCCATGAATGGCCCGACTATTTACTGACAACTGTAAAATGTCTGAAGACTCTCCAGTCATTTGTCTTTGTTTTAAGTGCTTCCTCAACACCTTAGAAACAATGGCCACCTTAAATTAGCGTCCTGAATGCTATTACATTAACATTTGAATAAATGCAAAAACGCTGAAGTCCGACACACTGTGTTAGATTTAACATTAGCCATTTGCTGAACTTCACACATCTGTTAAAACGCACTAAGTGTGCTTGACAAGGTATTAAACGGAAATTTTGCTGTGAAGGAATGAACAAAACACAAAGCACAAGATTTTGATTTGCACAGTTATTTGTGTTTATTAATATTTCACATGCTGGTCTTCATAGAACTGTGCACTGTATAAACATTATATACATTTGGTTCATGTTTTGAAACTGTAAGGATTTAGATTGATATTTATAGCAGTGCCATTCTCTGCAAGAAAACAAGACTTCAGGTGATCTGTCAGGGAATAGTGTTGTTGGCAAATTTTGCAATCAGAATTTATGATTTCAATAAGGCATCAATTTTCCCTAAAAAACAAAAAACAATAAAGAAAGCAACAACAAAATGTAAACAAATGACAAAGTAACAAATACTTATTATTGTGCTGTTCAAACAATTTCCCGTAGCTTTTGAATTAAAATCTTTAAATAAATGTGCAAGGGCAAAGTTTGGTCATAAGAAGTCTTTGCATCCAGAGCCATAAAAAATGTCACTCTTATTAGATATATCACAACAAGAGAACTTCTGCTGTGACCATAAGTCTCTTTAAAGTCTCAAAGATCGGTGCAGCAAGGTGTGCATTTGCACCAGTGTTTAAAAAAAAAAAAAAAGTACAATGGAAACAGGCCCATGCTCCTATTGCTTTTTGGAATATCTGTTAGAAACCTTTAGATGACACAAATGTCCTTGTAAGGTCTCCGGTCTCATTCCAGATACTATATTGAGTTATTTTGCATTTTGCACCCTTTACTCTCTCTTGATGTTGCTGAGCAGTGCATCAGTCCCACTGTGAGCGGGCTGACTGGACCGGCTCTTCCTGCTCTGATGGGTCTTCACATGCTTGGAGAGATGATCGCTCCGCATAAACCTTTTCCCACACTGCTGACAGCCGAAACGCTTCTCCCCGGTGTGCGTGCGGAGATGCCTCTGCAGCTCATCTGAGCGTGTGAAGCTCTTCCCGCAGAAGAGCCAGTTGCAGATGAAGGGGCGCTCGCCGGCATGCCAGCGCAGGTGCGCCTTCAGGTGAGAGGTTTTTTTGTAAACCTTGCCACAATCTGGAATGTGACAAATGTGTAGTCTTTTCTTCCCAAACTCCAGAGCAGCACCCCCGTTTCCCGTTGACTGGCAGTTAGGGCATTTGCACCTGCGACAGCGACGAGTTGAGCTCAACAGACCCTTTGAGGTGCCTTGCAGAAGTGCAGCAATTTGAGGCTGGTGGCCCAAAACCAGCTGCCGTCCCAGAGAAAAGGGGTGACTGGAGGGTGCACTGCTACTCTGAGGGAGACTCCACCACTGCTGGCTGTCCTCAACGTGCCCACCGGGCAAGTGAGGTCTTCCTGAAGCATTTTGAAGGAAGCTGGGAAAGTTCTGACCCACAGCGTTGTGCTGCGCATAGTATGGCGCGTTCCCTTGTGCCTGGGAGGAGAGCATCTTTACTGGAGACAGCTCGAATGAGTAGGCGGACGGGGGCTCAGCCGGAGGTGTGAGGGGCAGCTCATGGTGGTGATGGTGGTGATGATGGTGATGATGGGAGTGCGAGCCCAGGGTGGGCTGCATGTGGCCAGGGAACTGCATTTTGGGCATGGTGAACGTCATCTGGTGGGCGCTCAAGCTGGAGTTAGGGGCCACGTCATTGCTCCAGAGCTGAAACATGCTGGAAGCAGAGCCAACGGGACCCTCATAGGGGAGCTGTGACCCCTCTTGCCAAGCTTGACTGCATGTGGTGGCCAAAAATGAAAGGGTGTTAGGACCGCTCTCTGGAGAGGAGCTGGGAGTACGATCCTATAGGGGAGAAAACAAATAATTGTAACTAAATCAACCTTCATACTTGCATATTCTGAAGTATATAGAATTATAAACATTGTACAGATAATATAGTAAAATAAGTTTAATTGCTGCCTTATTTGTTTTTATGGTAATGAAATTTAAAAAACAATTCTAATAATTTTATAATAGTTATAAAATAATAAAAACTGAAAATAAGGCAGCAATATAGAAAGAAAGAAAAGAAAGAATTGCATCACAAATAAAAGTTATGCAGGAAACAAAAATTGGAGATGTGATTGTGCCAAAGTATCTCTATGTAATCGAAAAGTCATATTAAAGTGTAGTACCTGTAAGAAATTGTGCAGGAAATTGTCCGCTCTGGATAAGGTTAACGCAGCCATGTGTACACGGGATCTTCAAGATATCCACACCTGCGTAAAAGCGCGGCGCGCAGTGCGTAACCGAGCCAAAAGTCAGAGTATGCGGGTACGAGGAGGCGCGCAAAGATCCTGCTCGGATTGACCCCGTTACACAGTAAGGTTACCGGTGCATGAGTTTAGATATAGTGATCATCAATAATCCCTCGATTCTTTCTTGCTACTCCTGTCCTTTATGGGCTGTAAGAGTCGTTGGCCACTCCGCGCTCTTGCTGCTGGTTTTCTGGGTGCCCTTTTCAAAAGCAGCGGCTTTCAAACCAAGACCCGTCCTTTTGAAGTGCGACTGAAGGGCCTGTCGCAATAAGTCCTGAGGATCATTTCAAAGGCGGTCGGATTGCATCTTCTCTTTATAGGGAAAAGATCCTCTCGACGGGGTCTCTTAAGTATGTATCAGGAGGGCCAGTGAATGGAGGAGAGATGCGGTGGGGGAATATTGGGGAGGGCAATCTTTGGGAGATTATAGAGGGGTGTGTATTATAACCTTCATTTTATTCTAATTTAATTTTGCCAAATGTTAACCTGTGAGAGCTCCGGTTGTTGGTGAGAAGAGTCTAAAATGAGAACGTTTGTTTACATGTAACTGATATTTACAAGTTTAACGACTCATTCTTTTGTCACAAATTAAGAACGAGACGAGCCCACTTGCTTGTTACATTCAAGACATTATAAACTATTATATACTTTATTAATACCAACATCATTTTCCATTTATTTACCTTCTACTTGATTTTAAGAACCTGATTTTTCATGAGTAATTAAAAAAGTGCCACGAGCTACTGTAGATTTTTTTCTCAAACTTAAGGCAGCAGTTAAACTTAAATATTCTATTTTAGTTGGTTATAAAGTACAATTGGTGTGCATTTAAAAAGGAATATGAAAATAAATGATATGATACGTATTATGAAAATGTGACGATTCTAACAATTTGATGGGGGTTCATATAATGAAATAATTTCAGATGTTATTAATCTTTTAAAAAGTTTTTAGGGGTTGAAAGTGACACTAAAACTTTTAAAAGTATTTTATGCAGATTAGTTCTACTGCATTTGATTTTCGTTCTTATGAGCACCACTAACTGTTAATCTGCCTTTTTTTTATATATGACCTGTTCAGCTGATCATTCTGGCAAAATGGCGTATAGACGCTAAATTATGTTTGAAGACTGTCGAATTAGGCTATTATTCTTTTATCCCGTTAATAAAAGCGAATGAAGAAGCTACGCCAGGTAATCAGAAAGAAGACAAGTGAAATAAATCTCCATGCACACTCAGTAGTTCGCACTCTGAAGTGATATTACAAATAAAGATCCCTGCGTGACATTTTCACACTCCGGGTTCAAGTTAAGGGCGTCATCACATTTAAAGGGATTAAATGCAGAGCATCCAAAGTTCATCTAACACTTTGAGTCTTTCTCTAAGAGAATTTACATTGAAGTCGGAAAGCCATTTAACATCTTAATACATAGAAAATCCTCACTGCTTTGTGTTGCCTCTCACCTCTAGTCGCATAACAATCGACCTTTGTCCCAGCAGATGCATTGCTTTAGTCTGCTAAAATATACCACAGCGATGGAGAAATGAGACGATGACATCCAGGAAACTTATACATGCGTCGTCTTGTAATCAGTCAAAGTGAGTTGCTTTAAAATTTTCATTTGTAATTTTTATTTTCTTATGTGGCTTTTTAAAATATATCTCGAAGACTTTTTAAAATAAACTAGGAAATGTTACTTAGCCTATTAATGACTGTATATATACTGAGTTACTGGTTTCATTCACACATTGAAAGAAAGAAGAACATTAATGTTGTTCATTGAGAAATCAATGATAGATAGATAGATAGATAGATAGATAGACTGATTGCTGACTGAGTTTATTAAAATAATAACAAATTCATATTTTCTTAATAACATGTATAAACAAACCAACAACATAATTTGCTCCAAAATTAACCTGCAAAATTATTGCTCTGTGAAAAAATCATGTTAGAGAGACTGAATTTGAAACATAACATAATAAGCAGCACATCCCTGCACTGTATGGGGGGCAATTAAGGGGAGTAATACTAATAAAACAAAATAACAGTCGAAAAAGGGGGAACAGGTAGAGGATGGAGGTATCAAATATTTGGTCGCTTTACGTAGGGGAGGCTGCTGCTGTCTCCTTTTGCTTGCTTTATTACGGAGCAGAAGTTGTTAATTACCCAGATTCTTATTTCCTGTCCCCTAAACCCCCCCCCCCCCCCTTCCCCCCTCCCACCCCCACTCCTCTCACTGCCTCCCAGATGAGTGTCTTTGAAGTGCAAAGTACGCTCTCCTCACTTTGAACTGTGCAAACAATGCTCCAGTGGTTGTGCTTACCTTCCCCATGTTACCTCATTTAAATAGACCTGGATACGGCTTACGCCGTTTTCAAGGGAAAACTCATTTCCAAAGCAAGCACAGATCCCAGCCTTCATTAGGCAGCTGTAGAGATGGCAGGCAATCAGGAAAACTGCCTTTAACAGAGGTTTCGGCTGCTGTTAGGTGGCCACACACTATTTCCTGAGCACAGTCATTTACTACAGCCTTTCAGGCAGTCATTTTGGCTCCTACATTTATATGGTTTGAACTGAAATTAAATGATCTTAAATTATGGTTTGAATTTAATTTTAAAAAAGGACAAAATGAGATACCTTATATACCTTGCTAATTTACTACTTTTATTTAAAACAAAATGAAATATAAAACAAATATTGAAAAATATTACAAAAGTTGTGGGGCAAAAATATTAGATAATTTTGTATTCATTTTGTATAAGATATAAAATTATAAAACAATATTTCTCTCTCTCTATGTATATATAATCTTATGTATAAAGATGAATTTTATATTAAATAATGGTAGTAAATTAGCAATTAAATGAGCAAGTATTACACCCCACACCCCATTTTGTCAATTTTTAAAAATAATTTCACATTCTAATTCTAATTTATATATTATTATATATGTATATAGCATATATTTAATTTAATTCTGCAATCTAATTTTATAAATTATATCAGACAGCAAGAGTCTTACTTTTCTCCATCACAAATGCAAAATCCATTCGTTCTAAGATCAATGTCCTCATAAAATGACCAAAACAATGGCAGGCATGTTGTCAAGCTGTTTTTTAGCATGTCTGGAGGGCAGTTTAAGAGTCTCAGATCACTAAATTGTCCCAGCTGTCTTGACCATCTGCACTCTAAACAGCCAGCCGCAAGCTTTTGTACTGTTGGCCATCTCCAAAAGCCAGTTTACAGCCCCACATGGACTAAATGACTCAACCCCCAACTTGACAAATGTGTTATAATGGATGAGACAGAGTGCATGTAAAAACCTGCTGCCCCCTGCATCTTTCAGGCTAAAACACTAATCAATGCAATCAGAAACGGGACTGTTCATAATTACCACAACAGAGTCAAGGAATGTTGGATAATTCAGGATGCTGATGATGCTGAGCTTTAGGTCTGGCTTACTATTATTATGTTGATGGATTTGCACAAATATTTCATTCAGTTACCATAAGCTCTCATTTAGGGCTCATATAAAGCATTTTTAAAACACCTGAAACTGTAAAGCACTATAAAAATGTAAAAGATTCTTGAGGCATTGGAGGTTACTGGCGGAATATCTATAGCACATTTTGAAGGTGTCTCAAATATCCTATAAGGAACATAAATAAGGGTTTTGAATATGATAATCTGATTAACCACAAACTGTGTCTGAAGTGTCTCTTTTTTTTGACAGTGCATTACCAGCTGATCACAGGTTAACAATTATGAATTTGAGTTTGTCTTTACTTTTAAAAGTTCAAGTTAAAGTACTTAAAACTACAAATGAAAGACTGAGAATGCTAAAAAGAAGTTAGAAGTTACATAAGCCATTGCTAAACTATGAAAGAAATTTTCTGAAAATGTTTGCATGTGTATGAATTTTTTTTAGCAATTGTCCCATTGCATTTATGTGAGGAATTCCGTCATTTGTGTGTTAAAAAAAGAAAGAAAAAAAAAAAGGCAAAAATCTACTTGTCAGAGAAACTTTTATCATTACTAGGGGCACTTGAAGTTTGTTTGCATTTTGTTTTTCAGTACTCTTAACAACTTCAGAAGTCAGATCACAGGAGCCTGTGATCAAAGCAGTTTTCGGTTAGTTCAGGAAACACAGGAGCTATACCCCATGCTTTGATATTCTACATCAATATTTCAATTCAACAATCGCTTGACATGCGCCTGCACTCTCTGAGACGAAAGACGAAAGGAAAGAGTGAAATGGAGGGGGTACTGGAACTGTATATAAAACGAGAGTGAAGACTTTACAGCAAGGAACAACTCCCTTCCTCAGCACCGATCTGCCTCGTCTGTCATTTAAATACACACTGACTGCTTAATCCCACAGCAACAATGGATGGGAAACCAGTGCGATTCAGGTCTTTGACCCACACAAAGTCACGTGACAAGCTCTGAAATTTGCCATCTGAAAGAAATTTGCTCAGTCTTCGAGCTTTGAAGACTACTTCAGCACTTTGAACTCTCACATATTGAAAAGACATCCTGTTTGAAGACCAGATATTCAACCTCAAGCACTTTCATTGAAAGACAGACTATTTGATATACACTACCATTCAAAAGTCTGGGGTCAGCAAGATTTTTTAAAATAAATTAATACTTTTATTTCAGGAAGTATGCATTAAATAGATCAAACTTTGTCATTAAAGTTATTTACAGTGCTACAAAAGATCTCACATAAATGAATCCTGATGGTTTCCATAAAAATATTAAGCAGCACAACTGTTTTCAACATTAATAATATTAAGAAATTTCTTAAGAAACAAATCAGCATATTAAAATGATTTTTGAGGGATCATGTTACACTGAAGACATTTTAAAATATATCACAATAGAAAATGCTTATATTTTGCATTTTATACTTTTTATTTTTAAAGGAAAAACATAAATTTGTGTGGAAAAAATGTATTTGCATTTCAGAATGTCTTAGTATCTACTATGTCTCTTTCTGTTGTTTTTTTTATAGCTTTAAATGTTTATTCTTTATCCTTTTTTTTTTTTTTTTTTTTTTTTTCCATTTTGGATTCTGGACCCTAACCATACTTTTATTACTCTTTATTACTTTTACCCTGACACTTATTAAAATGCGCTGAACTCAAACACAGCAGATGTTGGTGTGTGCATGTACCATATCTGAAATTTAAAATGAATGATTACTAATTTACAGTGCGAGGGGGACATTGTTTATTTATGGATCATGTTATTTAAACCCTTTAAAGACTAAAGACTAATTCCCCAACATAGCTGTCAGTCTAAGGCAACATAATATAAATAATATACAAGCTCGGCTGAAAACAAAAGGAAAGAACAGGCTGATTATCAATCAAATACAGCTCATAACATGCAAACACACATTGAAAACAAAAGAAAATAAATAGTCAGAACACCTGACAATGTCAAGTTAATGTGGGTATTGTGCAGCACATGGACCCTAGCCAATTTCTTTAGAAGCTCAGAATTACTGTGACGTGAAGAGTATGTCAAGCTTTGATGACTGTGTTATAATTACTTGTAAAATTCCTGTACCTCTATTTGATTACATGGCAGAAATCTTTCCTCTGTGGAAATCACTAATATACTAATAGAATACTGGCAGAATGTTATCTAACCTAGCAATTCAATTCGTTATTTAGTTAGAAGCATTTCAAAGTGACTGAGAAATATTTAACCACCAATCAAAACCAATCTTAACAGTCCAGGTGCAAAACATTATGTTTGGTTAAAGTGGTTCTACATTCTGAGCTTGAGCTATGTAGATCAGATCACAATTGTTCTTACAATTCAAGAAATCTGTTGAAATGGATATGACGTTTGCTTCTACCAGTGATGACATTCACATGAAAGGGACAAAAGGGAAGTGATGACTTCAGCATTTTAACTGTAAAGAATGTGTTTCTTTTAAAAGGATGCAGGTGCTTCTACACCCCCCACCCACCCACACTTATTGGGTTTCTTTCCATGGACATAAACACAGCCCTCACATAAAACTTTCTGCATTATTACATTTTCAAAAAACATAATTCAATATTATTTATAAGCTGTTTTCCTCTTGGGGACTAAAATGTCCAAATTTTGGACATTTTGTTTGCACATCGTTGGGTTTACCGCGACCACACACACACACACAAATCCTTGGAGCCTGACAGTCTGCGTTTCACTATCAAAGGGATAGTTCACCAAAAAAAATTAAAATTCATCATTTACTCTCATTTCGTTCCAAACCTCTATTGCCCAAAGTATACTTCGCTTGTTACCCGTACGCGAGTGTCAGCGTACAGTGCGCGTGACGCGAATTTAGTCATCAGAAGAGTACGCGCGTACTGTATGTGCAGCGCCGGCATTGATGCATTATAATAATAATAATAATAATAATAATAATAATACAATAAAATAAAATAAAATACGTCCGCGCCACCCGCCGGTTTTTTGTCCTTTTTTTTTTTTGTTTTGTTTTTTTTTGCAGTAATTAGTTTATCCACAACCACAAGGTGGCAACCATGTCCTGGGGGCGTCGATTCAAAAGGTAGTCAAAGAAAAACTGCATAAACAGAACAGACCAGAACGCATGCAAGCTCCAGCGACAATAGGCCTACATAGACGAGAGATTGAGCAAAGAGGTTAGAAATACCCTCATTTGAACAACTCTGGCATTAAAGAATACAAAGATATTTACATGGGTTGTAACTCGTGGCGAGAGATTGCTCAAAGCTGCGCATGCGTCGAACGCGTGTGTGCGCATGTGAGTCAAACGAAGTATACTTTGCAAGGCTGTGTTCAACTGTAAAAAACAAAGTATACTTGGGGCTTATGACTGTCCTTTTTTTCTCTGTGGAACATAAAAGAGGATATTTTGAAGAATGTTGGTAACCAAACGTTTTGGTTTTGGTAAGTTCCCATTGACTTACAATGTATATGGACAAAAAATACAATGGAAGTTAATGTGAACCGAAACTGTTTGGCAGAATCTGGGTGGACTATCCCTTTAATGTAACTGTATGAAAATATCTATGTATCTATGTGTAATGTCTATGTATAATATCTTTTTTTTTTTTTTTTATGAAGAAAAAAACCCCATCAGCAAGGGTAAGTAAATAATGACAGAACAGAACTTTCATTTTTGGGTGAAGTCTCCTTACTCAGACCCCTCTGTGCCCTTCCTCCACCCTGTATCCCGGGCCATATGCGGCCTACTTATCCAATGCATTAGTGATGAGCCAGTGGCAGAGCCCCTGACACAAACAGCAGCTCTCTGCTCACAGATGTAGATTTATTTGTGTTTGCACACCTCCATCAGCAGCTGTTTGGCCCCCACGGTTAGCACAGCCCCCGTAATGCACGGAGAGATGTCATCCGGCAGCGAGCCATGCCAGGCATCGGCAGCGTGCTGTTGCGTGCTTCTTAACCAGGGGCGCTTTGAAGATGCCACCTTTTGACAGAGAGCTGCTTTTATCTAATCCTCATGCCGTAATTTGCACCCCCGTAACTTTAATTTATGACTACTGATCAAATACCTGCCTTTGGAAAATGAGAAACTTAAGTGTTTTTTTTTTTCTTCTTCTTTTTTTTACCTTCTCTTCTCGATGCAAAAAGAATTTCTAATGTTGCAGGTTGAAGGGGTGCACATTATGATGAACAGTGAAGAACAGTGGATCAACTTTTCTTTGATCTATGGCTTAATTGAGTGTGCAGACAATATAAGACCAAACCTACTGTGATGGATCAATGACAAATTTATTCCTGAATCAAATTTTTAATTCTTAACTTAAGAAAGAACAGGCATTTCCATATGCAATACATGGTTCCCACACCTTTTGTCCAATTCATTTCCAATCGTTTGTGATTTTTAAAAAAGCACAAACAATTTTGTTTAAATTGATTAAATATGTTTGAGCTAAGCATATCTAGAATGTTTTTTTTCCATTATATTTCATTTTTTTTTTTTTTTTTTTTTTTTTTTTCCCATAATTTTAAAATTCCCTGAATGAATTTAATTTGTAGTAGGTAACCCTTTTTCCATTAGTCGATTTTGAGGGGCATTTATTTTCTTTTAATTTTACTTTCTAACCATATAATACAGTATAATGGCATCCATCTATGTCAGATAATTCAAGTCAATCAATTAAATACATTAGGTAGATAGATAGACAGATGGATAGATAGATGGATGGATGGATGGATGGATAGACAGATGATAGATGGATGGATGGATGGATGGATGGAGGGAGGGAGGGAGGGAGGGATGGATGGATGGTAGATAGATAGATAGATAGATAGATAGATAGATAGATAGATAGATAGATAGATAGATAGATAGATAGATAGATAGATAGATAGATAGATAGATAGAGATAGATGGATGATGGATAGAGATAGATAGATGATGGATAGATAGATAGATAGATAGATAGATAGATAGATAGATAGATAGATAGATAGATAGATAGATAGATAGATAGATAGATAGATAGATGGATGGATGGATGGATGGATGGATGGATGGATGGATGGATGGATGGATGGATGGATGGTACAAAATGTTATGAAATATTGATATACATATTGATAACATAAAAAATTGCAAGAGCTTTTTTGCCCTCCAAATTTTAAATATCACTTTCAGAGACATTGTTGCTCTGAGCCCTGGTTAATTTAATAAAATGAATTTGAAATATAACAATATAACTAATTACATACTTCTGAGTCACCACTGGGATGTTATACTACTACGCATATGTGAGAAAGTCTTTTCAAGTTGTCTCGGTCTACTGTACATTACGTCTGTTGAGTTCACTTCACTGGCTGACGACAATCAGGCACGTCAGAGGCAGTTTTTCTCCTTGTCTTCTAAGATCTTTTCTTCCTCTTTCCCCACAACAGAACAGACGGCTCTAGTTTGCAAAACAAATGAACAAACAGATAACAGGAATGGAGTGATGAAAGAGTAAACAACATGCTCGATGCCCCACAACCATAATACACTCTAAGTAGGTTATCCGCCATAACCCACTTTGATTGTTTCATTTCTGAATGACGAACTCCAACTGTCCACTAAATCCAGGTAAGTCAAAATTAAAAATAAATAAGGCACCCTCATTCATAGGCTATACCCCAAACACTTCATTATGAAGAAAGATGATATTTAGTAAATCTATTGATGTTGCCTAACTAATTGTAAAGCAGGGACTCAAAGCAGATGCTGCATTTCAAAGCACTTGTGAGCAACTAGACAGGTTATGATTTATGCTAAGATGCGTGGCTTCAAAGCGCCGAATGAGGCTTCTAAACAAATTGAACAAGTCAAGCACTATTCACCCAGGACTAAGAGAGTGCCGAGCGCATGCAGATCAGAGGAGAGCGCCTGCCGCTTGTAATATCCCTCAATGGAAGCACAGGTCCGCTGGGAAGAGCCAGCAGATAGTGGTTAACACTGGGCTGTGTGCATGGGCATGGGAATTCTGTGCCAACGCTGCTGCAACACCTGTGCTGAGGATCCAAACCTCACTCATGTCAGGAGCATGATCAGGTGGTGGGGTGGCTGGCAGACCCTCCCTGGAGACTTGACACCTTTTCTTCACGGCACCGTTATTTAGGTGCGAACAGAGAGAAACACACGGTCTGTGTCAACAGTCTGATGCAATATCAGTAAACATTGATAATTATTTATGAAGTGCCAGCTTACTGTACCGGGATAGCTGTTAAAAGGCTTGTGGAATGTGCTCAGTGCGCGTGTCCTCTGGATATGTCAGCTTGTGAGTAATGAGCCTTGACAACTCAAGTTAGTTGCCAACAGGTTTTCTGACGAATTAAGTGAAGATGCAGGATCGTCTGCACAGGGCCCTAACAGAAAAAAAAGAATGTATTTTGATATATAAGTGTGATATATAAGGACAAAAATGTATATTCTATATTGTTCTGTGGAATACAAAAGAACATTTCTGAACATCTGAACATTTTTGGATCAATGTTGTTTTGGACCTCATTGACATTCACTGAAGAGGGGACAAATATATACAATCAAACCTAAATGTATTCAGACACCTTGAACATTTCATTCATTAATTCAGTTTATTCACTATAGTTTAAATGGTAATAAAACATGACAAGATCTCAGAGTTAAACTGTGTCAGAAAAAAATAATCTTAATTATGTCAGATAACACTTTAACAAAACATGGTCAGGTCAAAGTGTCTGAAGAATTTTTGGGTATAATATGTCACAGTTTACTTTATTTTGCTATCCTCACTTACATAAATGAACTATAGTGTCCTGCACCCACTAGTAAAAATATATAAAAAATATCAAAATATTAAATAGTTTTTTAATAATATTGAATAATTTTTGGGTTTGACTATATATATATATATATATATATATAGCTTCAAACATTCCTCAAAATATATTACATGAAGGTGACTACATATAATATCATATCGTATATTAATTCAGTCACTTATGTGTACACACAAAAAAGTTAATAAATGTGCTTCTCACTGACAAAAATGGGCACCATAGAAATGAATGGAGAATTTTGGGGGAGTACAATCTACAAACCAGCCACAATGGTGATAAAAGCACACAGGAATGTAGGGGTTCATTGAAAAATAAATAAAAAATTAATTAATTTATTGAATTTATACTGTAAAAAATTGTGGAAACAAATGGGTCATAATTATTGCATAAATATTACTTAGTACCATAAAATTCCTTAAAATACAAAATATTAAATAAAAATATTATTGATCAAAAATATATTACATTGACTTTATTGTAACAAAGTTACATTTGAGGTGTTCGGCTACTTTTGACCGAGAGGAGCGTGACCCCTGCAGAAGGTTAAATATAAAAGTATTACTTATACATATTCTAGATATCTGGACTAATATTTTCTATACATAATCAAATGTAATGTGACAGGTTTATGCATTTCGCTCACTAAAAAACCCCAAACAAACAAACAAAAAATTCTTTCTCCCATTTGATGCAACCTAAATTGGTGCCGAAGAAACAAATTGCTAAATTTTTAATTAACTTCATAACATCTGCACTTCATCTTTGAGAGAGCAGGGAGATTTCCTTTTAACCTATTCCAGCACATTTGCACACCAAGGTAAATCTTGATGCTGGCACTTTCACAGAGAGGAAGAAAAAAAAATTAAAAATGGAAATGAACTCGTACTTGTGTGTGTAGATCAAAGACACAGAATTATTCAACTTTTTGCCATTGCTTGATCTTCAAAAATAAAAGAAACGAAAGTGGGGAAACGCAGAGATGGATAGATCGGTCTAGGTTGGATGGAGGCGTCTGCTTATTTATCATACTGCTTTTACTCTCCTTCACACTTTTGTTGTAAATAATCTGTCCTGTTGGTTTTCATATAAAAGTAGATAATCCACATGACCAAGATGATAACATTTTCACATCAAAACCAAATCTGCATTCCTGTTCATGTGGATGGAAATCTGTTTTTGTCATTTGTTAAATTAAGCATTTAAAAATAAACACAGTAAATGAGCTCAGATAATCCAATTTTGTTGAAGTATTTATTGCTGCAACGTTACTAGTTAAATGCTAATATTATGTGTTTTATTATTAATACTTTAAGTATTTGTAGCGCTGAATTTGGAATGTGTAATTTTTAAATTGACTGTATTTAATATCTCAATTAACAAAGATTTTGTTTCATAGAAAAATACAGTCCTCAGAGGAACAAGTTTCAACGGTCTGTATTGCAAGTTGTTGTCCAGCAGAGAGCAGTGCTGAGTCAAATTCTAAACCAGTGAGTCTACACAGTAAGTGGTTCACATAGGCCTGTTGCAACATTCACAATCTTAGTCTCACATAATAAATGGAATAAATTTTCCAAATGGAATAAATGGAAAACTGAACTCTGCAGAATGACAGATACACTATATTTGCCTATAACACACGCTCATACGTTCATGTAGCAGAATAAGCATGTCTGAAATGTGAGCGGTCCTTCCACCATCCCCCTCTGCACACCTGCACTGATGTGTGTGATAGTCCAGAACAGCACAGCTTCTTCAACAACTCTCTCTTTGATGAGACACACAATGCCAGCTCTGTATGGCAGCCCATCACCTGTCTACCTGTGGGAAACAAGGGCACTATGCCTCGCCTCGGACCCAAACAGCAGGGTAATCCACGGAAGCCTGCTAAACCTGTACAGTGGGTTGTGACTGAAAAAAATTAATTCACACCTAATGAAGTGTGAGGATGTCCTGTATCAATTTCTCCACTAGGGGACAGTCTTTAAATCATTATATCTTAGATTACATAAATAATATTACATGATAGTCTTTATTTGATAATTTGTGTACACCATTCAAAGTTTGGGGTCAGCAAGCTCTTCTTTTTTTAAAGAAATTAATCATTTTATTCAGCAAGGATGCATTAAATTGATCAAAAGTGACAGTAAAGACTTTTACACTGCTACAAAAATTACATTTCAAATAAATGCCGTTCTTTTAAATGTTATATTCATTAAAGATTCCTGAAAAAAAGTATCACAGCACAATCGGCTCTTTCAATTGTGATAATAATAATAAATGTTAATTAAGCACGAAATTATCATATTAAAATAATCTGAAGTATCATGTGACACTGAAGACTAATGATGCTGAAAATTCACATTTAAAAATATAATAACAAAACACTTGGTGAGTATGAGACTTCTTTCAAAAACACCATTTACTGACCAGACTTTTGAATTGTAGTGTATATTATTACAAATTGTATTATACTAAACTATTCTTATTTGAACTAAGAACACCAATATCTTTAAGACAGGGTTGTACTTTAGCATAAATTATTTAAAAATATATAAACTTTAAACTTTGAGACTTTAAACTTTAACAACAGTTTGAGAACACTTAAAAGTGTTCATTTGTTCAGGTGATATTTGTAATAAAGTGACCTTTAAAGGCCTAAAATTGAGCTCAGTTGCCTCAAGGGTTAAAGTTAATAAAAGGAGGAATAGAAAATATAGAAGAAGAAAAAAAATCAGAAAACTTAAAATAAAAACCCAAAACAGAATTTCTATGGGCATCATAATTAAAATTTCCCCTATGTAGACCCTTGACCATTTGTTTAAATTCATCATCATTAGTTATGCGCATTTAAAACTGGTGATGTTTGTTTCATTGATGATATTTCAGTTTCATTCACCTCTTTTTAATCATCCATCACCATGCTTTAAAAAAAGCACCGTATCCTCAGCAAAGCGGAAGGGGTGAGTCTCCAGGCACTTGGCTTTGTTTGCCTTTTGGCTCGGGCCATCAGATAAGAGTCTGGACAATGGCCCTCCATTCTGCGGCACAGGTCTTAAATGACCAGGAAGTGGCCATGAGCGGTCCCGTTGGTCAGATCCCATGGGTCTGCTCAGCCCTGACGGGGCCTGGATCAGAATGAATGGCAGGAGAGCATGTGGGAGGAAATAAGAGGCCGGTGGCCACCCATCTGGAGCCATGACTACCCTTTGATGCTGGAAACAGAGAGGTGAAGGGTGGGTGCAGGGAGAGCAGGAGGAACAGTTATTGGGTCCTGTTGAGCATCTTGCATGTTTTGGCACCCGACACATATAGGGAGACATGTTAATATTATGTTCATAATATTAACATAATATTAATATCATGTTCATATTAGCAACTTCTGTCAGGAAGCTTCATACAATTTACACTAAAAAGTGTTTTTTCCATCATTGGCATACATCACTCAGCTATGATAAAATTAAAGTGACATGTGAATTTGTCCTGAATTTAACCCATCCAGTTAGTGCACACCCAGAGCAGCGGGCAGCCATTTTTGCTGTGGCGCCTGGGGAGTAATTAGGGGTTAGGTGTCTTGCTCAAGGGCACCTCCGTCATTTCCTGCCAGTATGGAGAATTGAACCCGCAACCTTTGGGTTACCAGTCAGACCGGCTACCAGTCTGATTAGGCCATGACTGCCCCAAAGTTGGTTTTGTCCTAGACAATCACATTAACCGATTGCACCACAAAGACAGTTTTGATTTTGAAGAATGTCATAGACAGGACAGTAGTTTGGCAGACCTTTCTTAGGGTCTCTTCGTCCCCTCAGTCTCAGTATTTTAATGCAATCACATCAAATCCTTGTTCTTACTGATTACAGAAAGCCTTGCCATTACAATAAATCATGTTTTAAATCTGCATTCAAAAAACATGTATTTACCTCTCCAAAAAAAAAAATCTGCTCTATTTGGTCATCCGAATGAAACTGTGATTCAAGTATCACAAAAATATCACATAAATATTATTTCATAAAATTATATATCAAATATAAATTAAAATAATGTTATATTACATTAATTAATCTGATTGTTAATATACAATTAATATTTAAAGAATATTTAAAATTAAATGTTAAAAATAATATTTTTAATTCATTTGAATATTATTCATGTAAATAATTTTTATATTTATTTATAAACAAATTCAAATAAAGAAATCTAAATTCTAAATCATATATTAATATTTTATCAATTTAAAAATTATATTTTATTACATTTGTTAATTTAGAATTTATATTTATAAAAAAAATTAATAAAAATTATTCAATCATGATAATCCAGTAATTATTAAATATAACACAGTAACTTTCCTGTAATTCAGAGTGACTGTATATATGAGCCTAAATGACTCAATGTATGAGTGTGAACAAGACAAGTACTGTAAGTGCCTCCATTACAGCCTCTCTTGCAAAAATGACTACGTCAGTGTTTCACTATAAGAAGACATTTGTTTAGTAAAACTGCACATCTAAGCAATAGTGTAAGAACTCACTGTTTCATTATCGCTAATCATTCTCTAAACCAAAACCATTACCGGTTATCCATAAACATGACATTTTGACCATCTCAACGACATTTGGCAAAAACAAATGAAACCAGTTTGACAGAGTGGCCTAGAAATCACTGATGTCAGCTCTCTTTTAGAGCCAAGAGTCCTTCAGGATCTCTGGACTCTTTACTTAAGATGAGTATGTGTGTGCGTGTGTGCGTGTGAGAAAGAAACAGCTGACCTCGGTCCACCCAAGACCGCTCTCTGGCACGAAATATTTGTTATCAGTCTCCACTGAGATCCTCAGGGGTCGTATAAAGAGGGAATATAGAATCTGAGGGCCACATGGGTGGAGAGCACAGTGATGGAGCTGCAGACAATGCAAAGAAAATTTTACAATGTAGTTCCAAGGTTGTGTCCCAAAAGGGCATTAGAGCAGCACAATGCTAAAGTAAGGGCCAGAAACAGTAATTCCCCATAGCACAAGCCACTGCTACACTAATACTTTTGAAGTCATCTGTACTTACCATAAATGTTGAGAAGATTCTGTATGTAAAGATCTATCAAATACGGTATACTGTATATAGAGACGTGTGAGATTAGAGGTCAAGGTGTGTCTTCTCAGGTTTATCCTCCTCAGAGAACAGAAGGTCACTGCATGTCGTTTCACTCCCCTTCCTCTTCTGCTGCTGCTTAGACGCCGGTCACACTCCTGTTTTAACAATGACAAGACAAGTTACCATGGTTCAAAACAATTTAAACTTTGTAAGCGTTTTACTGTGCTGCTTTTTCTGAGTCAGCACTCAATGACCCCAATCCTTCTGTTATTTTCTGGCTTATTCTGCACAGAGCCATTATAGAACATATTAGAATAATATCTAACATATTTAGCAGATGTTGCTTATGGATGTATGTATACGTCAGTTTATTTACTGCCAAGCAAACATTGCATACATTATACAATTGTTTTTGCAGATGTTGCCTATGAATGTACATAAAATTATCATTTTACAAGTAAAATTAATATAGAAAAAAATCTAAATTATACAATATAGAAGTCTATCTATCTAGGCCTATATATATATATATATATATATATATATATATATATATATATATATATATATATATATATATACACACACACCCCCTTTGAAAAGTAACATTTTAAACAATATCTCAATGACACAAAAACAATTTCCAAAATGTTGACAAGACTAAGTGTTGTATAACATCTGTTTAACTTATAACATGAAAGTAAGGTTAATAATATAACTTAGATTACACATTTTTCAGTTTTTCAAATTAGGGTGATGCAAAAATGAGTACACCCCACAGCAAAAACTTTTTATGGCCTCCATTATTTTTAATGACAACACAAAGTCTTCTAGGCATGGAATGAACAAGTTGGTGACATTTTGCAACATCTATCTTTTTCCATTCTTCAAGAATGACCTCTTTTAGAGACTGGATGCTGGATGGAGAGTGAAGCTCAACTTGTCTCTTCAGAATTCCCCATAGGTGTTTGATTGGGTTCAGATCAAGAGCCACTGAATCACTTTCACCTTGTTCTTCTTCAGAAATCCACCAGTGGCCTTAGATGTGTGTTTAGGATCATTGTCATGTTGGAAAAGTACACAACGACCAAGGGCACGGAGTGATGGTAGCATCTTCTCTTTCAGTATGAGCAGTACATCTGTGAATTCATGATGCCATCAATGAAATGCAGCTCCCTGACACCAGCAGCACTCATGCAGACCCACATAAGGACGCTGCCACCACCATGTTTCACTGTAGGCACCATGCATTTTCTTTTGTATTCCTCACCTTTGCGACGCCATACAGTTTTGAAGCCATCAGTTCCAAAAACATTTATCATGGTCTCATCACTTCAGAGTATAGAATCCCAGTAGTCTTCATCTTTGTCAGCATGGGCCCTGGCAAACTCTAGGTGGGCTTTTTTGTGCCTGGGCTTTAGGAGAGGCTTCTTTCGTGGACGGCACCCATGCGTGCCATTCCTCTGCAGTGTACGCCATATTGTGTCACGGGAAATAGTCACCCCAGTTTGGCTTTCTACTTCTTTAGATAACTGCAGTGAACTTGCATGCCGATTTCCTTCAACCCTTCTCATCAGAAGACGCTCCTGTTGAGGTGTTAACTTCTGTGGACGACCTGGACGTCTCTGTGAGATGGTTGCAGTTCCATCTTTTTTTAATTTTTGTACCAGTTTTGCTACAGTATGCTGACTGATAAGTAAAGCTTTGCTGATCTTCTTGTAGCCTTCACCTTTCTGCTGTAAAGAAATTATTTTCTTTCTCAGGTCTTGTGACATTTCTCTTCCATGTGGTGCCATTGCTGACAGCATGAAATGGGAAGGGGTTTTAACACCCTTTTATTGTCAACTGTCTGCTGGACACCTGTGTAATGAATAATTAGACTCACCTGTGGTTGAATTCTTGTTAAATTAGACATTTGTAGTCTAAAATTTAGCTTTGCTCCAGAGAATTTAAGTGGGGTGTAATCATTTTTGAGTCACCCTCTTTTGAGTAAAACTAAAAATGTTGTTCTCTAAGTTATATTATTGACCTTACTTTCATGTTATAAGTTAATAAAACTTAGTCTTGTCAACATTTTGGAAATTGTTTTTGTGTTCATTGAGATAGTTTAAAATGTTACTTTTCAAAGGGGGTGTACTCATTTACGCTGAGCACTGTGTGTGTATATATATATATATATATATATACACACACACACACACACACACATTATATAATACATGCAATTTATTGTTAACTTTTAACAAAATCATTTAGGCTGTAATATTCATAAACACAGGTAAAAAAAGAAAAAAGAAAAAAGGTACACTTCCATGATGTACTTAAAGTGCTCTATTTTTGCGCACTAATTTTGTATTTAATGTACTAAAAATTCTTCTTGAGTACTTTTTAAGATAATCTTAAGAACATCTAAGTGTACTCAACTGTGCTATTTTGAGAATATGAACTAAATGTGCTTTTAACATACTATCTCTGTATTTAAAAATGTATTTTATTTCATTATCACTTGTAGTACACTTTGTATGAAAGATGGGTTCAAGTGAACTACAAGTGAGATAGTATGTTAAAAGCACATTTTAGTTCATATTCTTAAAATAGCACAGTTGAGATTTTTTTTTCACCTGGGAAAACATCATAAAACACACAAGATAATACGTTATAATAAATGTAGGTTAGTATTCTCTGGTATTGATGTGCCCAGCACTACTGCTAAGATGGTCATGTAGTACAACAGTATGGAGAGACCAGTTGCTAATAAGGAGCAAAACAGATCTAATCATTATTCATTTTAACTTAAGCTATTAATGTGGAGACGCACTCGTGATAGAACAGGATGGGAGAGGTGGTCGGATGGCGACAGAAAGATAGGTTCAGCACCCGTCTCGGTGTTGAGGTCAGAGCAAAGGACATACAAGTGGGGGGCAGATGAAGTAGCCCATAAAAAAGATAAGGAACAATGAGAGGAACTATAGAATTTTGACAACTTATTATGACACCCCTCCCAAAACAAGAACTTGATGAAGCAGACGACAATAGCTGAAGACCACGACACACTCTCAGCGTGAGGGGGGCATGGAGGTTAACAAGATATTGTTCTAATGCAATTATTGCATATACAACTAGGGAAATTATACCACAGAAAGATTTGGAGCCAAAAAAAACTAACTTTGTCTCCCTTATGCATGACATGCTTTATTTTATGCAATACAAACTATGCAATGAGTACAAAAGGCCTCATGAACAAATTGTGTTATATGTTTAAAAAAGAATTAAAAAACACCTAATTCTAAATGCTTTATTCATTCAGCTGTTTAAACGGCATTACAGGACAGTCATTGAGGAAATATGGCTGCTTTATTAACTACCCACCGCTTGTCAGCTCAGAGCAGACTGACATCCAGATTAGACTGTAAACACACTCTAGTCAAAGGGAATAAGAGTGCCACTCTTGTTTATATTGTCTTTGTTCTGGTTTATCATAACCTGTATTTTCTTGGAGTGCATATGCTTCGTCTTGCTTTTGAGGGGGGTTCAACACACCATATCCTCTTCCATTCAGCGCATTGTTCCTTTCACCGCTGATTAATATCTTGTTTAAACAGTCACCAGACGCAACACGCCATCAGCATGACCATAAATTCTCCTGAGCTGATGAACACAATAGCTGCATTCCTTAACAAAAATCCTCCACATAT
Source organism: Elopichthys bambusa (assembly GCA_037101425.1). Lineage (NCBI taxonomy): Eukaryota > Metazoa > Chordata > Actinopteri > Cypriniformes > Xenocyprididae > Elopichthys > Elopichthys bambusa. Next base: position 15,052,965 of record CM074451.1, read on the forward strand.
CAGAGCATATCTACAGAGACCTGGAGATTCTTGGAATATGGGATCAAAACTGTATTCTCTTATAATTAAAAATAAACCCAAAATGGATACACTTCACATTTTGGAATGTACCCAGTGAAGACATTGTGAAGACATCCCCTCTGGATGGCTTTTGCTTTGTCTTTAGCAATACCGCCACAGTGAAAAAAAGTTACGAAATTAATGTCTAATGCTGATATAAAAGGTTTGTGTAATTTGGGAACAATCTCTTAAAGAATGAATGAGATAATTAGTAATAAAGTTCATGCACTTTAGCCATGTTTCCCTCAATCAGAGAAACATATTTGAAGTGATGGACTGATCTTTTGTGTTTTGAAAATACATCAAACAGCATTATTTTTTTATTAAATAATTATATATCTTCTAAATTCTAGATTAGTCTAGATTTCTATAATGTTTTCTCAAAGTCAAATATCAGACAGAATAGTGTTATTTTAGTATCATTTATATACTATTATAGTTTTCCTTAATATTTTCAATTAGATTTTCTTTTTATATTTTCTGTTTTATTAATTTGGTTGTGTTTTGTCATTTTTATTAGTTTTTGTTTTTTAATATGTCTATAGTTTTAGTTTGTTTATTATTTCAATTTAAAATAAACGAAAATGAAAAATATTGCAATGGCAACTATAGCTAAAATAAAATACGTTTTTTATATTTATTTTACTTACATTTTCTTTTATGCTTTTTTTTTCATATGACCTTTCATACAGTTTGGGAATGTAAAAGGTCTGCAAAGTTTTAAAGATCAAAGTGAATAACAAATAAAGTTACTGTCTCCTAAAAGAAAGAATTGATTCTGAACTGCCGAAACGAATCGTCAGTAATTCCCAACGTGTTCTCCAACCAATACGCCTATATAGGTCGTTTGTCACTTCCCTGAAATATGACCCATAGGAGCGTTTACTAAAGTTGCGTCCCTATCGACAACAGGACACTTTCATTTTAATGCATTGTTCCCTTTTATCTGCATCATATTTCGGGTTTCACGTAGCTCAACTGGCAGAGCATTGCAATATATAACAATATGTGATCATGCGATCGTGGGTTCGATCCCAGGGAACGCATGTGCTCATAAAGTGTATATGCACTATAAATCACTGAGGATAGGTTTAGGGGTGGGGTGGGTGTAGTCGTTAATAAAAAAATGAATTTTGCTAAATGGAAATAGGACAAATGGTGTAAAAAGTCCACACATCGCATTTAAATGAACACGCATTTTGATTGGTAACAACAGTCATATGTCATTTCATGACGACAGACATAACACGACACTGTCATTATTTTTATGCCAGCTAGAGGGCGCATGACTTTAAAACATAAATACAGGTCATAATAAGGTGCTTGAAAAACGACCTATAGGGTCTGGTAATTCCAGTCTAACTTCCTTTTACATGTAATAAATTTGTATACTGCCAGCCTATGGTCTTCATTGGCTGCCTGTGAACAACGTCTACTTTGACCAAAACACTTAAATTCAAACACTGTTGTAGCTGAGGCCTGGAAGAGTTTGGTTGTGTTTTGTCAACATTTTAACGAGTTCACACTTACAAATGATTAGATTAGAAAAGAGTATGCGTATTTGGTGTGATGTCTGAGGGAGGCTTCGAGTTAGGAATGTGTCCTGAACCCAGAGTGCTCCCCCTTATCTTTGGTTAGGATAGTAACCAGGCGAGTGTGAGGAGAAGGGGTGGTGGAGGGATGCAGAAAAAACTGTTGAGGAACTGTCGGCTACGTATTTATAGGCCTCCTCTTATGCTGATTGGGTAGATCATTTGAACATGCTCCTCCCGAACTTTGTTAATAAATCATCATGTTGAGAAGACTGCATGCACTTCAAAAGGATGAGGACTCGCGCTGGAATTGATACGGAAAAAACGTCATCGTTACTGTTCGTATCACTGTGTATTCAACCACAGAGGAAGCCTCCGGAGCTGAAATTCAGATATGGTAATGGGCATTTTGTTTCCAACACACGCTGTAAACGGTAGACCAATCACAAAAGACTTAACCATCTGACCAATCAGAGCAGAGTAGGCTTGCGGAAAGGAGCAGTTTAGAATCTTTGAACGTTTTCAGAATCTTTGGCTGCATCCGAAAACTAAAGTCCCTTTAAGACAAGTCATTTTACTCGGCGGCCATCTTTGAAACGCCTCTCGGGCATTCAAGTGCAGCTCCCATCTCTTTGAACGGAGAAACATCAAATTCTCCAATACTGTTTGCCAAGCTTTCGATTAAATTTCATATTTGAAATCACCAAGGACAACATCTGACAACAACTGCATCATAAATTTTGTTTCTAAACGCTCAAATCATGACAAAAAAAAAAAAAATGTTGGCTGGATCAAGCTAATGTGCATGCGCAGTCCTAAATGCGCGTCTCTTGTGTCTCATTTTAAAGGCGCGCGTCTGACTGTTTCTATAGGAATCGGAGCTTCTAACGGCAGCTGCAGTGACGCGATGACTTTACCAATCGGTGATTGGCTCTTATTTAGAAGGCGGGACCTAGAAGGCCATATTGCGCATTGCACTTTCTCTCATTCAAAACAATACGAGTGACGCGCCTTGTGTTATTCTATAGTCTTTGGTACACACTAAAAGATTTTTAAAATCTTATAAGATTTTCAAAATGTGAGAGACCACAAACATGAGGACAAAAAAATCCTATATTTAACCATTTTTCTCGGTTAAATATAGTGTGTGGTGTGCCGTGATGTGACAAAGACAGCACACCACACGTGAACAGAGTTCCAACTGTGAACACGGGAAATCTCGCAAAATAAACATGGCGGATGATAGGCAGGAAGAAATTGCAATGATAGTGTTTGGAATGATTTTGACAGAAAATTCACGGAAAAAAAGAAAAGGGTTTGGGTGAAGTCGTGGAGATGGCAGGAACATGGTCTTTACTTTGTGCTGCGCCATGACTGCGTTTGTTATGCTTCCGTCTTCTGTCAGCTCGCGTTCTGATTGGATATTGTTTGCTTCATGTGATCATCTCCAGAGCGTGCGCGCGTTTGTCCTCAGGGTTCCCCCCCACACTTCGGGATTTCTGATCCTAAATATTCAACATGATTCGCAATCGAGGCAGCTACAACATTCTTCTGAGCAGATTCAGTCACTCTTAACACACCTCACACCACAGGAAAATCTGATAAGATAATCTGTAGAACCATCAAGATAATCGGGACATTACCTAGGATTGTCGGAAAGGGAGCCCAAAATCAGCCCGATTTTCTTGTGGTGTGTACCCAGCATTAGGCATCTGACTTGTTGCCTCGCTGCTTTATAGACAATGACCCTGTAGGCAGCGTTTGCACACGAAGATACCTCACGAAACTGATTTCTAACAGACTTCTGAGGCAGGGTAACAGTTTAATGATCTACCGTGAAATAGAGCTAGCATTTCTCAATAGAAATGTTATCAGAAGTGGAAATCGTTGGTCAAACACGTACATTTACACACAAAATGACACCGGAATCTTCAGACGCCATCTTTCTTCTTCTAGCTCAGCTGTCGCTGAATGGAACACATATGGGATTGTGAGATATTAAAGGCAGTGAAGGATACATCTATGCTGCCTTCAAAAATCGATTTGAGGAAGGTATCTCAGGAGACAGGAAGTGAAGCATTGGATTTGGACATGCCTTGATGCCTTCCTACCTCTGAAGGCAGGATTTGTTAAATTTTCAGATGCAGCCTTTGAGAAATGAGGGGATGCAATGTACATTATGAGACAATTAAAGTGTTTTTTGACCTTTGATGCATGTAAATCTATAACAAATATAATAGGGGCACTTTATAGTTTATTTTATTATTAAGTAATGTTCAAGTAAAAGTTTTTTTTTAATGGTTTTAGTTTTAGTCAATGATAATAACCCTGGTCAGAAGCCATACTGAGATAAACAAAAACTACAACAGTACCTCCTCAACCAAGAGTTTGCAGTGTGACAGCGGCCTGCCCAGTCTGACCCAGCGCAGGTGTGTGGCATTCTGCACGAACCAACAAACAACATGGCCAGGAAGAGGTTCATTCATGCGTCCTAATACTGGGCTATTACCAAAACAACTGTTCCATTTATATTGTATCATGCTTTGTTTTATGGGTTGCACATTTTGTGAGATTGCAATCTCAGGCACCCGTGACATTGTCTAGAGCTACAAACGTCAATGGTTTTGTTGGCTGAGCCAGTGCTGAAGTGATCTCCACCACGTTCACACTAAAACTGGAGGCTCACCCATTTTTCATTCAATTTTATCAATGTAAGTTACTCTTCAGACAAATGAAGAACATGCAACTGGTATAAGAGTTTCTTGAATTAAATATTTTTGTTTAAATTGTTATATACACCATACTTTGTCTCTAGGCTACTCAGTAGGTGATGTTCCACTTCTATAACCAAAACATTTCATCCCAAATTGCTTCCTCTTAACTAGTGTATCTGTTAATGAAATATAATGCACGCTCACCAGAATCATATTGCGGTTTGATCAGCGAAGCAAAGAAAACATATATCATCATTACACTTCACAAGGCAGCTTTGGTTCCTCAAAGCCATGAAGGCAGGGAGAAATTGACCCTCATCCGGAAATGACCACCTCTAATAATCAGTAATAGTTGTGGTTTGAGGTTTCACCTTCACCCTGTAAACAATAGCACTTTGATCATCATGCAGATGTCTCACAGAGCTATACATTGTACACTTTCTATAGGCTACTCCATGACTCCTCATGTTATAGCCATGAAGAAAGAGTCTTTTTTTAAGAGTTACGGGCCATGATGGGGAGGAGGGACTGAGAGCTGGTCTGTGTGTTAAAGATGAGAATGTTCATGTCATTGTTTGCTTTGTAAAAAGCCTTAGCAGTAGGTACTGGAAGACATGAAGGACATTTAACACTGAGGTTTATCAAGTATTAAGCTCCAAAGAAGCATGTTTTTTGCCGTCTGACTGTGACTGTGAAAAAAAAAAAAAAGAAAAAAAAAAAAAAAGACCCTGCTGTTCAATTGGCTACTTGACAGGAAGATACAATTGTTCCTGATGTCAAATTCCAGCGACTCCTACTATAAATGAAGGGCTGGGTACTTGTTTGGAACAGTTTAACTCTGAAGATTATTTACCTTGATCTCGGAAGAACACTTTAGGACGAGATGAGCGCATCAGTGGCTGTGTATAGAAATATATACACTGAGGATCGCTTCAGACAGACGTATGGTACGGAAGCCCAGTCTAGAGGTAGAGAGCGGCTCCGTGACAGACTGGCGCAGAGATGCAGCTGTTCTCAGGTGGAGTGTGTTCACCTGCTCAAGAAGAGACTGCCCGTGTGCAGCTGGCTGCCAAAATACAAGCTCAAAAAATGGCTTTTAGGAGATATCATAGCGGGACTGACTGTTGGAATAGTACACATTCCCCAAGGTAAAAAATAAACCTTAATTAATTAGTTGTTTGTAGTACTTGTAGGAGGCTAATGTAATAGCAAGAGAAAGAAAAAAGTTATTTGAATAAGCTAAAATCATTGACAACATTATATAACATGCAAAATTACTGTATTTTTTAAATATATATAAATTCACAAATTTGGTTTAAAATGCTTGCCAAGTTCTTAGAAATGTAAATCTATGTATGAACGTCAGATTCATATGGTTTTGTAAAAGCGTTCATTAAAGTTTTTTCAAATAAATAAACACATTTTTCTTTTTTCTAAATCATTACCATCGAATAAAAATAGTTAATCTCATTTATTTGCAACTTGAATACACGTGAGTACACAATTTCATAATTAGCCTACTTTTATTATTTTTTAAAAAAAATTTGAGTAACAAATATCGAGACGTTTTATGTTTACTCCATTCAACAAAACTTATATATATATATATACACACACACACACACACACACACACATATATACATATATATATATATATATATATATATATATATATATATATATATATATACATAAAATGTTTCTTGTCACATGACGACAAAATGGCGTCCTGCATATTCGTTACGCGTTTATGGTGAGTTTGATTCGGCGTATTAAAAATACATACAGATTGCTAAAAATAATTCCGAAATAGATAACATGTTCATCATAGAAAATGCATAAGCCTATTTAATATTTGTGTGAGTGTAGCTTTTAATGTATTTTAATTCAATAGATAAAATATGCATATGCATTTTTTCGTTGTTAGGAATGGCCTTTGCTTTGTTGACATCGGTGGCTCCTGTCTATGGTCTTTACACATCCTTCTTCCCTGTGGTTCTCTATATGCTCTTCGGCACTGGTCACCACGTTTCTACAGGTAAAAGACCTTCATTTACAGAGTTTGGCTTTGTGAAAAAACTGTTTAATCCATTCATTATTTAATCAAGAAAATGAAATACCATTATCCAAGGGTTTGACTTTTGCAGGTACCTTTGCTGTGTTGAGTCTGATGACTGGCTCAGTAGTGGAGCAACTGGTTCCCATCCCGCTTGCTCTGAATTCTAGTAGCCCAGAGGCTGCAGAGTTTGAGGCCCAGAGAATTGGGGTGGCATCAGCTGTTGCATTTCTCTCCGGCATAATGATGGTAAACGACACATGCTCTATTTGAACACATAGCACTCTATTTAAACAGAATTATGAGAGTGTGTAGAGTCTTGTTTTTATTGTCTCAGCTATGCATGTGCGGCCTCCAGTTGGGTTTCCTTTCCACGTACCTCTCAGAACCGATTGTTAAGGCATTCACAAGTGCAGCCGCCTTCCATGTGACTGTCTCACAGCTGCAAAGCATGTTGGGATTACGACTACCCCGATATGCTGGCGCCTTCTCTCTTTTTAAGGTCAGAAATGGCATAACATACTGTTTTTTTTTTTCTTTTCTATTCTGGTTATTAGTTTAATAATTCTAGTAACAACTGTAGCATATCAGTGAATATAACTGAGCACAAATGAATCAGGCATGTCAGAAGTTCCCTTTAAACCCACAGACTCTGGCTTCAGTGATGGAGAATGTGCCCCACACTAATTTGGCTGAGCTAGTGATCTCACTGCTCTGCCTGGCTGTTCTGGTGCCAGTAAAAGAGGTCAACTCACGCTTTCGAGAACGTCTGCGCACTCCCATCCCTATAGAGATCATCACAGTGAGTTTGCACTTCACAACAGGCATTTGAGAAGATTTAGAGACATAAATAAGCTGATGAACTTTTGTACAAATATTTGGCATTTACCAGCCAACTAGTTCAGTAGATTTCATCATCTTATTTTCTACTGTCTGCATTGTGAAAAATAATCTTCCATTCTGTTGTGGCTCCTGCAGGTAATAATTGCCACAGGAATTACATATGCCTTTTCTCTGGATTCCAAGTATGACATACAGATAGTAGGACATATTCCAGCAGGGTAATTTATTCTTGTATGTAATACATTATATTCATAATATTCATCAATAGTAATGGTATACACTATCATTCAAAGGTTTAGGATTGGTAAGATTTTTAAATGTTTTTTAAAAGAAGTCTCATGCTCACCAAGGCTGCATTTATTCGATATACAATAATATAATTATTGAATACATTAAAATTGTTAAATATTATTGATGGTAAAGCTGAATTTTCAGCAGCCATTACTTCAGTCTTCTGAAATTATTCTTATATGCTTATTTGGTGTTCAAGAAACATTTCTTATTATCAATGTTAAAAACAGTTGTGGAAACTGTAATGCATTTTTCGTTGATGAATAGAAAGAAATGTTTTGTAACAATATAAAATAATTTACTGTCAATTTAATGCACCCATATATTAAATATTTTAAATATAAAACCTGCAGTTTAACTATAAGGTCACACTTCATAATAGGTGTCTTAAACTAATATGTACTTACATCAAAAATAATAATTGTTAGGTACAATGTACTTATTGTGTTAATGTTGTATTGCAAAACACTTGTCCTGCTATTGTGGTGGGATACTGGTAGGGTTAGGACAGGTTTGGTGGTATGGGTAGGTTTAAGGGTTGGTTAATGTGTAAAACAGTGTATTTATAGATAATTACAGAAATTAATTATAGCTGTAATTACATGCAGGTATATATTTTAAAAAATATATAAGTACAGTGTTAAATATTGTATGTACACAATAAGTGTGTTGTCTCAAATGATTAATTGAAATTTTAGTACACAGTAGTTAAAGATGCATAATATAAAGTGGGACCAACTATAATTTAAAGCTAAATGTTTACTATTTTTTTCAGCTTCCCTGAGCCACGTCTGCCTGCATTGGAGACAGTTCCAGAAATTGCCGGTGACACAGTTGCTATCACCCTTGTTGCCTACGCTGTGTCGGTTTCTCTGGCCATGATTTATGCTGATAAACATGGATACTCCATTGATCCAAATCAGGTAAATACTTTATAATTAAAGTTATGAAAAGTTTCGATGGTGCTAGTGAAACTATGGTTATGGGTTTGAAATGTTGTTAGTCATCAAAAGACAATGTTCTTGTTGTTGTAGGAGCTTCTAGCACATGGGATCTCCAACACTGTGTCATCTCTCTTCACCTGCTTCCCCAATTCAGCTACACTGGCCACTACCAACATACTGGAGAGTGCTGGAGCTCACACACAGGTACTGGTTTGTTTGAGATCACCTCTACTGTTCACTGTTCAGCCACTCAATACATGTTAGAAAACTAAGCAATGTTATGCTGCAAAGGTCATACTGAGAAAATTAAATAAACATTTCACTGTAGTATATTCACTGCTAGAATTGTAAGTTAATGATATTCTGTACAAGTTTTGTTTTGTTTGTCAAACATATTAGAGTAGCTAGATGCAATAAAATCCTTTTTCTTCAACAGCTCGCAGGACTGTTCACAAGTCTGGTCGTTCTTATTGTGCTTCTGCTGATAGGACCTCTATTTTACTTCTTACCCAAGGTAAGAGTCCTTTCCCAGCTAAACGGAAACATTCTCAGAACTCTGGCAAATTTTCTGGCTAAATGTTACTACTTGTTTCAAAATGTTCAACATTCAAAAAGTAATGTTCTCATAATGTTTAAAATGATTGAATATTAACTTGTTTTTGCTAACCTTCCCACAAACAAGAAAAATGTTTTTTTTTTTTTTTTTTTTTATGTAAAAAACTGGACGTTTTGAACGTTCTGAGAACATTTAGAAATAACTTAATGGAAACGTTATCAAAACATTCTTAGAACATATTTTTTTGTTAGCTGAGTTTACCAGTGACACATTTGCAATAAATTTAATTTGCATTATGTGACAAACAAAACAAGGGTACATTTTGAATTCATGTTCTCTTTAAAGGAATTATCAATATAACCAACAACATCTCTCTCCACCCAGGCAGTGCTTGCTTGTATAAACGTGACCAGCCTGAGACAGATGTTTCTTCTGTTCCAGGATCTTCCTGACCTTTGGAGAATCAGCAAAATCGATTTTGTACGTTTTTACCACTTCTCGTTCCCAGAAAAGTGCTAAATATCTTTCATTTCTGATTCATTTCAATTCTGGTTATGTATGTTTGAGCAGATGGTGTGGCTTGTGACCTGGCTGTCGGTAGTTGTGCTAAATGTTGACCTGGGCCTGGCCATTGGGGTGGTCTTCTCCATGATGACAGTTATCTGTCGCACACAGAGGTATCCTTAGGGCATTATATACTCATTTTGTTACAAATTTATTGTGTAAATCTATTCACTGGATAAAATGCTATGACACTTCCCATTATGGGCATTAATGTCACTTTTTGAAATATTTAGTATAAATTATAGCAGGGTCGTGAACTCCACTAGCGGTAACTAGTGCCCTCTTAGGGCTGCTTTATTTTAGAGGAATTAATTATTTCACCATAGACTGTAAAAAAAGTTGGACTATAAGTTTCCACTTCCTTCCACTGAGGCTAGGCTTTCTCAAGCCAACATCAAAGTTTGTTTACAAACTTTACTCATCTTTGAGTTTGGCTCATGTCCCATTCGATTACATGAAGAGGACATGGTTTATGACCTATACTGCAGCCAGCCACCAGGGTGCTATCTAAATGTTTTGGATTAACTTTTACTCTTCACTGCAGTGTTAATTTTGGCAGCCATTTTTGATTTAGTCTTACCCTGTGTCCCAATGTCCATACTATCCATCCTAAATAGTATGTGAGATTAAAATAAGTGTCACAAAGCATAGTATGTTGAAAAGAGTATGCCAAAAGTCCCCGGATTGGTCTACTATTTCCGGTATATTTTCAAAGTGTGGATCCGTGCACACTATAAAGGCTAATATTGCCCACAACCCATTGCGCTTTGGATGAGGATTCAGTTCAGAACTACAAACACGAGTAAAAAGTGTTGAAAAAAACTACAAAACATGGTGGATATGCACGACCGACGATGACAGGTTTGAGTGACTAATAATCAGTTTAACCTGATAGAAAATATTTATTTAATGTTATCCGTGTTATATTTAATCTGTAATACCAATGTGGACTTTTATAAAGATCCGATTGGCCTAACTTTTAAATGCATCATTATGCTTTAATATGAGGAGAGTTCTCCACATGAAAGACTTTTAGTCAAACTACAGTTAACATTAATTTTGATTATGTATTTTATATGTAGTCTTTAGACAAAATAGTCATTATAATTTTTCTCTTTAGACCAATTCAATTAAGCTTATGAAAAATCTGAATCAAGGTAACAGGCTGTATTGACATTGCACTCTTAGCAGTAAGACTTGTGCAATTCTACATATCCTCTTTCAGTGGTTCTCAAACTTCCTAGAGTGTTGTACCCCCTGAGGGATTTAACATCCTTCTGCGTTGCCTTTCCACTTAGACTGCAGTTACACCTTTTCCATTAAGGGACAATATTTACCCTCTTAAATCGATTTTTCCAGAGCATTTTTTTTTACCTTTATAAATACCTTTATAAAATAAATAATGCTTAAAAAAAATACAATGATGATAAAAACGAAGTGATGCTTTTAAATATTAGATTAAAACCGCCAGTAAGTGGCAGTAAGTCACTGTTTTTATGAGTGAATTATCGAGTCATTCATTCATTCAGTATCAAAGCAAGCGGCTGTATTTATGAATGGATCATTGAATCATTGACGATTCGTTCAAAGCCACAGATTCGTTTACGAAACAGCTTGTGTGCTGCAGTTCTGCTGTGGCTTTCGTTGCAAAATAGAGCAAAAATACTTACAATACTGTTTAAAATGTACATCACTTAATATTACCCTTTTGTTTGTTGAACTGTTGTATAAAATCAATATTCGGGATATTATATTATATTCGGGCAATATTCTTGATGGTATATGATCAACATTAAAAACTAACTCACAGAAGGGTATGTTTTTGTATCGAAGAGAGTTTTAATCTTAAATCTCTATGCAGTCTGTGTCTATACGCTATCTGTTCTTCATGCTATAAGTGCTAAATCCACACTTTTTATATTGTCGAGAACAGCACTAATGTAGCGACTGCCTACACTTTGGTCGCAGATTTAGTTAGCAAACGAGCAGCGCAATAAAGACCGACTGAATGACTAATCCGCGCTTCTTCCTCAGTGCAGAGAAAGCGTGTTTGTGTGGTTGCCAGATTGCAAAAATGAAGTAAAACGTGTTCTTTTAACAGAAAAGCTCTGATTGGGGGTTTACATTGTGGAAACCTGGCAACTGTAAGCATGAACGCTCATAAAAACGGTCTGTAATGTTTTGTCTCCTTTATTCGACAAAAACAAAGTGATTTCAAAAGTGTGATTTTGTTTTTAGTCTTTTAGCCACATTTCAGTCTCGTCTTTTTTCGTCAAAGATATTGCACGTGTTGTTTTAGTCACGTTATAGTTAAATGACATTGGTGTCTCTCATCGTCTAGTCTTAGTCATGAAAAAAAAAAGGTCGTCAACGAACATTTTTCGTCATAGTTTTCGTTAACGAAATTAACACTGCTTCACTCTTGGCCGCTAAAACCTAATCTGTGCGATAAATCCTGAGTGAAGAAAAGATAATAGATTATAAATTATTATATAATAAAAAAATATTTAAAAAAAAACCTATGGCTAAGCCAGACTGAGCAGCTCTACACCTGTCAAAAAATTCCTAGCATTTTTTAAAAACAATTTCTGATCCAACAACACCAAGCAACATATGGAAGTGTGCGATAATTTTTGTATGGCAAGCAATAAAATGACTCCTGAATGTACTTGCTAAAAATTATGCACAGGATTCCCATTAAAGATGAATTGCCATGTAATTTTATATGTTAATGATAACCAAATTGTTTGTGGATGCAGGGTACTTCTGTGTAAATCAAACTTAATTACAAATATGCTTAGATTTCAGAAGGGTTGTAAAACATATAGCATTTAAAAAAGAGATCCTCTGGGAGAAAGATTGGAACCACTGAATTAGAGTATCATTCTGACTGTATAGAAATAACGATATTAGCAATCCAACTAGAGCAGCCCCAGTGAAACAAGATATTGAGTACATAATATAATTGAGATCGAAACTACCTAATTAGATTTGTGTATTTATCTGCTTTAATAATCATGTTTACTACATCCTTTAATTATGCTTTCCAAAGCTCAGGGGCTGTATAAAAACAGCAAACCAGTATCCCGTACAGACCCCTGTGTTCCAAAACAACCTTCCTCTCCTGGCGGATATGAAATTCACATTTAAGGAAAGGGGAGATAAAGTTGAGACAAAAAGATGTCCCTGAACTCATAGTAAACTTTCTGTTTTCAGGGCCAGCTGCTCTGTGTTAGGAAGAGCCGCCAACACGGAGATTTACAGATCCATCAACAACCATAATAAAGTGAGTCAACAGAGTCAATCATATTACGTTTCTTTTCTTATTACCACACATAATGTAATTTACTATGATTAGAATTGGGCCTGGTGCAATTGGAAATACAATTGATTAACCTTTGCTCTGTTGCATTTGTCTTAATCATATCTCTGTTGTGTAACTGATGATATGGTTATACCCTCTCCATCCCTCTGTACCGTAGTGCTATGAAGTCCCTGGTGTGAAGATCCTCACCTACAATGGGCCTATCTACTATGGGAACCGTAGCTTTTTCAAGGCCGATATGGCTCAGCTTCTGGGCCTCACGCCTGAGAGGATACGCAGCCGGGAGAAAGCCCTGAAGGCCATAGAGAAGAGAGAGAGAGAGGCCATTGACTCTGTAGTAAGATGATCAATCTATCAATTTATATGTAATATGGTCCTCAAGTTTGTGAGTTTTTCTGAATTTGCTTTTCTATTATTTGCTTGTTTACCCTAAAAATTTCTACTGGCATTTTATTTAAAATAATTTATTACATTAAAGAATAGTTCTGAATGTTCATAAGCCATGTTCAGAGCTGTTGAACAAAAGCACAACTGCACATTCTGTTAACTGTTAATGCGCCAAGTCACCATGTTGCATATAGCTATATAATTAGAACTACTGTATATTACATGGTGGAAGAACTGTTTATTAAAGGTACACTATGTAACTTTTTTTTTTTTTGTTCATAATTAACTAAATTTAAATAATGAATACATTGTCAATCCCTAATCCAAAAAGTATTTTTGTCTTACCCTGATTCACTTTGGTAGGCCTATTATAAGTGTTTATATTTTAGACCTGACAGGATGGTTTTCACAGGAAATATGCCACTCACACGTCCATGTCTCGTCATTACTTTGGTGTGAGAGTGCGAGAAAGGTTGACATGGAGCAGCAAAATCTCAAACCTCCGGGGAATCACCCATTTTTAAAAAACAACGAACAGACGAGAGTTTGCTGGCAAAAAGAGAACGCGACAGAGCTCGTAATAAAACGAGAATCCACATTGGATTGGCTTTTTTTGGAGATGCGAGAACTGAGGGATTTGAAATGTTGTAAAAGCGATGCAGAGATAAGTGTTTTTATTACTCAACAGGTGAAGTATTTTATTGAACAGATAAATTGCCATATGTACTGTATCTCTTGAACAGAGTTAAGGGTCATATTCATCCGCACAGTCAGGCAGAGCCGAAGCACAACCAAAACAATGTTCTTCCGCAAAAAGCATGCGGTTTTGTTTTTAACCGCTAGAGGGCCAAAAGTTAAATAGTGTACCTTTTAAAGGGTTAGTTCACCCAAAAAAATTCCGTCATTAATTACTCACCCTCATGTCGTTCCACACCTGTAAGACCTTAATTTATCTTTGGAACACAAATTAGGATATTTTTGATGAAATCCGAGAGCCATATGACTCGTCCATACTTTTTGTGCGCAAAAACAAAACCAGGAACAACGACTTTATTCAACAATATCTACTTTTCGGTGTCATTTTCATACATTGTTTGCGGCCAGCGCTTCCAGGTTCTATGTCAGAATGCCAACTCATTATTGGCCGGCTCCTGTGTCAGCATCACACGCATGCGCAGCTTTGGCCAATACTGAGCCGGCATTCGGACGTAAACACGAAAGCCTTCGCTGTGCTTACTGCGGCAACTACCTACGGATAATGATGGGGAAGAGAAGAGATTGTTGAATAAAGTTGTTATTTTTGTTTTGTTTTTGCGCACAAAAAGTATTCTTGTCGCTTCATAAAATTAAGGTTGAACCACTGCAGTCACGTTGACTGTTTTAACAATGTCTTCACTACCTTTCTGGACCTTGAAAGTGTCGGATAAATTGCTGATTATGGACGACTCAGAGAGCTCTCGGATTTCATCAAAAATATCTTAATTTGTGTTCTGAAGATGAATGAAGGTCTTACGGGTGTAGAACGACATGAGGGTGAGTCATTAATGACAGAAATTTCATTTTTGGGTGAACTAACCCTTTAAGATAATATTAAATATTATTACTTTATTTTTATTAAATATCGGTGTCTCATAGCTGCAGTTTTATTTTGCCTGCATTTAAATGGTTTTAAAATCACTGTAATGCAAACTCTAAAAGCATTTTTATTACCTGTAACAGTAATCAGTCGTGTATTATTATTTTGATAAGTCTTTGGCTTGATATTTTGGAGATTTTCTTCTAACAACAACAACAAAATAACAAATTATAAATAGAAAACATCTGACTGGATAACTTTTTTTTGTTTTTTTATTGTTTTTCAAGGAACAAGGAGTTGCAGACAGTTCATTTTCTTCAAAGAATAATTTGTTCAGATCAGGTGCGTTCCCACTTTTTTTTTGGTAGCATCAAAAATCACATTAGAGAGTCTTTTATTTCAGACGAATCACACCCGTGGGTTTTTCTCAATTGTTTAATGCAGAGATGGCTGAGGGTGAAGTCCAGGCCGTGTTGATAGACTGCAGCAGCGTCATTTTTGTGGATGTTGCGGGAGCTCGGTTATTCATACAGGTGAGCGTAAACCATAATAGGTTTTGTTTTGACACCAGTCAGCATCCTCATGAATAATGTCTTATGCTCACGGTACTTATATCCTGTCACAGATGTGCATGGAGTACCAGAAGATTGGGGTAACAATATATCTGGCTAACTGCAATGGTGAGTTTCTTGGTATATACTTGGAGAAAACTTCCAAACTATTTCCTGAGTAATATTTTCTCTCTTCTTTAGAGAGTGTACTGAAGATTCTCACATCCACCGGGCTCATGAACTACATGAATCCTCAACATATCTTTGTTACAGTCCATGATGCTGTGGTCTACATACAACAGCAGCGGGTAAGGCTTCTTCATTTCTTTAACAACAAAACAACATATTTTGAAAGCTAAACTGTTATGGCACAATTGCATTTTCCATTAACATTTCATCATTTTGTTTGACAGGAGAAACCTCCTGAGAACAACACAACGGTATGGGTATGATTCATCAGAGACTACCAAAGTAATGCAAGATTCATTCTAACTGATACTCAAAACAGGACCCGAATGCCTGTGGGTGACTACTAGTGTGTCGAGGATCGAGTCATTCCAACATTTATTTAGACTCAACATGCTGTGATGAGTTTTTCAGGGCCCTCTATGGTGTCTAAGAGTACGCTGCTGCAGTGGCTGTTGTGTTCATTACTTGCTCAAGGCCTGTTCACACCAAGACAATGTGAAAATCTGATGCTATAAACATTTTAGTTTGAATGAACGACTGGTAATGTGTCCGTTTAGACCAACACAAAGATTTGCATGCCGTCAGTGTGATGGATTTTTTACCAAGAGGTGTTCTTTTCCATGTTTTCCATCTAAGAAAACTGGCCAACCAATAAGATTCGTGTTTTTGGTCACATGCCCAGAGCAGATGCTGTTACATAAAACTACAACTTGGTGGTGCTCACGAACAGGCTACTTTGCTAAGCGACAGTGAACAGCGGAGGAATAATCTTGTCTCTTTGTACTCTTATTTTACGTGCTGTTTGATGTCTGAATCTGGACGGATGTTTGAAGACATGTATATACTTTTTGACTTCCTTGTCACGACACGAACAGACAGTTAAGCAGTGATTTGTTTACTGTATTCCAGCTTCTTTAAAAAAAAAAAAAAAAAAAAAAAAACGCTCTACTGCATTTTTATTCAGTCCGTCTGCAGTTTTTATGCATTGGTCTGAACAGGTCCTAAAATCGGACAGAATATTTGTGCCAAACATTTGTGTTGGTGTGAATCGACCTTAACATGCACAAACATGATTAACAGCAGTGCTAACAATATTGCTAGCCCTGCAAACTCCATGAGTAGGCTAAAAAGAGAGATAAATTATGGTTGTTTTATCGATTCTGTATGTCTGAATCTTTTAAATTTATCACAAGTGGAATATTTACATTCTTGTCAAACTAATTGGTAATCATTACGTTGTCATGTTCAGAGATTGCCAACAGACCAAACCAAGAAAGAATTTTCTAAAATAAAACTGTTCTCCACTGGACAATTTGTTTCTTTTCAAGATCATTTTTAAAGGGTAAACATGGTAAATGGAAAAAAATAAATAAATAAATAATTTTGATATATCCTACTTTACTCAGAATTCCCTCTTTAACCAGGTTTGGATCAAAGTTCGGTCATAGTATAAACTCTTTCCATTTAATCATGAGTGTTGTTAATGTTACACATTGCCACTGAACTACTACTGATAACCTCATCATAACCTGATACCTTGACCTCATAAAATATACAGTTTAAACACAGACTCTAAAATGCTTAAATATTTTTTTCTGTGTATTGTTTGATGTCTGCATTTTTTCTGGTATATTTCAAAGACCACTCTCAGGAGATCACCAGTTTTCTCTTTAAAGCTCAAGAAATACTACACTAATTGGCTGGATGGAAAGCAGCCCACATTACTGGTGCACAGGACTGCCCAGTTGCCACTGTTGGCATCTCCCAGCCACACTGGATATTGGTGTTATACAAAAGACTTAAAATAATAATTCTGTTTAACAATGATGTGATTTGATGTTGGGTTTTCATTGCTTTATGAATAATTTAATAGAAACAAAACCAATTATTTAAAAATGTAAGGGATATTGTAATCCCTATTGTATAATATTAAATTAAAGCATGATCGTATTGTGGTTCAACAGAAGAAAATAGAAACAAAAAATAAGGGTGACTGGGGAAAGTTGTCACAAGGTTAAAAGTCTTTTTTTCCTGGTCCATATAGGTGGAAATGTTCAAAAGCTGTTTTGTATTTTTAAGATATGTTTCTTAAAAAAAAAAAAAAAACTACATAAGGAATATCAATAAGGGGTAGAAAACAAACTCCAAATATGCAAAGTGTACCATTTCCTATCATCTTAATGGAAGTCCTGATGAGTTGCCGCCATCTTGTGGCTTGAAAGGAAATTACCACTCTTAATAAAGTAACATCAATACATCAGAAAAAAGAAACAAATGGCTAATGAGAGGTCTGTAAAATGAACGTTTACTGTGTCTGAACTGGTTTTGAGAATGACACTCGAAGATATGGCGAAAGAACTGTGCGGAAAGCCCTTATATGGAGATGGGTTGGGTGTATTTTATGCAAATAACTAACCTTTTGCACGCGGCCGCTCATTTAGAATACTCCAAATTCATTAACATTAGACGATTAGGAACACATTCATACGTACAGTACGGAGATTTTTCTCCTGTGTGTACAAATACGAAATAATACAGGCAATTATTAGTGAACGAGACCCAGTGTACATTTGCTTTTAAATTGTAGGCTACATCTAATAACATTATTGAATAACACCATGAATTGGAATAAATATTACATTTAAAAAATAACACTGGTAAAAACATGCCACTGAGCCTTAACCCTCTACGGAAAGTTTTCTTATTGTAAAATTGTAACACCTCTATTTTTTTTATTTTTTTATTTTTTTTATCAATAAAATGTTCCCAAATGAACCAAAAAAATAATGTGGAATATATATATATATATATATATATATATATTTTTTTTTTTTTTTTTTTTTTTCACGTGCCATCAACTTGTGTGCAGTAGAGGGTTAAGTGCCAAATCTGGGTAGATCTTACAAATATTGATAATTGCAAAATGACAAAGTTAAAGAGAGATAGATGGCACAACATACATCTCAAATTTTTTAATGAATGGCTATGGTCACGAGAACAAAATAAGGAGGCCGGCCATCTTGCTCCGGGGGCGTCTGGCTCCTCTTTAACGAGGGTGACTGCCATTAAAGAGTTCGCAGAACATTTAGTTGCTAGTGACACATTTAAAATGATTCTTGAGGTAATAAAGATCATATTCACTTATAGAGGTCTCTTCAGTGGGTTCATAACGGAACTTGGAATAGGTTTTGTCAATCTCATTTTGTCCCCATGGCAACATCCCCTTGATCTTCGATGCATGACTGATAATAATATCATCACAGGAGCCCACATGAAGGGTACCAAGCCCATCAATAAAAAATGCTGAAGGAGAAACAAAATGGTCAGGGTAATAGAAAAACATTCTCACATACATGCACAATCTACTTTAGACCTCTTACCTAAATGGCCAACACGAGCCAAACGAGGGTCAAAGCCCACTTCTCGTATCTTTTCAGTGCGAGCCATGAAAAAATTAATGACGCCATCTGCAACCACACAATTGGGAAATCCCTCGATAACGTGGTGGAATCCTGTCCTTATGTGTAAACAATCTCCCTCTTCATCACCTGCGTCTGTGGAGATGATGTGTCGATAGGTGGCAGTGTATCCCGTCACTTCTCTGACTGCTCCCCCCACCTTTCACAGCAAACACAAACCGGGAAGCAGTTTGTCAGTCAAGATTATTAAAAGTACATTCATCATAATTGTACAACAGTATTCCCAACACGATTTTTCAAAATCTATTTTCAACATTTTTTTATTACATATAAGCTATAAATAGGCTATATGAGTTAATACTACTCTTACATTTCATAAGAATTATACTTATCAAACCTATTATAAGTGATAAATTAATTTAATCATATTTATTAAATTATATTATAATACACTTATTAAACGTTAATACTCTGGTTGCCATGTCTGTGCATTGGTTTTTTTTTTTTTTTTAGAGTGGCAACAAGTCATCTGAAATCACAGATTCAATGGAAACTGATGCGTTCAAAAGCAACTGGAGTCACTGAATCAATCTTTCAACTGGTTTGTTTGTTCAAAATCCTGATTGTGGCTGCGTTTAATTATTTAGACAGACTCTCGACCCTCTTTGTGTTGGTTTCAGTCTAGAGGGGGCACAGGGGCCTGGTGTGCAACTATTCAGATGATGCTTTTTTTTGTGGCAGGGTATAAATGACAATTAACTGGAAATATTGCATCTGCACTGTAAGTTACTCTATATTAAAGTCTTGTTTATTTACCTGTTGTATTAAAAAGCGATATAAAACCTGCAATTGTGTTTTTCCTAAAATCAGCATGGCTGTGATTACCTCTGAATCAAAGCCTTGTTGATATCCGGTAATACAGCACCAATGCGAGTGTGATATGTAGGCTATAGGGAAAATGAGGGAAGCTTCGCCGCTGATATGACCCAGGACAAATAAGATGGTTCATTTAACGCACGCTGATGTTTTGTGACAACCAAAATGTCCCAAAAGCATTACTATTTTTACACTATATTGGGCATGTTTGCATTTACATGTATTCATTTAGCAGACTCTTCATTATCCAGATGAGAAAAACATCACAGGCAATTTGTCATAGGGCTAACAATAGTATATACAGTAAGTTTAGTGAAAACTACACTAGTAAACTAGCTGGAGCAGAGATGAGATGCTTGAACATTTACACTTTTAAATTCTCCTTCTCCTTTTTTGCAAATAAACAAATAAAGAAGCCAATAACACTTAGACTAAGTTTATGGTTGAGGATTAGTTAAGTGTTTGTGAAAGAGATGTGTCTTCATCTGTAATCTCTACATGGGGTAAGTTTTCATTATGGAAATCTTCATGAAATGTAGTCTTGTTTAAGTGCTTAGTGATTGTCTGTTGTTCTGTCATCTGTGACCTAGATAAAGTTGACTAGAGGTTTAGTAAATGTTCATGCTAGAACACGCCATTTGCTAACCCTGCTGTAGATATGCTGCCTTTTGGTGACCCTGATTTACAGTATCTCACAAAAGTGAGCACACCCCTCACATTTCAGCAACCATTTTATTATATGTTCTCAAGGGACAATACTATAGAAATGAAAATTGGATATAGAGTAGTCAATGTGCTGCTTGTATAGCAGTATAGATGTACTGAAAAAAATTCTACATACAGTCATTATTGTCTAAATACCTGGCAACAAAAGTGAGTACACCCTAAGTGAACATGTCAAAACATGTCCAAAGTGTCAGTATTTTTTATGAGAACCACTGTTATCTAGCACCGCCTTAAACATCCTGGGCATGGAGTTCACCAGAGCTGCACAGGTTGTTGCTGGGATCCTCTTCCACTTCTCCATAATGACATCACGGAGCTGCTGGATGTTAAACACACGGCGCTTCTCGCCTTCCAGAGGCTTTCTTCTGGGATGACAGCCATGCAAACCGACTTGTTGCAGTGTGTGGCATACGGTCTGAGCACTGACAAGCTGACCTTCCGCTTCTGCAACCTCTAATGCAATGCTGGCAGCACTCATGCATCTGTTTTTTGAAGCCAGCTTCTGCACCTGATGCACAGCACAAGGTCTCAACTTCTTTGGCCTGTTCCGAGTGGAACCCGTCTTGGAAAACCTCTCTCTATGACCCTGGCCATAGGGTCATAGAGGTGTTTCACGGTGTTACCGATCTTCTTATAGCCTAGGCCATCTTTGTGGAGAGCAACAATTATAATTGTCAAATCCTCAGAGAGTTCTTTGCCATGAGGTGCCATGTTGAACATCCAATGGTCAGTATGAGAGAATTATACTCAAAGCACCAAATTTTAACTGCTCTAATACAAGATACACACATTTGTATGGTCCTGTCAAGCAGACAAAAACATGAACATGATGAATAGGACATGTGGCTTTGTATGCTTAAACAACATACAACTGTTATCACTTAGGGTGTACTCACTTTTGTTGCCAGCTATTTTGACAATAATGAAGTTATTTTCAGAGCACAGTAAATCTGTACTGCTATACAAGCAGCACATTGACTACTCTAAAATATATCCAAGTTTCATTTCTATAGTATTGTCCCTTGAGAAGATATACTAAAATGGTTGCTGAAATGTGAGATACAATTATATGTTGTGTACTCACTTTTGTGAGATACTGTATATCTGTAGCTGTTCACATCAGAGTATTCCCAGCTAACAGAAACTCACGCACACTACTGATTCCAAATAGTGCAAACAGTAAAAGGTATGTCTGTGCAAAATATTGTTGACAATAGTGATAGCATGCACTTTCAACAATTGCTTAAGAGAATTAATTCAACCAAAGTCAATGACCAAGTGCTGGGAACACCATAATGGTGACTTCAAACAGACTTCAACAACTTTTGTACTTGTACCATATGAAAGAAATAAAGCAAAACTGGTATGTAATAAGTGAATAAGTTTTTTAGAGTGGTTTAATCGTCCTCTGGTGAGATATTGGGCCTCATTTATGAAATGAACATATGACAGAAAACTGGGCGTACGGTTGATGATCAAATCTGACGTCAGGTCTCAGCTCATGCAGTTGTGTTTTGGTGATTAAGTCAAATTTCTGATTATATGTTTCAATAATCTTGTACAACCTCAAATCAAGAAAAGTTTGGACGTTTTGTAAAATGTAATAAAATCAAGAATCTCTTTACTTATTTAACTGACAAAGGTACAGAAAAAATTCCAGTGTTTTCACTGGCCAAATTAATTTTATTTTGTAAATATAAACAAATTTTGATTTTGATAGCTGCAACACACTCCAAAAAAGCTGGGACAGAGGCAAAATAAAAGTAAAAAGATTATAGAATATTTTAGAAATGAAACTAGACTGGGGAAACTGGACGGGTGAAAAACATGATACACCTATCCCTGCAGCTGTTTAGAATAAACATATTGTGCTAGTGTTATCTGCCACAAGTGATAGATAGACACAACAAATAGACACAACTGACTGACATCTGAATATCATGAAAGGAGTTGTTTTATCTGAATAACAGGAAGGCCTCACCTATCCACTGAAGGGGTGTGTGGCCTATATATGTCTGAATGAGAGGATGAAGACATCCTATTTTGTCTTCTTTCACTGCAGAACACTCTGAATGTTAGAATGACCTTCTTACAAGAATAAAAACTATTAAAGACACTTTCCTTGTCTTTCTATTTCAGCCTAACCATTATTAAAGTTTTTTTCCATGACACGTGGAGGCATGTATTGTGATTGTACAGAGACATTTAATGGCATCAAAATGACATCTTTCCTAGGAAGAGAGACAATGCCAGGCCTCATTCTGCACATGCTAAAACAGAGTTGTTTCTAGACTCTCTACATGAGATGTGCTTAACTGCCTGCCTGCAGTCCAGATTTTTCTCCTATTGAAAATGTATGGTCCATCATGAAAAGGAGAATCAGACAACAATGACCACAGACTGTTGAGCAGCTGTCTTGTATCAGGTGAGATTGGGCAAAAATTCCACTTGCAAAACTGTAACAATTCATATTCTTAATTCCTCAATATTCCCAAACCTTTAATTAAAAGGAAAGGTGATACAACACAGTTGTAAACACTTTGTCCCAACTATTTTGTGTTGCAGCCATCAAAATCAAAATTTGTTTATATTTACAAAATACACTTTTGGGGTTGGGGTTGTATTTTAAAACAGTGACTATGTGAAAAGAAAGCAGCATTTCGATGAGAACTTGTCACTAAGTGTCATACAATGTATTTAGCATGTGAGTGTTGAGGTACAAGTTAACATGAGCACATTGGCATCATCACAGTGTTTTTCCACAAGGATTTCAGCATTGAGCTAGGGAAAAAGCGAACAGCGTTTAAAGATGTGAAGTCTCGGCTCTACGAGAAGGGAGTCAGATTTGGTCTCTTGTACCCTGCAAGGCTCCGTGTTACTCACGAAGGGAAAACACACCTCTCCGGCACGCCAGAGGAAGCCCATGAGTTCTACTGCACTCACTGGGGTGAAGAATAATGCGCATAGACGTTCCTTTCTCTCCCTCGGGGAGAGAAAAAAACTTTGTTAGTTTTATATCGTATGTGCAAAACCAGAGGCTGAACTGTACTTATGGGAATAATTGTACACTCCATTTTGGCTTTTATTTTTATAATTATTATTATTATTATTTTTAAAGCCGGATAACGTACTCAAATATTGACAATTTTTGTTTCTGAACTTCTTTTATAAGGAGGCTACACCCACATTGTATATGACTCCATTTGTTGTTCGCATACTTTGGAAGTCTTTTCATTAATCTTTGTTTTATCTGCGCTCATCCTCAGTTGGGGAATTAGATCTAAGTATTATATTGTTCTTTTCCTGTTTTGGTTGGGGGGTGGGAGGGGCAGCTGGCAGCATTGTTTACCTCTGGTTTCTAGGTCTGGTATCTCTTTTTTGTCATTTACAATTTATGGTTACAATTTGTTTCAGTTTGGAACCCCTGCATGCTTCTAATTTTTATATCACTCAGGTAATATAGGTGATGATAATGGAGGTCATCCTGTGAAGCTGATGAGATGGAATGTCAGGGGATTAAATGGTCCTGTTAAAAGAGCTAAAGTTTTCTCCCATCTTAAATCTTTCAAACCAGATATTTTGTTTTTACGAGAAACACATTTAAGACAAGAAGATCACAATAGAATTCAAAGATATGGGTTAGTCAAATCTTTCATTCCAAATTTAACAGTAGATCAAGAGGTGTGGCAATTTTAATTAATAAGAGAGTACAGTTTATACCTTCTGACACTAAAAGTCTGTTTGGAAAGTGTTTTGGAACCAGTATTTCAAAAGAGATGGGAGTATTCTTGTCGTTGACTAAGAAGGGGACGGCAGGAAATACATTTTTGAAAAAAATAAGGCTAAAAATAAGGAAACAGACTGGTTAGGTTGGAGGGGTATGAGTAAATTAACAATGAAAATTGAATGGCTGCTCATTAACTGATCAGTTTGGCTATGCTTGATATTAAAGCATATGGTGTCGCTGTATAATACTTGGAGATTGGAGAAAGACAAACGAATCTGTGATGAGGATCAAATTTAGAATTGCAAGTACATTTGGAAAAATCTGAAAAATCCAAAGAACGTGAGGATGAATAGAGTGTTGATTGCTCTGGTTATGTTTTCTTAGTGAATTCCTGCGGACGAGGAATACGAATTTGCTTAAAGGGATAGTTCACCCAAAAATGAAAATTTGATGTTTATCTGCTTACCCCCAGGGCATCCAAGATGTAGGTGACTTTGTTTCTTCAGTAGAAAACAAATGATGATTTTTAACTCCGACCGTTGCAGTCTGTCAGTTGTATAATGCATGTCAATGGTAACAAAATTTATGAGAGTAAAAAAAACATGCACAGACGAATCCAAATTAAACCCTGCAGCTCGTGACGACACATTGATGTCCTAAGACATGAAACGATCGGTTTGTGCGAGAAACTGAACAGTATTTATATAATTTCTTTTTATCTCTAATACACCACTATGTCAAACTGCCTTGAGCACGCGCACGGCATCTGGTGCGTGAGGTGTGTACGCCCTCTGGCGTAGTTTACACAAGCTCCGGAAGTGATCTCTCGCGCGTATACGTCACTCATTGTTTACACAGTGCACAAACATTGTAGGTACGACGGCTAATCAAAATGGTACTTACTTGAGCTTATCCGGATTGTTCAAACCGACTTAAAACTAAAAGATTACGTTCTCTCGCGCGCAAACTCATTCGGGAGTGGTGACTTCCCATGTATTCCCAATTCTGAGCCTGCTCGCCTGAAGTTATGGTTGATTGCTCTCCGGCTGGATATCAACACACCCATTAACATACTAAAGTTGTTGAGGGTCTGCAGCAATCATTTTTCCCCTGATGATTTTACATACTCAGGAGAGGATCACGTATGACTTAAATCATCAGCTGTGCCTATGGTTTTTCCACATTCAACTGAGGTATGTGAACAAGATCTTTGTATGTGTCAGTTTTATTTGTAAAGTTGCCCTTATGAAAAAGCAACAAAATAAAATGAAGTTTTTATGTAATAAAACCATGTTTTTTAGTGGTTTACTTCCATTTGTATAACAACTGTTGTACTACAGGCACCATGTTTAAACTACGCCAGAGCGCGTACACACCTCACGCACCAGATGCCGTGCGCACGCTCAAGTGATGTATTAGAGGTAAAAAATGATATAAATACTGTTCTGTTTCTCGCACAAACCAATTGTTTCGTGTCTTAGGACATCAATGTGTCGTCACAAGCTGCAAGGTGTAATTTGGATTTGTCTGTGCACGTTTTTTTTACTCTCATAGATTTTGTTACCATTGACTTGCATTATATGACTGACAGACTTCAACGGTTGGAGTTAAAAATCATCATTTGTGTTCTACTGAAGAAACAAAGTCACCTACATCTTGGATACCCTGGGGGTAAGCAGATAAACATTTTCATTTTTGAGTGAACTATCCCTTTAATGCTTGTAGCGTCTGCACAGGATCAGCTTAGCAAGTCAACTATAAACTTTGTTAATGTTTTACCTTATCTCACATTGGCTCCGGCCTGGCTGACATTAAAAGCTCACTTGACACATTTTATGGCCGTGTCGATGGAGCCATGAATCTCTCCCTTGTGACTTCAAACGATCCGATCAACTTCGATCGAATTACGGCAAGCCATGTGGCCACATTCCAGACGTCCAATACACGTACACGCACACACAGAAGAACATACCAGGACTCTCTTTAAGTCACATTCATTAAAATATGATTAAAATGTAATCCTGTAAGCTTGTATTTCAGTTTTAATCATGTATTTAATATTAAGTTACGACTATAGTTATAGTTGTGTGAATTGTACCCCAAACCTTTATATGCGAGTGTAAGACTATATCTATGTCTTTATGTCTTTTTTCACCCGACCATGTTTAGGCTTGAATGAACCCTCTCAGGATGCTTTAATTAACCATGTATGTTTTGTAACGATATCATGCATTAGTCTGTTTCTAAGGTATTTTGGAGTGAAAGTTACCAATTCTGAAACCACCATAAATTATGCAAATTGAGCCGCAAGACAAGACAAAGTGAACTTTTCCCTCCTCAAAATCTACGCTGGACATTGGCTGTTCACCCAAGGAGGCATTTTGACTTGTTTGTCCTTAAAAGACAGCCACACGCACGTTCCTTTGTCTCTCAATTGCCTCTCGATTGTCCCTCGCCACCTCACGCACGTCTCTCCTGGACATCTTGCAGCCGCACTCCCATCACGCGCTCTTCTCCTTTTTCGGGACAACCACCTTCGGCGAAGCAGGCTACAAGTTTTTCTTTTGTCAAGCCTTCCTCATCCGTTGCCTGAAGGCGGTTATCTTACTTTTAAGTTAAAACCTTGTTTGAAAATCCCGCCAAAGAAACCTTCTTCGGAAAAGGACCAATCGCTCCAGATTGCACGCACGGAAACTCCTGCAGAAAGACAAAGTAACCACAGCACCTAAACCTATGCAAGTACAGAATCAGTCCTTTCAAAGCGTTTTAAGCTCCATTTGTGAGTTGAGTTTCCTTGCTGGCTCTCAAAGGTTTTAACTGTTTGTAATTTTGCCATTTCTTTGATCACCTCTGCTTTCTTGACTTTAGTTTCATTTTATTCTATGTATGTTCTTTTGTTGTATTTTAGTCATATATTCATAGTTTGTATCTATTAAATACATTATATTCATGCTCGATTGTTTCTGTTGCTCATTCAGAAAATCAAGTCACTTCTACGTTTCGCTTCTGCAAACTGCTTTGCGCTTTAATGCTAGAATAGGGAATTATTTCTTGTGGCCAAAGGAATAATCCCCTTTTATAATAGTTGATAAAGAAAACTGATAGTTTGCTGGACAAACTAAACCAGTCTTTCTATTAACTATTAAACTAGAACTAATCCTGAACCATATATGTAATTAATTATAATCCGTAGTAATTAATTCACAATATGCATAATTCCCTTTTTGGTCAATTTATATTATAATTGATCATAACGTGTTATGATTTAATTATATATATATATTTCACCTATAATTTGAACTAATTCATTCATTCAGACGTTACATGCTTCACAAGTGACAAACGAGAATCAAAAAGGGCTGGGTTGAGATATTTGAATGCTTTTGATAAGGGGGAAATTTGCGGGCTATTAATAGCAGGGCACTTCTGGCAAAAATTTGTTTGTAAGGAGAAGCCAGAGCAGTTCCTTGTTGCGGAGGCAGCCACACATTAGGGGCCAGTCTGGAGATGGCTGGGAAGAAGGCAGGAGGAAAATAGAGAGGAGTGGAGATGGGTGTGTTTGGGTGAGGCTGAGTAAATCAGCAGTGGGTAGGAGCGAAGACTCAGTCAAGGAAATTCTGTTCACATTTGGTGACATCGCCAGGCATCTATTTCGTGCATTCCATGAAGAAGTCCTATCTATTTGAATGAGGACATCCTGAAATCTCAAAAATTGCAAGCATATTTAAATAACACGATTCAATTCAGCAACAAATCTGACATGATCTATCCCAAAAATATTGTTTATGCTCAAATAGCATTAAAAAGGCTTATATTTTGGGCTGGGCGAGCCAATGAGCAAATGCAGTTTGTGCTTCTCAGAACACTGTCTGTTTGTATAGCAAAAAGGGGGGTGTTAGAATCTTAGCTTTACAGTAAATATAGGGAATATGACCAACTTATCAATATTTAGGGCAGTTGATCTTGATTCAAACGAGCCTATGCACAATATTACGCGATGCATGGACCTTCGGGATCTGATCACGTTGCAAAGATGATGCAGTGTTGAAAATGTATTTACTGTTGAAGAGTAAATAAATGGTGAAGTGAAATTATTTAGAGTTACCGAAAGCTATCATGAGCTTTGTAATGTTTGGTGCGGATGTCATAGCAGTTCATTCATAACGTAGATCTTAATTAACTTCATGCTGCGTGTGGAAATAGAACCCAGAAGACAGAACGCAATGAGCGGCCCATAAGGTCTAATCATAGGAGTACCGTTTAGGCATGAAATCATTAAAATCATTAGGGAAAATTGCTTAGAAGAGACTGGGAGCGCGAGGAGCGACGGATAAATTGGCCAGTTTGTGAATCGAAGAAAAGAGAGCTGGGATTTTAGTTCATTTCTGTGGGAAATAAATGTTCGCTGCGGCAAATCACTTGACTGGATGGAAACAGCTGATCTGGGGTGCGCGGACGCCTAGCCAAGGGTGGGAGGAGCCGGTTTAAATGGCCGCACCTGAACAAATTTGCAAGATGACGGGCTCAAATTCCCTTGTTATGTGCGGAAAGAGTTTCCCACCACTTGTTTGTATCCTAGGTTACTCATTTGATTAGTGTCCTCAGTTCAGCTGTTTCTTGTTAATTAGTCTTGTTTGCTCCTGTTTCTTTTTGTATATAAGCACTTGGTTTCAGTTTAGTCTTCGTCCTGTATTTATTATGTTATGTGGTGTTTTGTAGTGTGATTTCCTAGTGATTTTCCTGTTCCTTGTTCCTAGTGTTCCATTAAATATTATTGAAGCTATCTCCTTCGTCGTGCATTGAATACTACAACTACCAATCGTGACACTATTAGCCTGCGCCATCTAGAGTTTCATGACAGAACTTTATTTCTTATGCTCAAATGGCGTTAAAAAAGCTTATTTTTCAGGCTAGATCTGCCAATGTGCATATCAGCGATTGACTCTTTTATTTAGAAGGCGGGACTATTCCGCCATATTACGCGTTGTATTTTCTTCCATTCATAGTTATATGAGTGCACGTCTTTGTATATCTAAAAGTTTTTGATGATCATACCTTTAGCCAGTAGGGTCACACTTTATTTTGACAATCCGCTTTAGACAGTCTGTTGACTATAAGTAATGTTGCACCTAAATGTCAACTAACACTTATTACAGTATTAGTTGAGTGTTAGTAGACTGTTAGGTGTTAGGTTTAGTAAAATAAGTGGACATGTAGCTGCAAAGTCTGTTGGGGGACCATCAAAATAAAGTGTTTGCAGAAATTAAGCAGACAGTCTACTAATACTCTGCTGACAGTTGGTTGACATGCAGTTGCAACATTTCTTATATTCAACGGGATGTCTAAAGGGGATGTCGAAATAAAGTGTAGAGCTGCATTCTTCGTAGTGCAGGAAGTTCATGTATCAAATTGGCCAAACAAAAAGTGTCTTTGTGTAACATGTTGCTATAGTAGTATTTTATTGCTAGAAAGCTATGCACTTAGCAATTGTAATTTTTTTTTTTTTTTTCATCATCATTTTCTCATTCATCTTGACTGACCCACCCCTGCCCCACAAGATCGTTTATCTATAAGGAGGTACTGATTTTTTTTTTTTTTTTTTTTTAAATAGAAAATAGTCACACCTGGTAACTAAACTTGTGAAACTATTGCTCATGCAATTTAATGAGCATTACTCACTACCAGAAGCACCATGCATGTTCAAGCACATCCTAATTTTGCTGAGTTGCTCCTTGGTCAACAAAATTAAGTCCTAATCATATCCCTACCCCTAAACCTTATCCTAACCATAAGTTATCCCTAAAAGTAGAGGGAAATGATCGGTGAATAACACTGATGTAGAAGCATCAAACCCTGATTGTAAACTTGACATAAACTGTAAACTTGTCCTTCAAATCTGGTTGAATGGAAATGTTGTTTTAGGATTAACAAAGATGTTGATCCAGAAATATGTTGCACTTGGTGAAATAAGGTTCTGCGTCCACACATGTTTTCTAGTTCACAATCCCCCAATAAGCCAAACACACTTGAGTATTACTTAATGGTAGCATTTGTTAGTGCAATGTGAAAACGGCAGCAATGTTTCTCAACATACTAGATCAAACAGCCTTTAACATTAAAATGTGTGTGAACCAGCCCCAGGTGCATGACACCCCTGCTTCTTTGCATTTTAAAATTTTCTGTTTAAGTTAACTTTGAATCTAATTTGTTTGCCACAACTAACCAAGCAACACAAAAGCTTTGTTTTATGAGAAATATATGCATTGCGGTATGTTTTTTTTTTTCTAAACGTCACCTTTGGTTTTGTTATATAAAATATAAGGAAGTTATCTCCAAATGCAAGGCCTTGTTTGGTCTTTGTGCACTGTAGCATGTGTATAAGAGTGTAGTAATATGATAATTTACATGTTACTTTATGAGAATAAAATGTATTACAATTTAGCTAGCTGAAAGACAAACACCTTATTTTTGAAAACCAGAGTAGCATGATGACACAAACGCACAACTATGTTTACCACAATGTTTTAGAGATTTTGTAAACCAGTTTCTAATGACTTCCCTGTTTTGGCTTCACACGTGGAAGGGAGAAATTTCAGCCATGAGACTGTTCACAATCATTGCTTCTTGTTTTCTCATGTAAAAATTTCTGTCTTCTGGGTTCTATTTCCACACGCAGCATGAAGTTAATTAAGATCTACGTTATGAATGAACTGCTATGACATCCGCACCAAACATTACAAAGCTCATGATAGCTTTCGGTAACTCTAAATAATTTCACTTCACCATTTATTTACTCTTCGACAGTAAATAC
The DNA here is from genome assembly GCA_037101425.1 of Elopichthys bambusa. Lineage (NCBI taxonomy): Eukaryota > Metazoa > Chordata > Actinopteri > Cypriniformes > Xenocyprididae > Elopichthys > Elopichthys bambusa. The sequence goes on from CM074451.1 coordinate 15,084,114, forward strand.
ATTTTCAACACTGCACTTCTTGTTTTCTCATCATCCACTAAATCGCACCATATTTTAATGATGAACATTTGTTTTGGTGTGATTGATTGATTGAAGAACAGCAAAAGGCTCTCTCACCAGGTCCAAAGTAGTTCTCTCCAAAATATCCACCATTTTTTCCAGTTTGGTGCTTGAGGTGAAAATAAAGTCATCATCCACCCAAAGCACGTATTTGGTTGTTACCTGAGAGACTGCCAGATTACGACCAGCAAACCAGCCCTGTAATGAGGAGCAGACAGTACTTTAAACAATCTATTTGTCCTGAGAAGAAAACATAGTATGTAATATTGCATCCATACCTTGCCAAAGGGCATGATATAATGTTCGATGTAGGGTCCAGTTACAGGTTTAGGCTCCTTTGTGTCATCAGCTATCACTATAGTTATTGTGGGGTAGAACTGTCGAATGCTGTTGATCAAATCCTGAAGTTTATCATAGCGAAGAAATGTTTTTGTGGCAATGGTGACCAGCGTGCTTACATTGTATTCTGTGGAAAGGACAATATCAAAACATGAGTTTTGTGAAATTTCTAATGAATGTAGTTGAAAAGGATTTATAATTATTTAATATATCAGTTTTACCTTTTTTGGGTCCAGGAGTATAGAATTTAGGCATTGGTGGATGTCTGATCTTAATGGTGAAGGTGGCCTGGTTATTACCTGCATTAAATTGAACTGCCATAGATAAAGGAATAGAGTTATATAATTTAAAAAGATACAACAGACTACTGAATATAGAGATAAACATGCATTACAGCATAAATAAATGCTAAATGACATGTATTGTCAGTAAATTTTGTTTATCAAATAGTTTATAACATTATATAAAATGTGTAACTTCCAAAGTTTTGACAGTTGTTTTGAGTCTTTCTGTTGAAATGTATCTTCTTGATGATCCTGCCTTATTCACTGAATTGTGTGCTTTGGATTTTTTAATCCAATATTATTATTGGATTAAAAAAAGTTCTTTACAAATATTTATATAGCAGCTCTATCCATACAACAGTTTAGTGACCATGAGCTAACAAGATCCATAAAATGTAGCCCAAACTAATTTTGATATATTTTAACCCATCTGAATTCACACGATAGGTTTGTTTGAGAAACAGATCCAAATGTAAGTCATTATTCACTCTCAAAGTATCTTTCTTACCAAACTGTCAGTAAATTGTGTTTATATCTCAAACATGAGACATAGAAAACTCCATAAAACCTCTATATGCTGTTCTGTTTTCAGCCATCATTAATTTAATCTGTGTTATATATGTGTAATCTCCAAAATTTTGACAGTTTTTTTGTTGAAATGTATCACATCCTTATCTTGATGATTTTGCCTTATTCCTTGAATTGTGTACTTTGGATTGTTCAATTTTATATTATTCTATTTTATTAATCCTTATAGACAACTCTATGTCATTACAACATCAGGGACAGGGAACACAAGCCGGCTGGATATTTGATTAGACAAAACCCTTTCTCTATGCAGTGCAACTGTACAGTCATAAAAGCAAATCATGAAGCTGTTTGCTCAGTGCTGGGGTTTGTTATAGATATAGATGGAGCAGAGACATGTTTCTGAGGGCAAACTCTTTGTTTAGTAAAGCCAATGAGATAATACATTGTTGTTGTTTGCATAACAAACATCTGCATTCATTACACCTAATTGCTGATGTTTTAATTGTTGCCGCATTAAAGAACATAATCAGATTAGTTTTGGTGTCTCACCTACATCTGCTTTGTTGGGATGGAACAGTGTGTTTGTGTAGGTAATAAACTCAAGCTGTCTGTTTAGTGAGGCCAGAGATCTGCTCATAAAACTAATATGCATCTCTCCTTCCCCTTTGACTTCCACTCCATCCACCATCGCTGCCGTATTGAATGTTCCCATTGTAGCTTTTAGATCTACCTGCAAATGATATTGTATGTAAAAAACAGATTTCTGGGCAATACTAGGGCCAAAATGACTAGTGAAGCAGAAAATTCTTGTACTATGATAAAAAATTACAATTCACTCCCTCAGTCATGTAGCTTTCTTTGAATCATCTCTCTATTAATGGGATAATTCACCCAAAAAACTGTAAATATTTACCCTAATTTCAAACCTGTATACTGTTTTTTTTATTGTGTGCAGAGCCAGCCCTCCCTATAAGCGAACTAAGCAGCTGCTTAGGGCCCCGCCGCCTCCAGGGTGCCCCCAAGAGCAAATTAAATGACAGCTTGATTTTTACAGCGCTTATTCTATCAGTTGCAGTTCTGGCGCATCCGTTCCAATACTGTACAACTCGATGTACATTTGCATCACATGTTAACGCAGCGGTAGAGTTACACTCACGGGACTTTGCACTTATTCGCAATCACAAAAGTTCATTATTTGCATGTGCTTCAAAGCCTTGCCGGTTAAACAGTTCATTCATTTCATTCTGACGTGTGCTTTTTCTGAGCATGTACACCCGAAGCGCGCGCGCGCACAAACTAAAAGCCTGTCAAACAGCGCCTGAATAGTGGACTTTCTTTCACGTCTGATTGCACTAATACTGTCAAATACACAGAAGGTTTACATAAACACAGTTGGTTATGTCTAAAGTGAAAGTAATCAGCTGAGAGAAAATCGGATGCGTGTCTGTATTTTAGATGTGTGCAGGTCACCTAATAGTAAACATGCTGCCCTTGTCCTTAAAGGGACAGTTCACCCATCATTTACTCGCTCTCAAGTTGTTTTAAACCTGAATGAATTTCTTTCTTCTGCTGAACACAGAATAAGATATTTTGAAGAATATGGGTTGTTGGTCACCAACTCTTTGGTTACTCACATTCTTCAAAATATCTTATTCTGTGTTCAGCAGAAGAAAGAAATTCATTCAGGTTTAAAACAACTTGAGCGAGTAAATGATGAGAGAATTTTCATTTTTTGGATGAACTATTCCTTTAAAGTTAATACATTTATTATTGTTATCTTCCTACAGGTCCATCTGAACTGTTAATTGTATGTCATTATTTAAGTATTTAATTTAATATTGTCCATTTTGTACATTTACATGTATTTCTTATATAAGAAGATACTGTTTATCTTAAGTTATTTTAACCGAGGGGCCCCCAAAAAAATTCTGCTTAGGGCCCCATAAAATCTTGGGCCGGCCCTGATTGTGTGCAACACAAAAGAAGAATTAAGAATAATGCTGCTCTATCCATCAACAGTTAAGTGACCATGGGCTATAAGATCCATAAAAAGTAGTCCAATCAATTTTTAGTGATATATTTTAACTCATCTAAAGTCACATGATAGGTCTGTGTGAGAAACAGACGCAAATGTAAGTCATTATTCACTCTCAAATAATTCATGCCAATTATTTTGCATCATTCTTATGAAATATGGTACATATGGCAGCTCTGATGCCATGATGTTTGTTCACAAGACATGCAAGAACCACTAAAGTTATCAACATCCAAACCGAACACAAATCATATGGAATCTGGGGAGCTGAATGATATATACATCAGTTTTATTTTTATTTTTTTATTTTCCTTTTTGCAGCTTAACAGCCCATGGTCACCATTGTATGAAACAAAGCTGTAAAGGTTCTTCTGTACCACAGGAAAAAATGAATACAGGTTTGGAATGACATGAGGGTGAGTAAATTAAGACAAAATTGTTATTATTATTAATATTTTGCTAAACTGTTAATTTAATGAATTACCATTTATGAAGCATATAGAATAATGGTGGACTTACAAAATAATGGTCCATTTCGTGTTCTTGGTTCAGACTCAGACCTTGAAAACACAATAACCTAGATTTAATGTGTAATTTTGCACATGTGTTTTAACTCATAAAGATAAAGCTTATGCTTATGCAGAGTTTTACTGATCATAATCTTTGATGGTGCACAATTATTTCAAACCAGGCAGGTGTTAAAACTGCTATTATGTAAGTCAAAGTAAGTCAAAAAAACTATTTTTATTTGTTTCCTGTAGAATGGAAATTAAGTTATCAGGTAATTCAGTTCAAGACAGATACAAGTCTTCAAAATGGTGATACAAATCTGACTTAAGTCCACATCTCTGATTGTAAATGACACATTAAAAAAGTTTTTTTTTTCTTAATGGCAACCACATGGTGAAACATGTGGACGCCTGTTTCCGCCATGAAATAAAAAATAAGAAGGTAATTGTGACTTTTTATATCACAATTCTGACTTTGTTGTTCTCGCAATTGCAAGTTTATATCTCACAATTATATTTCAACTCACAATTGTGTGTTATGATGTCCAATTGTGAGGGAAAAAAGACTGGCGTTTTTTCCTCAGAATTGTGAGTTTATATCTCACAATTCTCATTTTATAATTGCATGTTATAAAGTCAGAATTGCGAGATATAAACTCACAATTCTGATTAAAAAAAAAGTCATATATCTCGCAATTCTGACTTTATAAAAGGCAATTGCGAGTTTATATCATCCAGTTCTGACTTTATATTTCGCAATTGCGAGTTTATATCTCGCAATTCTATGAAAAAAAAGTCAGAATTGCGAGGGAAAAAGTCAGAATGGCCCAGTTTCACAGACAGGGCTTAGCCTAAGCCAGGATTAGGCCTTAGTTCAATTAGGGCATATAAGTAGCTTTTATAAACGTTCACTAGAAAAAAACATTACTGGTGTGCATCTTGAGACAAAACAATGTCACTGGCATATTTTAAGATTTTTTACTTTCAGTTAAAACAGCTCAAACATGCATTTTAGACTAGGACTAGCTTAAGCCTTGTCTGTGAAACCGGGGGTAAAATTTAACTCGTAATTGCAAGTTTAAATCTTGGTATTCTGTGATTCTTTTTAATTTTTAATTTAGTGGCGGAAACAAGCTTCCATAGAAACCAGCTTATGACAAGCTGAGGAATTCTTCTGTCTATAATATCATAAAAACATCTTGTGTTTTACCAGGAATTAGAATGGTCCTTTTTGGTCTGACTTCCACACCCTGTGTAGGATACTGAAGAGGACTGTTGGCTTCTGCCAAGATAAGTAAATCTGCAGCTGTATATGTCCTGAATAGAGAAAACAGTAAGGTCATTCGTGGAGTTGGCATCCTACTACTTCTTGGGATAGTTCACCCAAAACTGAAAATTCTGTCATTTACTTATTCATGTTGTTTCAAATCAGTATGACTTTCTTTCTCCAGTGGAACAATAAAGATATTTTGAAAAATGGATTTTTTTTAAAATCTTTACAATAAAAGTCACTGGCATCTACGTTTGGACCTCAACATTCTTCAAAATGTCTTATTTTGTGTTCTACAGAAGAAAGAAGGTCATACTGGTTTTGAATGACATGAAGGTGAGTAAAGGATGACAGAATTTCCCTATTTGAGTGAATTCTCCCTTTAAGTGGGTAAAGAGAGACAAAGCCAAAGAAAAACACAAAACAGTGGTATTTTTTTGAAAGCTGAAATATGGTAAAATGATGCACCACCTCTTATAGAAACTGCGATACTCTTTATTTCTGTATTGCTTTGCTTTTTGCAGGTCTGAATCTTGGAAGAATACATGTAGCTGTGTAGCTGATACTTGAGGAAACAGCAGCTGAGCGAATGGGAAATTAATGCCCGGTTTGTCGTCTTCACAAACACACCCATTTACATCAAGTATCCTGGTCAAAAGTAAAAAACATATTTGAAAATTATGGGCTAAAATTCAGTCACAAATCATGTCATTCATTCCATGCACTAACAAAAAAGACTATAAAGTGGAAGAGGTGCCACTGCCATGTGGACATTTTCATTTCAAATAATGTGGTGGTAAATTTCCAGCCTGTAAACAAAAACCCTTTTTCCAGTGACACTGAATCCCAAAATACATCTACAGTACTTCCTGTCAGGAAGTGCTTTGTACTGTAGCTATGCAAAGCTACACTGGAACACTAGACAATTTCTACTCACTTTGACATGCTATCTTTGATATGGTAAGGGATGTGGTCATATCCACGGTTCATGTTTTGTACTCTTTTATCCAGCAGCACTTTTAAAGAGTCCGCTCCCTGTAGCACATCTACCGTCATAATAGTGCTTGAATTCCAGCGGTAAAAGAGTATGGCTGTGAGCGGCAAGACCACCAGCAAAACCAACATTGCTTTCTTGTTTGCGAACCGCATAATTGCCTAAAGAACAAAAAGACAGAAGAGGTATTAGCCATCACATACATATTTAGAGCTAGAGTACTTTTGAAAACAAACACATTATCTTCGGGATACAGTTGATATTTATGACAGTTATAATAATTAACCAGTCCAGTCACTGCTTTGTGGACCTAATTTTCCTACATTTGTTTTTCTCTGTTAGTCAGTGGAAAGTGCTGTAACACATATTTTCTTAAAAATTTAGCGGTTGCAAAACTTAAATCCATCTATTGTCTGTACCAATTCTCAAATCTATGACCAAAAAAAAAAAAAAAAAAAAAAATATATATATATATATATATATATACACATAAAGCATAAAACATAAGACGCTTGTGACTTAATATTCACAGAACTCATATATATTGTTTTTTAAACTTAAATAAAATGAGTTAACCCCAGCCTTGCCTCAGTTTGGTTTGTTTTTCTTTATTTTTTGCCAATTAAAACTCACTGTACTCTGCACCCGTGCCCTTGCCTCTGTTCCTGCATTCTCACCTAAAACACTGCTGTAGACTCTTCATAGGCATAATGGTTTTTATACTGTACAAACTGTATATTCTGTATATTTGTGGTGAAGCATCAGTGAGAGGTGTTTTCAATCTGCCTCTGCACAGTGTAAACAATGTTAGTTCACCTTCTAGCTGTCTAGAAAAAACAGACCTAATTTCATGTCAAAAGCCAAATGCCAAGAGAACGTCTCAGATTACGTATGTAACCATGGTCCTCTGAGAACAGGGAACGAGACTCTGCGTTTGCAAACGCTTATGGGGAACGTCACGTGACTCGGTGTCTGAAAGCCAACTATCTAATAACTCCAATTCCTATTGGCCGGCGACAGCCTATGACGTCATACAGCGCGACCCGGAAGTATAAAAGGGGCACCCGGGGAAACAGTCATTATCCATCGTCTTGAGGGACTGTTCAGCAGGCAGCGTGAAGCACCCGAAGCATGGCAAGGAAACGCAGAGTCTCGTTCCCTGTTCTCAGGGAACCATGGTTACATACATAACCTGAGACGTTCCCTTTCGAAAGGGAACTTCTACTCTGCATTTGCAAACGCTTATGGGGAACGATATACCCACGCCGCCATGCTTGAGGAGAATGCCTGCCAAGAAAAATGGCTGAGACAAAGGCTCCAGAGCAGTTAGAAAACTGCTTGGCAACTCCCCCTCGGGTCACACCAGGCTGTCAGTAACAGCATTCCCTTCGGCCAACAGCCCAAGCTGCACTCCAAGAAGGCCCTCCTCAGAGGTCCTACAGAAGCTGCTAAGGCGTCTGGAACCAGCTTTTCTGAAGAAAAAGTGGTCCCTTTAAGGGAATGTGGCCAAGGAACCGAAGGGAACCTCGGCCAGTCACTAGAGGGGAACGAAGTCACCCCCAATGCCACCAGGGAGGCCAACCTGGTCTGTCACAAGACAAACTTAGTCTTGGCCAATTCTGTCTGAATACAGAGCCTCTAAAACGCAATCTTCATAGAAGATAGTAAGTAAGAGTGACTGCAAAGAGGCAGAAACAAACTCAAACCCACGCGTAGAGACGGGCATCCCGAAGAGCAGAACTCAGCTAAGTGCTATGAACCCTCGTACTGAGAGGAGTACAATCCACTCATCCTAGGATCTACTCAGTGCTTAATTAACGCACTGAGAAGGCTGTGCGCTACAGAACCCTGATCCAGGGGAGCACAAACCAGCCTGAGGCTGGATCTTAGGAGGAGGCCTGATTAAGGCCTACCACCATGATCATCTTAGGGAGTTAAGTACTATTACAAACATAACCCTAAAAGGGAAGTACGAAGCTCACCTAACAGGTAGACCATGCAATGGGCACATACTCATGGAGGCCGAGGAGGGGGCTACAACATGATAGTAGTTATGTGAAAAACCGAAGTCTTATACAGAAAGTGGCCCGGTTTTAGGGGCCACCCCGAACACCTGTCTCATCTTTCTGAGGTAGACAGATGACTTCAATGGCAGCCTAAGAGGCTGCAAAGTGCCCGCATGACAATCCACCTAACACAATCCAACGAGCAGTGTACTCAGTAAAAAACACCTTTTACTCTTTAAAGCAAGAGGAGTACAGCATACGCCAACACGTATTAAGGAAGGCCTGGAGGGGCCTATAACCTCAACAGACACGAGGCATCAGCTCGTAGCAGTGTTTAGGCCCAAAGGACGATAAACAACCAGACAAAAGGAGGTTGGATTTATCACTTAGGCCTCTGGCCAACGGAAGTGTATACAGATAATTCTCAAAGAGAAATACACCCAAACATACTCCAGTGTGTTCAAACCAGGCGCCCCGTAGGCCTAGCAACCTCTAATACACACGTAAGTCTCATGGCCGTTTCTAGGAGCACCCTAGGCGCTAGGTGGCTCTTAGCTCAACTAGATTAGAATCAGACTCAGGGAGGCAGATATAGGTTAAACCAACCTTCAGTAAGGTTTTACTACCAAATCAATCTGAGGGGTTAGCTATTTAGAATACTCGGTAAAAAGCACCCTGTCACCCTCACAGCAAGAGGAGTACATGACTGAACTCCACATATTACACCGGAGGCCGAAGTAGGCCTGCCTTAGTAAACATGTGGCATCAGCAAGTGGCTACCATAACCATACCACCCGAAGGCCATGTATTAGAAGTTTTATGATTAATACATGAAAAACGCTGCCAAACATCGTGAACAGGCCTGTTAGGGCCTGTCCGTCAGCGATGGGGCGTGGCCGATGGTGGCATGGTTTCCCCAGGCATCCTGCCAACAAGTCGACTAGAAGAGGAGGCCTTAAGGGGCCTCCATTCCAGTATCAGGTGGCGATCAGCCTACTCACAGATTAAAAAATGCAAACTGTGCCATCATGTAAACTAAAAAGGAGGCCTGAAGGGGCCTGCCAATTCAATAACACGTGGCTCCAGCTCGTGAATTTTAAGGGAACCAAGCTACATGGAACCAGCTCTAACCCAAAAAGCTAAGGGAAGCTAACTGCAACCTACGCTAGGCTACACATTCCAACAGGCAATGTACCCTAAATATTTGTGACTAAAGGGAACCAAACAAAGCCAACATGGTCTAAGGGAGGCTATTACAAGCCTACTACCTCAAACAGACACGTGGCAGGGCCTGTGGCAGCGTAAACCTGTGAGAGTATGTGAGCACATTATGATCAGTTAAACAGTATTGTAAAACAACTGCTAACTAGAAGGAGGCCGAATATCATAAGGCCTACAATCCGAGTTATATGCAATATAGCTGTTAACAAGATCACTAAAAAAGGGAGCTAATAGATACCAACTTTCCTCAAAAAAGTGGCTCTAACTACCCTGAGTATGCAATCCAACAGGTGATGCACTCAGTGACACAAATAAACCTCTTAACTGGGGAATATAAGTCACCATATACTCAAATAGGAGTTCAAAGCAAAAGGGCCTATTGTTATGAGAGCAGGTGCTAACCTGTGGCAGCATAAAAAACTCACATACAATGTAGGGCAAAAGTCTAGAACTCAAAGTATTACACAAACTTTGATCTACATGCTGTTTTTGAAAGGAAAAACACTTTCTGTACAGATCCTCAAATCTGATCTAAGCCCCAGAGGACAGGAGCTAAAAACTAGCAACGTCAACTCAAACTTAATAAATAAAAACCATCAAGTGGCTCAGAAGAAAGTCATTCCTTTAGCATGAAAGTTCTAGAAAGTGGGGCCTAGCACACACCTGCTTAACTTATCTGCGCAAAGATAAGGGCCTACCACCTGAGAAACAGCATCAGGGAGTCAAAAACAGCCTACAACCTAGCTGTTAAACAATTGCACCTACACAAGCAAGGGGATAATTGGGCGTACAGCCTAAACAACTCCCTCGGGAGGAAGCCAGAACTAGGAACACACATCCTGAAAGAATAGTAAATACATATGGGGTTACTTCATATACCACACATCACCTAGCTCTAGCCTGGCGCTAAGCTATAGGCCCATATATACAACAGGCAACATAACAAAAGCCTGAACTCCACTTCTAAATCTCATGATGAGAGAAATAAAGTGAAGCTCAAAGCTAAAATGTCAGGCGGCCGGCTAGGGCCGCCGTAGACATATAAACTGAAGTAATGAGTGCCAACTCAAACTATACTGAAAAATAGCCGAGAGGCTACTCATATATAGAGAAAAAACTAAGCAGCAGCCATTTTGTGGCCTGCTCAGTCAGTCTCAACACTCCAGTTTTGTCCAAAAAAACCCTAAATGCTACATTCTACAGTTACATTTTACTGTTACATGTTCAGGAAATACACAGGAACAACACAAGGTCAACATTTAAATAATTGAATCCGACCTTGTCTTACCTTCCCGTGGCTCGAAGACCAAAGACTGCTCCTTCATTATTTAAAATGGGAAGGAAAAAAATCCATGGTTCTAGAAGCCCAAAGAACCCTTTCACTATCAAGCCAGAAGGCGGGCCTTCAGAAAAATCTCATCATGGGCCCGGCCGTCAGCCTGACTGTTCAAAGGTGTCAACCTGAACATGCACAGTAATTAAAAAACGCCCCGGGAGGCCAAGGAAGAGGGGCGAAGGCAAATGTAGAATTACCTTCGCCAAGAGAGGGGATCGATCAGCGGTGTTGCTGGCGCCGGTGATCAATCACCTCTCTCAAGTCAATCTTCCTCTTCCTCGTATCCTGCAGCTTCTGCGACTTGCTCCGAGGTGGAGGAGGCACTCGAGTGGCGACACTAAACCTCTGGCTTGCCTCAGAGCCTCGACTCGAGACGGGCCAGGGCCTCCTAGCTGTCTGGGCCCAGGATCGGACCTGAGCGGTATGCAATTCTTATAAGCTGCTGAGCGCGCCTTCGCCTCCCTGAACTTTCCAACCACCGTTTCAACGGAACCGCCAAAAAGTTCAGTTGGCGAAACCGGGGCATCGAGGAGAGAACCCTTCTCTTTCTCCCCGATGTCCGCCATGTTCAGCCACAGATGTCTCTCTGTGGCCACCATGGCTGCCATCGATCTCCCAATCGAGGCGGCCGTCTGCTTGGTGGCCCGGAGAGCAAGATCTGTGGTGCGGCGCAGCTTAGCCACCGCATCAGGGGACAAACCCTGCCTCTGATCCAGGTCCTTCAGCAGGTCAGCCTGGTAGGCTTGCAACACTGCCATAGTGTGCAAAGCCGCACCAGCCTGACCTGCAGCAGCATATGCTCTGCCGTTCAGACGAGATGTTTGCTTAAGGGGTCTGGACGGCAGAACCGAAGCTTTTAGTGTCGGTGCCCTGCCCGTGACGGGATAGTTGGCAAATGTCTCGTCAATGGGCGGCAGCGACACATACCCATGCTGGCCCAATCCCTCCACATCAGCGAAATTCCCTCGCTGATGTGGATGAATTCTAGCCGAGTATGGGTTCTTCCATACCTTCTTGATCTCAACGTGAAGATCTGGAAGGAATGGAAGGCTCACTGGAGTTACGGGGTTGTGGACGGGTTTATCAAGTCTGCCGCGAACGGGCTCCCTTCTCACGCGCTCCCACGGCAGCTGCAGCCTGCCGGCGGCACGTTCCACAACCTCCAGTAACTCGGCATATGCTGGGCCAGGAGGCTTGGAGAAAGAAGAAGACGCAACTTCTTCCTCCTCCATTGCCATCTCCTGCCCACGGGGGCTAGCAGCCAGAAGAACACTCGCTCCTGGATCCGATGATATCAGAGATAAGACATCATTGTCATCCAGGAGCTCATCCCCGCCAGCCACCACCAGAGGCTGAGAGACTATGACACCTCTCTCAAACTCGGCAGCGAGCTACATCTGCGAGCCCCATGAGTGCAGCCGCCGCTCTGCCTCGGCACGAGCAGGGCCGGACCCACCAGGCGCAGATGTTGACGCCTCTTCCCTCGAGAAGAGGGCTAGGCAGGAACGGAGCGTTCTCATAGGAAGACGCTCACAATTCACACAGACAGCGCCCTCAAGCACCGTCCGTGCGTGTTCTTCTCCCAGACAATGTACGCATAGGGTGTGCGAATCTTCCGGAGTCAAAAACCTTGGGCATGGATCCGTACACTTCCTGAAATGTTTCTCTTTGCCCTCAGACATAATAGAGACGTACTTACAGGATACCAAGAGTATATTTACGACAGTGGCAATGACACAAACAGTCCTGAAAGACGATGAGATAATGACTGTTTCCCCAGGCGCCCCTTTTATACTTCCGGGTCGCACTGTATGACGTCATAGGCTATGACGTCATAGGCTTTCCCCATAAGCGTTTGCAAACGCAGAGTAGAAGTTCCCTTTCGAAAGGGAAACTAATCTATGATGATCGATTAGAAACTAAGAAACTTTAAAAAAAAAAAATTAAAAAAAAAAAGGTCATGCAGGCTTCAAAAGAAAAAGGAAGGAAACCATCCCCCATCCCCCACCCCCCCACACACACAGAGAGAGAGAGAGAGAGAGGTTTGTTCTAGTTTTTAACCATACCTCTAAGACTGAACAGCACACAAGCTAGTCCACTGTAGCCCTCACAAGTCTAACCAAATCTATGCACACACATATAAATAATGAGTTTAAGAAACAAATTCAAAATGTATCAAATCCGAGAGTGAGAAATCAAAATCTCAAACTGGACTGAAAATACATTTTTATTTTTATTTTCAAAACTCTTCACACTTTTCCTAACCAACTTTCATTTTGGCACAGCAGTTCATTTCACATTCAAAATGCAAAAACTACCATAACTCTTTATACATATCTCAAATCAAACCAACTCATTCTTCCATAGCAAAGGTTCCCTTTCGAAAGGGACCTCAACACTGCGTTTGACACGCTTTTGGGGAACGCCTCCTCGTGAATCGGTGCCTGAAAACAATTATCAACTCACAACAATCCTATTGGCGGGCGACGGGCTATGGTGTCATCATTGTGTGACCCGGAAGTATATAAGGAGCACCTAGAGAAGCAGTCAGTATCTTTTCATCTTTGGGGACTGTTTAGTTTGAAAGCAAGCGATATCAAACTGGTTCTAAGGTAAGACAAATTATGTCTGACAAACGTTTCAGGAAGTGTGTGTATTTGTGTCCCATTAGTGTTGACATTTGATCATACACATAACTTATAACGTTGTCTTTTATGAGATCAAAAGAGCATGTATAGGCAGTTCTTGTGGGATCTGTCTGTTGTTATTGTGAGTAGTGATGGTGAAATTAAGCTTTGCGAAGCACTGTGTCTTTCCCCTCAACTGTATCGTAAAAAGGTTCATTACTCTAAGCTTTTCAAAACGGTGCACACTAACGACATCTTGTGGTCGAAAGGTGGAAAAAGCGGCCTTTGCGTCCCAGACGACCCAGCCATTTTGGACTGTTTCATGTAATAAATCTGTTTCTGCTATGAAAAGCGTATAAAACAATGAAAATAATTAGTCTATATAGAAAAAGTCTTACACAGTTTGAATAAATAAGTTGTGGGGAAAAAATAGGCAAGCTAATCAAAATAAACGAAGATTATCATATGGTCAGTTGAAGTACTTATGAACTGGGAATAAATACAAACTAAACATGCACAAAGCTACACATGTAATATTTATTCGTTTTATGATTTTTTTCTTATTAAAAAAGTGAATGACACTTGACACGCGCTATTTGAATCAGAATATAAAGCAGTCGGACATCACAGATCATGTGGTTATGGCAAAACGAATCAAGCTCTGGTACAGTGCTTCATTGTGAGATGTTTCATTTTTTTTAAACAAGCTTCAAAGCTTCAGTGTCAAATGTCACATCACTAATTGTGAGTGTGTTTTACTTGTAAAAATGCTCCACTCTCTTCTGGTCTTTTCCTCAAGAGGAAGAGGACCGGCAGCTGCACCTAATGGTTCGGGTCTTACTATTGCTGAGGCAGAGTAGAAACTGGATCATGGGGTTCTCAGCTGGAGCTTGTTGAAGTGTTGAGAAGGATGAAATCCCCGCTGATGGGAGACGGTCTGCTAGAAGCATTTTACACCCTTTTTATACTAACCCTGTTATGTGTAGTTTTTCTTAGTTCTGGCCTCCTCTTCTCAGAGTTGTCAGGCCAAGGCCCATTGTTCCCTTGGTGTAGGTGCAAAATAGATAGCAGCTAAGGTAGCAGACTATTGCTAAGTTTCCCTGGTGCCGTTGTCTCAGGCAGTGTAGGCCCCTTTTCACTATGTGAATAGAAACTTTGTTGCTGTGGCCCCGCTTCTCCAGAACTATCTAGTGGTACTTTAACTTCAGTCTTTCCCCTGAACTCCTGTTTTGGTGAGAATTTATGTTGTGAAGTACCCACCCTGGGTACTTCACAACATAAATCTCAGGCTAGCACCCGTGTGTTCTGGAGTAGTAGGTCTGACTTTGGCCTCCTTAAGATTATGGTGACGTAGTTTGTACTCCCCTTGGGAAAAGGTAAAAAGTGTTTTTATTGAGAATATTGCCTGTTGGAATGTATAAGCTCAGGTTGAGTTCAATAAAGTAAACCTCACTACATAGTTTGGTTTCATATATGGCTCCCTTAGAGTTTGAACACTGCCACAAGCTGACACTCGTATTGTTTGAAGTAGAAGGCTCCGTTTGGGACAACAATAGCTTGTTGTATTAGCTTGTTGGTAGGCGTTTTTAGTTAGAGTTTGTTCACTTGGAAACTAGCACTGCCACAGGTTTATGCCTGTGTTCGTTTGAAGTAGTAGGCCTGTTTTTTGGCCTCTCTCAGAACATGGGAGCGTAATTTTCTTTGCACTCCCCTTACTTTAAGGGTTAATGGTGTTTTTACTGAGCACATTGCCTGTTGGAATATGTGGATAAATTAAGCTCAGGTTGAGTTAAATAGTTAACCTCACTGGATAGTTTGGTTCTCATATATGACTCCCTTAGAGCTTAGACACTGCCACTAGCTGATGCCACGTGTCTTTCTGGAGTCGCAGGCCCTGTTTGGGCCTCCTTCAGAGCATGATGGTGTAAGTTTGTACTCCTCTTGCTTAAAGAGTAAAAAGTGTTTTTACTGAGTACACTGCTTGTTGGAATGTGTTGAGATAGACTGTATGTGGGCACTCTACAATCTTATCTGCTAGTTAAACTCGGTTTCAATCAGAACGAGTTCCCATGTTTTGTGGGCTCTTGCTTTTTCAGCAATTGAGTTGCTTTTAGGTGTGTGGCCTTCTCAGGCCGTCCTGTAAGCGAATCCCCCACATCTGGGTGTCTTTTTAGCAGATTAAGCATGTAGCATGTAGGCTGGTTTACTCCCCTTATTAGAGTGCACAGCCTCCTCAGTGCAAATAATCAAGTGCTGAGTAGATCCTAGGATTGAGCAGAGTTTTACTCCCCTCACTGGTAAGGGTAAAAAGCGCTAAGCTGAGTCCTGCTCTCCAGGATGCCCGTCTCTACGATCTGGTCTCAGTTGGTTACTGCCTCTTTGCAGTCCCTCTTACTGGATATCTTCTCTGAAGAATGTGAATTGAGACTCTGTGATCAGACAGGTTGTTGGTCAAGACTAGGTCTCTGTTAGACCAGGTTGGCCTCCCTGGTGGCAATCGGGGTCGAGTACGTTCCCCTGATAAGTGACTGGCTAGGGTTCCCTTGGGCCCCCTGGCTACATTCCCTTAAAGGTACCCTCTTTTCTTTGAAAAACAAGCTTGGTTCCAGAAGCCTTTGAGCAGCCTTGGTAGGCCTTCTGTGAAGGCCTCTTTGAGGCTTATAGCTTGGGCTGTTGGCCATAGGGAATGCTGTCACTGACAGCCTATGTATGACCCCTAGGGGGAGTGGTTCTGGCATTTCAGTTAAAACTGCTGGTTCTGACATTTGTCTAGCCATTTTTTGGCATTCACTCCCCTCAAGCATGGCGGCGTGGGTATATCGTTCCCCAAAGCGTGTCAAACGCAGTGTTGAGTTCCCTTTCGAAAGGGAACGTCTCAGGTTACGTATGTAACCATGGTTTCCTGAGAACAGGGAACGAGACACTGCGTTACCTGCCATGCATCGGGGATGCCTGCTGAACAGTCCCTGAAGACGATAAGGTACTGACTACTTCTCTAGGCGCTCCTTATATACTTCCGGGTCTTACTATGATGACGTCATAGGCTGTTGCCAGCCAATAGGATTGTCGTGAGTTGATAATTGTTTTCAGGCACCGGTTCACGAGGAGGCGTTCCCCAAAAGCATGTCAAACGCAGTGTCTCGTTCCCTGTTGTCAGGGAACCATGGTTATATACGTAACCTGAGACGTTTTCACCCAAAAACACACTTTGTCACTTATAAAACAATTACCTAACAACAGGCGGCATACAATGTTTTCTTTTGTAGAAAAACACACTTTGTCACTTATAAAACAATTACCTAACAACAGGCGGCATACAATGTTTTCTTTTGTAGAATGTCTTTATAAAACAAGAATAACACTGTCTACTGTTTAGAATTCACTGCAGCATTTGTTACCTGATCCATGTTTACATTACGGTACTAAATAATATATAATCCTGAGTTTCCCCTTTTGTATAGATGGTAATAAAATTAAAATACTAACACCTGTGTAGGTTTTCAGTTACATCTAATTGTTTAGATAGTTTTTCATTTGCTAGATTCAGAATATATTCAGAATATATATAATAATAAGCTCTTATTCATTTATGTATTAACCCTATGCTAGGATTTGAACTTAAGTTTAAGAATTTTGGAAAGAAATTGGCCTGTAGGTACATGTCAATGTGAAACTTGTGTAAGATGCAATCATCAAATGCATTTTTTGCCAAAGCGATAATAATGATCCACATCTTAGCCCACATAGACTGCTGTTGTGCTCACTGTATGAGTTTTGAACAAGTGACCTAAGTAAAATTTAACTTATTAACTTCTAACTAAAGAGCTAACTAAATTCTAAAATCTTTAGAATTTTAGAATTTAACTTATGTGGTCCCAGCTTGAAAGCTATTCAAAAATTTGTCAAAGATGACAAAGAAAAAAAATGACAAAAAACTTTAGCAAGATCAGATGGTTTAATTGATTAGCAAGACCAGTTGGTTGGAAGCTTGTTTCACAGTATTTTATCTGTGAAAAGTGAAAACGGTGAACCACACCCTTTTATTTTTTCAGCTGAGTGAGAGACAACTGACTGAACAAGTAGGCTACAACATAGTACAAAAGCAATGTTTTAAATGTTTTTATAACCAGCTGCAATTCATCTAGGCTATATGTAAAACATTACCACCTGTCATGAACAGTCAAATCAATGAATGTTTCTTAGACTTTTATTTTAAATATTCTATAATATTTATATTCTGATAGTCTTACCTGTGTTGCAACTTATAAATCAGACCATAATAAATGATATTTGGCTTTTACTCTAAACAGTATATGGCCATTTCATTCCTTTGAACATCAAAATAAAATTAAAGTGGAATCGATTATATTTTTAAACTTTAGTGTTTCATGTTACATGGTCATATACTGAATTATATTGAATAACACGCACTTCCGCAGTATGTAGTCTTATTATACTGTAATGTAATAAAACACAACTTTTATTACTACTGTGCTTAATTAGGCTATTCGAACGTCTAATGTAGTTTATGGACACGAATGAAACGTTTATATAGGCTAGGCTAATCTTTGACGTTACTGTTCTCTACTCCGGGCAAAACAAACAAGAACAAATAAGACAAGTCAAACGTTTTTACACTTTGAAAATATATATTTTTTCTTTTTCTATATGAATTAAGTTTCTAAACATTTCTTGAAATGACTAAACAGACCCATATACATTTCAAGCTTTGAAATGCCATGCATGTAACATGACTGCGAAATATTACAATTTCCGATATCTTTTGGGGACCTTCAGTTACGTCAAGTTTCATTTTTTTTTTTTCAATCACGTATAGTTTGACATATTAATTTAATAATAAAATCTAGTAGTATAATGTCTTACCCTAAAAAAAACGGGGTTAATTACAAAATCCATTGAATTGTTTCAGGTACAAAGACGCATGTGGAAAGAGTGAATGAAGATTTGAAACTCGAACATTTATCAGAAAAACGACATGGGAAAGACATGGGTTACTCATTTAATAATAACCAAAAAAAAAAAAAGAAACTTACGCAAATTCAGTAGTGTAACTATACCGGATATGTAGCAGATGAAAAAAAGGAAGTGCACTGTGGTCATGCAGGGCTGCAAACTCAGTCTCGTGCAGTCTCGACGGCAACCTCGTGTCCCTGGCCAAAAAATATTCGTTAAAATATAAATCGTTAAAAATATGTAACACTTCCAAAAAATGCATTCAGATACTTTTCATAACAGGGGCGAGGCTAGAAATGTTCATACGGGCGGTCCTTCATAAAACAGGGTGGGAAAATCGTATAAACGTGTCGAGAATGAAAACTGCATGAAAAACGTGCACTTGTCACTAATGAATAACTTTCATTTTGGAACAGCCTTTCAACCATGACAGGACATGTCGCATTTTTATCATTAACCGTCCAAGTGTTTGCTGGGAACGGGAGAAAACACAACTCTATAAAATTGTAAGAATAAATTGCAAGAATATTCCAATGCAGATGATTAAAATAGTTAATGAACATTTTAATATTCAACGATAATACCTAACATACAAGATCTTGCGATAGAAAATGTTTTAAGGAATTGTTTTGTACAACAATGTTTCCCAGGACCTGTAAAGAGAATTTATATATTCCGTCATTAAGAGAAGTTAGTTAAAAACGAAATTAGTTAAATCAGGAACAATTTCCTTTCATTTCCTGTTAACCCTAAATGTAAAGAGGTGCACTTTAAAATTATAATCATATATACCCTGCAAAATAATTTTTTTACGAATAAGATTTAATGTTGGGGATTAAAATTTATGTCCAATATGCAAGTTAGAGATAGAAACACTTGTTTTTTTCAGTGCAATTTGGTAAACATTCTGGAAGATTCTGGATAATATCATGAGAAACTGTTAAATGTGGTTCATTTATGCGGTTTATAAAAAGGTATCTTATGTGATAATTTGTTGCTTTTGCTGAAATTTTACATACACAAGTGTACTTTTTTCTTTTTTTCTTATTTAATTCCTCCACGATTATTGGTTTTTAATGAGGGATTAAAAGCCTTAAAGCATTATATTTGTACTCCTTATTGGAAAATTTTTGTTTTATAACATTAAAACAAACAAACAAACAAACAAAAAACTTCCTACTCCCCAACTTTTCCCCCTTCTTTCTTTCCTGTGATATAACAATTAATTGTTTTTTAAATCTTATGACTGCCTTTCTGTTAATGTTCAATATGAAAAAAAACAAAAAACAAACATGCTCCGTACCCCCTCCTTCCTGGATGAAAGGAAGTAAATAGTTTTTAAAAAAAATGTAGACTAGGCCACAATCTCTTCTGTGTTTTCAGTATGACATGAGAGAGAAAATGCCTACCACATCCTCATGTTCTGATGTTATCAGCACACACATTGAAGAATAAGGTTCCCACACATCCTGTAAAAATAATTTATTAACCTTTATTTAACCAGGTTAATCAATTGTGAACCAGTTCTCATTTACAATGTCTATTAAAAAAACCCATACCTCTTAGCCTATCCAGCAATATTTCATGGTCCACAGAGTCAAAAGTCTTTGCCAGATAAACGAATGCAGCTACACAATATTTCTTGTTGTCAATGGCACATATAATGTCATTGAAAACCTTAAGTGTAGCGATGATACAACTATGGCCGGATCTGAAGCCAGACTGAAACTGATTAAGAACATTATAAGTCTCCAAATGGTGTGTGAGCTGCTTATTGACCAACTTCTCTAATACTTTAGAGAGACAGGGCAAAATGGAAAAAGGGCTATAGCAATTTAAATCTGAGTTATCATCCCCTTTAAAAAGTGCGGTTATAGCAGCAGATTTCCAATCTCTCGGGAAAACACCAGTATGGAGTGAAAGATTAAAAATACAAGTGATAGGCACTGCAATAATATAAGCTGATTTCTTTAAAAAATAATTAATCTAATTTATCCAATCCAGCAGATTTATGAATATCTAGGTTGAGCAACTCCTCAAGTACCTCGATCTCTTGTATTGACTGAAAAGAGAAGGAGGGGGGACCTAAGGCAGGTGAATGCCTAACAGATGCCAAGTTGACAGGAGAACAAGTAAAAATACCAGAACTATTCTCGTAAGCACAGCCAGCATTAACAAAATGTTGGTTAAATTGATCAACAATTTTGGATTTGTCTGTGATAACTACACCATCATGTTTAATTACAGTGGGCAAGCGGGAAGAGATGTTTTCATTTTCCATTGTTTTGATGGTATTCCAAAATTTAATAAGCGCAATTCTGTACCAGTCCATAAAAACCAGGTCATTCAAAAAAGCCTGTTCATTCAAATTTTTCAGAAAACGTTTAAAAACAAGCACCGGAGGATTTCTAAGGCTTTGACAGAACACTCCAGATGTATACCTCTCTGGCCTATTAGTAAGAATAATATCAATTAATGAGCCAGATTCCATAGTCTTAGTATTAAATCTTGTAGGGGCCTGCACAATCTGGGACAAGTTTAGTGCATCTAGTTGTAATTGTAAGGATGATGGGGGATCAAACATATTCATAAATTCAGAAGAGATGTAAGGAGCAGTTATTTCACTTAAAACAGTCAAAGCACATGCAGGAGCAGAGGGTAGTCTATAACAACCAGCTACAGTAATAAATACATTTTTAGATAAGGCAATTTTTAAAAGTATTAACTCAAACTGTTTAGCAACAGATTTTGAGGTAATTACTGAACACTGTAAATTATCCTTACAATAGACAGCAACCCCTTCACCTTTAGAAATTCTATCTTGACGAAAAAATATTGTAACCAGGAATTGAAACTGCAGAATTAAAAATGCATAAGTCAAACTTTACGATTACAAAAACAATCAAAAGTTAATAAATGTATAGATTTGTTTGCTGTAATATGCAAAAATGAACAATCAAATGGCCCAGGATTTGGTTGAATATTCCCTGACATCAACAACAAAAGGATGATAAGACATCTCTGTCTGAACAATTTGATGGTATATAAAATCCTTATTAACAGTCTTACTAGGATGAAGGGGCACAGAAAAATTGTCCTGGAGGGCCAAAATGCTGACTGTATGAACCAAAAAAACTGAGCTAGTGATGACTGGAGATAATAAAGGCAATGGCTTGCCTCATAGGCAGCTGGTTGAGCATGTACTTCTGTCTGATGTAAATGGAGTAGACAGAACTGCAACAGGGGCTTGACAGTTACTGAAAACTTTTAAAACTGCACAAATAAAACAAACATAGTGCAGCAAAAATCAAAAAGAATCTCCCTTTAAAAGTCAATAAGCAATCTGGCAAAAAGCAGCTCTGAAACCGTGACATAATGGAATCTAGTCCGTATTTACACACCGCAGATTTAGAAGACAGTAAGCAGTCCATCAAAAACAGCTCAGGATCCGTGGCATATAGAATCCAGTCCGAATTTGCGATCCACCAAGTCAGCTAAGAAGTGACGTTGAATTAGATAGCATGTAAACAAAGAGCCAATGGTATCAGCCAGCGTTTTATCACATCTTTATCCAAACAGTACTTGTAGCAGAAACTGGAAACGGGCAACACAGGACCAGTAGTTTGCGTGCAGCTCGTGCACCACACAGAAACGACGTCCACCGGATCAGCAGAAGAACAACAGATCCCCCAACTCGCTGTCAAAAGCACTCAACCTGCGCCCGCAGTCCAAAAACGATTGCAGACGCACACAGGCAGACGACAAAAATGTTCAGAGAACTGATAAAAATATTGAAGTGTGCTAGCATTACTGAAAAATGAACACAACACAGAAACAGAGAGGAGACATGTAGCACGTAACCAGCTTGCTGCCATCTTGAATCATCAGTTTGTTTTTCCAGAAATTGGTTGCTCTGGTTAATTTTCACACATGGAAAATGAGAGAAAACATTACTTATCCTGGAAAACTCTTTCTTTGTTTTAAAAAAAATGTTGATTGTTCATTGAAGAACTGTTCCCTTTCAAGGAAACTCACGCTGTGGTGTGTAGGAAACATCACAGGCATGTGACGTCATCAACCAGGAAACTATACGCCTCACCCTTTTTCTGCCTTCATCTGCCACGTCATTGTTTCATCTCAGAGTTTGGAAGCACACTCTGTGGTTAGTTCCGCACCGAGTGCAGCACTGGTACTGCAGTTATCCAGCTCTGAGGAGTATCAAGACATGTAACAACGTCCAACTCCTCGTGAGTCACAACTTATTTAATAAAATGAGTTGTGACTCATGAGCTGTAGCCAAGCTTCGTCACAAAAGCAAAGTAGACGAACGCTTTCTGCCATCACGATCACAACCTCTTCTTCTAGTGTGTTTAGCCCTATCACATCAAACTACAGTAATATTATGGGTTTTAAACAACTAGGTTATGGGGCGATGACCAGGGTGGAAGAGACGCTTGCGAGCTATCTCTCCCTCTGGTGGAAGATGGTTTCCACCTCAGTACATGGTGTCTGTCTCCTCTTGGTGCCCTCAGGGGGCCGTTCTGCCAACCTCACCACCTTGTGTGTTTCGGGCGCAGCAGTTCACAGCAAGCGTACATCCCAACGTCCACCTGGAAAAGTAGTGGAAAAGTGGCTTTGGGTTGCTTGCTCCCTCGAGGAGGGCTCTAGAACAGTCAAGTCAGTTGTTGCCTGCCAGTTCAGGTCGCTGCACTAGCTGCTCAAACTACACCAGTGGCCAGTCTTGAGAGACTGGTTCCCTTAGTACATTTTTTTGACAGAATGGAAACTACTGCCAAATGTGTCTCGTTGGGTCCTGCAAAAAAGGCTATACCATTCAGTTCAGGTCTTGCCCACCCCATTCAGTGGGGTTCTGCCCACAGTGGTGGGCCCCAAGCAGGCTCTGGTTAAAGCAAGAAGTAAATGACCTACTAGCCAAAGGAGCTATAGTACACATTCCTCCCTCCATCAGGAAGTTTGGGTTCTACAGCCGTTACTTTATTGTTCCAAAACGTTGTGTCCAATTCTAGGTCTGCGCCAACTGAATCACTCTGTAGGGAAGCTCAAGTTCAAGATGCTTACTCTCAAGCAAATCATGTCACACATCAGGTCTGAGAACTGGTTTGTCACAATAGATCTGAAGGATGCATACTTCCATGTTTCCATCCTTCCACAACATAGGAAGTTCCTGAGGTTCGCTTTCGGGGGCAAAGCCTGCCAATATTGAGTTCTTCCTTTCGGCCTAGCTTTATCACCGGATGTCGTTTTCACGCACATGAAAAAAGTTGTGGTTGAGGTTGAATGCCAAGAAGAGTGTGCTTTCTCCAGATCTGTGGACCACTTTTCTGAGTGTGGTATGGGATTCGACAATGATGCAGGCACGCCTGTATCATGCTCATATCGCTTTGATTTTCTCAGCCATGAAAGAGCTAAAGCTAGGCCCTCACTGTCAAACAGTTTCAGAGACTGTTAGGTCTGATGGCACCTGCGTCCAACATGATCATTTTGGCCTGCTGTACTGCTGAGACCTTTGCAGTGGTGGCTCAAGCCTTTCCCCCAATTGCTCTGCTCCAGGAAGTTCTGGAGAGAGTTCGGGGTCAGTCTGCTGCTAATAGCCCTGTACTAGCCGGCCTGAGTATGGTTTTTGGACCTTGTGTCCCTCCTCTGGAGATTCCGATCAGGAGGGACCTTCTCTTTCTCAGTCGAAGAGGTTGTGGAAACTATGGGCTTGACCTCTGAGGGGGCCCAGCTCATAAGCTCAGGTCTCTCAGCTGAGATTGTTGAGACCATTCTAAGCAGAGAATGAGCAAGTGGGTGGTCGAGGCCATCTCACTTGCTTATGAGTCGGCTGGTCAGCCTTCACCTTTGGCTGTACGGGCCCACCCAGGAGTATGGCTGCTTCTAAAGCATTACTGTCAGGAGTTTCTCTCCAAGATGTTTGTGATGTGGCAGGATGGTCCTCGCTGCACACGTTTGTGAGGTTTTATGATCTTGACCTCAGCTGCACTCCAGGGGCGTAGGTGCTCTCGTCTTAGTGTGTGCACAGGATTTCACATGAACAGGCACATGCTCGTACGGCAGCGTGGGTATAGCGTTCCCACAGCGTTTCGATGCAGTGCGAGTTCCCTTGAAAGGGAACATCTAAGTTATGTATGTAACAATGGTTCCCTGAAAAGGGAATGATATGCTGTGTCACAATGCCAATTCCCAACTCTAGTTCGCTTGACACCATGCTCCAAGCAGTTTTCCCCAGAACCATCCAATTCTATGTGACAGCATGGAGAAGTTTCAAAGCATTCCTCTTCACATATAACATCCGATCAAAGGGACTCAACGATCCCTGTCTACACACCCAGACACCAGACAACCTATAATGCTACACACCTTCACAAAATGTATTCATACCCTTTGCACAGGTTACCAGCCCCTCAACTCCGGCCACAGTTTTTCAGTTTTCTCAGATGCTCGGAAATCGCGATCACCTTCAAATTTGACCCGAAAGTCCACCCCACCATTTCAGACATATAAGAAATTGACAGCGAAACAATTTCAAACTTGATCAAGCTAAAAAAGCCCACTTTATCTCAATTTTCAACCTCTCGTCTCCAATCCAACCATACCAAACTGTTCTTGCATACCTCCAGTTTAGAAACTCCCAGGCTAAATCTCCTTTTGAACCTCTTTTCATAGATGCCTCCAACAAACCTGTTACACACTTCTGGTTCCAAAAGCATCTCAAATCCATTCTCCAGCAATCAGGCATCTCAGTGCAAAATTTTTCTAGTACTCTTTCCGCATCAGGGCAGCAACATCAGCGGCCTCATCCAGTAGCAGATCCAAGCTCTCGGAAGATGATCTTCAGACACGTTCCAAAGCTACATTAGGACCAACTGGTTCCACATCAACAAAAAATAAAAAAGCCCATTAAATCCTCATTGGTTTAAAAAAAAAAAAAAAAGTATCCACCTTTTCTCTTTCTCCGTCCAACAAGGCTTACCCATCCAATCCTGTAAGTCTTGATCTCCCTTCGGACGCTGCAAGAGCCTCCCGGTCGAACGTCTATGCTTTACTTTCCACCCGTCTGTCATCGAGGCTTACCTGTCCGATTCTTTTAGTCTTCATCTCCCGTTGGACGCCGCGATAGATCTCCTGGCTGGGCAAACGATTCTGTGAAAGTGTTTTAGTTCTGTCTTCTAGTTTTCAGTTTGGGTTAGGGTTAACCCTTTTAATGGTTTTTCATTGTTTGATTAAAACATTGTTTGCACACCTGTTATTCGTTTCATTGATTGGTTTGTTTTTTCTTGCTTCTTTCAGTTCATTGTCAGTTCTCATAATTATTATGTTCGGTTGTTCTGTTCCTGTTTTCCCTGAGTGTTTTGGTTTGAGTTTTATCAATAGATTTGATATTGCAACATTTAGATCCTGCTCAACTGTAAATAAATTCACAAAAATGAAATGCAAATTTATCTACATTTTATAGTAAGATTTATTAAAACATAAATAGCCTAAACACGGAATTGCAAGAAAAAAGTCAGAATTGCAAGATATAAACTCACAACTGTTAGGAAAAAAAGTCAGAATTGTGACCCTATCAAAAGCTACATATTTGGAATTCAGATATGGAACACATGGAAACATAATCAGGTATTCTCAGAACCCATAGGTTAACCATACTGACTGTATTCCACAACCTGTTTGAAACTCTGCCATCAGGCAGATGTTACAGATCTCTGTGCACTAGAGCATATAGGCATAAAAACAGGTCCCCAGGCTGTCTCCACCTTAAATAGCTAGAACACAATTACAACCTTTTATATAAATATAATTCATAATTCAGTACTCTTATGGTGTTTATCCCACCTGAATAAATAGATCCTTACTATGTAAATATATGTTTGTTTATATAGTTGTATATACACATAATTCACACATCTGTACATAAGTCTTATTTATTTCTATTTTCTTAATCTTACTATGTTATTACTATCCTCTTGTGTGATGGATGGATGGATGGATGGATGGATGGATGGATGGGTGTACCCAGAGCTCCTGGAAATCACAACAAATTCTGTGTGTGTTTGCAAACACTTGGCAAATAAAGCTTATTCTGACACACTCCAACACTGCACCAGGAAAACCAGTCCCTTTTATCTTTAGAATAATCCTAATGGTTTGTAACCATAATTGGTTTCATTCTTTAACAAATAATGTAATGTTTGCCTTCCATTTGACCCAGGTCTGGCCATGATAGCTGCTTCCTTCCTGTGTACAGCAAATGAATGGAGACATCTAGTGGCTACACCCAAGTAAAAACAACATGCTAGTGAATACCAGGAGTAATTTAGATTATATATTTTATTCTATTGGTATCACTAGTTTTTAAAATTAAGAAATTAAATACAAATTTGCATATGGTTGTGTAAAATACAAATTAAACTATACTTAGATAAAACCCTTTTTATTTGTGTTGTATCGTTATCACCACTGTATCATATTTTGCTATCTTATGGATATCAGGCACTTTTTTTGTGTTAATTAGCTTTGAAAAAAAAAATGGGCCTATTGATTTTGCTGTAAACAAAATGTACTCTTGTCAATTAAAGAATGTTTTATAATACATATTATAATTTATTTTGCCTTTACAATTACGATACAATTACAATATAAAAGTAAATTATTTAACTTTGCAATTAAATGTTATCATAAAATTTGTCATTCCTGAAATGAGCGAACGCCCCTAGTGGGCGGGGACACCCATGACAACAAACCGGCCTTTCCTCCAATCAAACACCTCGATACGGCGATCCGTGTGTGATGCTGACACGGTACTCGCTCATGACAGAGGATCTGTTGTCCGGTAATAGCGCACAAAAAGGCCTGATAACCATACGGTTAAAGGCAAACCCTATGCTAATACGAGCCAAAGTAAGTCGGGTGACCTGCACACACCCTGCCTTTTTACTAAAGAATTAAACTCTGAACGTCTGTTTATGTGTAGACGTCACAACACGCACTCAAAAGCAACCTGACGCGCTCCTCTCATGTAAGCTTTTTGGGGGGAAGAAAGACTAAAGGCATGAAACTGACCGGAGCTCACAACATTGGGACGGTGAGAGGCTTGCAGAGGGGAGGTAAAGAATGCAAGGTAAGGGCCTTTGTCCTAGATCTCTGATGCACCTCTCATGTCAACACAAGTGCATGCTTTGTGTATTTTGGTTGTCTTATACAAAGACTATATAACAGTGTTACAGAACGTTATTTCTTTTATCCGCGCACAAGATATATTTAAAATTTCGTGCAGCATTCTGTCTATTAATCCAATTTGGATAAAACCAGCTTAGACTTGGATTTGTAGGGTCTTTGCAGGATTTCCTTAGGTAAACACTCGATTTGAACACTTTCATTAAATTAAAATATTAGGCCTAGCTGTTATAATATAGATTTAGTTTAGGCTCTATAAAAATGGTTTCATAAAGTAGGCTGTTTCATCTATCATACAAAGGGTTGACTGTAGTAAACCTTTTGTATGATGGATGAATTTGCCTACTTTATGAAAACATTTTATATATAACCTAAACTAAACTTTGTCAAAATTTAATTTTTAAACACTAGCGATATGACTAAAGGCCTGGCAGCAGCAGAAGGTGCCTAATTCTTGGAAATGAGGGTAAGAACCAAGATTTATCAGTCACGCAAGGTAACCAGCTTACAATCTATTCCTCAGATTTAACCTAGCAGCAGCTGAATCCTAAATAGAAAATGGGCTTAGTAGATATCAACATGCTTGAAATGATCTCGATAAGAACTCATAAAGTAAATGGCGTATGCTTTGTGTATTTATTTAAATAATATTGTAATTCAGACAGTATTTAACCCTAATATGCAGAGATCTTATGGTGTTTTTCAGATGGAAAATTTTGAATTGTAAGAATAATTGTAATTATAAAATAATTAAGTAAAATAATAATTTAAAATTAGATTTTTTGTCATTTCATAATGCAACTTAGTATATCGGGATCTTTGTATCCAGACAGTTAAGACAATCTGAAAATTAATACAATCAAATTAATGTAACCAATATTTTTCTAGCCTTGCAGTGACTGATGTGGGCAGGATCCCTGAGTGGTCACCATGAAAGCAGGAAATTCAAAGTGTGCTTTCTCGCTGGGCTTCCTGGTGGGCAGCTGTACCTTGTACGTCTTCTTGAGACAGGTATGGTTTGAGGAGAGCTTCAGCTGGCAGCATGATGGCAAGAGCAACCTTGCGTCACTGGGGCCAGAGCAAAACACCCCCAACCTTACCTGGAGAGTGGAAGGATCTGCCCTGATCAACCTCAAGCATCCTCACCAGCCAGGTGCTGCAGCGCCCTCTAGTGCATAATTTATGAATAAGTAACATGATATGAAATACTGCAACTTAATAACTGGTGCAAAGCTTTCACTTTCTAAACACTTCATTGAGTTTTCTTTGGATGAAAGTGTATTTTGTAACCACAGTAATATGTTCAAAGTGCATCAAGCAATTTTTTAGTCTTGGATTAGCATTATGCAAAGCCCATGATTTCAGTTACCGATGCCATTGTATCCACAGTCAGACATGATTTATTTATTATGCGAGTAAAAGTGTTCTATAAAAGGTTCAGTGCAAAGGGAGATATTTTCTTTTACAGAAATCGCTTTTTAAGAACTACAACAAAAGGCTTCTTCCTGGGTTGCTGACATCACAAACCCAAAATTTACATAAACCCTGCCCCCGAGAACACACAACAAAGGGGGTGAAGTCATGTTGGGCTGTTTAGAGAAGAGGAAGAGTTGTTGTAGAGTGTTGTTGCCATGCCGTCATTTTACGTCAGACTGCTTCACAAACGAAGGTCAATTCATGATGAGTTGAATCAACTCCACAGCAGCTACATAAATGTATCCACTAGCCGTTCATAAACGTCCAGATATATTCTAAAAGTTGCAACTTCTTCCTGAGTCTCTCCATCAGTGTCCGACTCCAGTTTGAACAATGTAAGGCTGAACACCGTTACTGACAATCGTCATTTTAGCTGCGTGAGATTCTCCTGCTTTGTTGTTTTTGAGCAACTGAAGCGCGAGCTGTTAAAACCGCGCCCTCTTCTAGAAAGTGGGCCGGGAGCAGCAGCTCATTTGCATTTAAAGAGACACACAAAAACTGTGTTTTTTTGCTTACACCCAAATAGAGGCAAATTTAACAAGCTATCATAAATGATCTGTGTGGTATTTTGAGCTAAAACTTCACAGATTAGTTAGGCTACTGATTAGTTAGCATACATAATATTTAACATTTTTTTAAAAGGACTATTCTTTTCTGTATGTGTAAAACATTTTTAATTAGGGGAAATTGATAAGAGTACACCTTTAAAATACAACTCTTACTACAGTTTAGTTATAAAGAAGTCTCTAATGAACAAAATGTGGTTTGATTGTATTAAATTGCAACATAACTATAGAATTTGCTTTAAATACACAGGAGAGGACAGTCACATTGCAGATGAGCTGTTTAAGAAAGTGCGTATCCTGTGCTGGGTGATGACAGGGCCTAGTAATTTACAGTCAAAGGCTCGGCATGTGAAGGCCACATGGAGTCGTCACTGTAACGTAGTCCTGTTCATGAGCTCTGAAGAGGACCGCAGCTTCCCCACAGTAGGCCTCGGCACAGGAGAAGGCCGTGACCAGCTGTACTGGAAGACTATTCGTGCCTTCCACTACTCTCTGAAGAACCACGGTGATGAGGCAGACTGGTTCCTCAAAGCAGACGATGACACGTTCGTTGTCGTGGATAATTTGCGCTGGATCTTGTCAAACTACACGGCAGAGCAACCCATATACTTTGGCAAGAGGTTCAAGCCGTACGCCAAGCAAGGCTACATGAGCGGTGGTGCAGGTTATGTACTCAGCAAAGAGGCCCTGAGAAGGTTTGTGGAGGGTTTTAACACTAAAGTGTGCACTCATACCACCCCAGTGGAAGATCTAGCAATGGGCCAGTGTCTGGAGAAAATGGGAGTGCTAGCAGGAGACTCCAGGGACACACTGCACCGGGAAACCTTCCATCCTTTCATTCCTGAACACCATCTTACTGGAAAGTTCTCCAAGACCTTCTGGTACTGGAATTACTGCTTCTACCCAATTGTAGAAGTAAGTCACACATTTTCTTTTTTTTTTTAAACACTTAAACTAGCTTCTTTTTTTTTTTAAACATTTGGGGTCGTTAAGATTTTTAAAATATTAAAATTAAATTATAAAGTATTAAAAAACATACTGTCTGTGTCCCCAAACTTTGAATGCTAGTGAAAGATAAAATATGCATTTTAAAATCATTGTCATTTTTTCCCAAGATATTTTAATGTCCTCCGTGCCCTTTGTGACATTCCACAGCTTCCGTCTCCTACACACAGCAAGATAATTAGTTATTACTTTGGTTTTTTACATAAGTTATTTTTATGAAAAGCTTTAAGAACTTGAGTACAGAAGAAAACAATTAAAGTGTCAAAAGTAATTTTCCATTCAAGATGTACAGTAGTATTTTAGGAATTAATAAAAATCAGAAACATTGTTTGAGAAATATACTTTGAAAATGAAATGATCTCTCATTTTAGCTCTCTCATTTTTTCAAATGCCACACTGAACTAGTCCTTCAGGTGATTGCAAGTGAAACCAACAATGGATAGGTTTGATGGGGACCACATTTGTCGATAGTTTTTCTTTCATGTACATGACGATGTGATTCGTGACTAGACAGCTAATGACTAACAATATAAAACCCAAGAAATAAACACAATTTTGTCTTGTCATGGTAATCAAAAAGGATACAAATGACGTTTCAGTGTTTATAAAGTGAGTTTAACAACTAATATGAGTAAGAGTAGATTTGTGTAATTTCTTAAAAAAAGACGAAGCAAAAATCAAGGTTATATTGATGCTCTTACAATGGAAGTAAATAGGATTTAAATCTGAAGCATTTCAATGAATTCTGTTAAAAGTGTATTTTTGGAGCTGTAAAGTTTTTTTGTTTGTTTTAAGGTTTTAGCAACTAAATTGTGTACTTTAACTGGACAAAGAACATGTGGCAAGTGATTTGTTTTAATATTAAAACATATTATGTCTTATAGCTGTATTTTAATGTTTACAGATTGGCCCCATTCACTTCTATTTAAAGTGCCACACTGTAACCCAGATTTTTGCTTTTTAAAAGAAAAGGAGGGACTAGCTGAAATAATTTTTTGTGGTAATCAACATTATGACTAGTGCTGTCGATTGAGCTTAAAGGATTAGTTCACTTTCAAATAAAAATTTCCTGATAATTTACTCACCCATGTCATCCAAGATGTCCATGTCCTTCTTTCTTCAGTCGAAAAGAAATAAAGGTTTTTGATGAAAACATTCCAGGATTATTCTCCTTATAGTGGACTTTTTCAGCCATTTTCTAAAAAAAAAAAAAAAAATGAATATGCTTCATAAACACCAATGATCAAGTGCTTCCACCAGACCGCCTTCCGTATTCTTCAAAAAGCTTACGCTGTGTGTCCTACACCTTCCCTATTCAACTTACGGAACAAACGCGGTGCCAGTTCCACTATGAGAAAAATAATCCTGGAATGGTCAGTAAATTATCAGGATATTTTTATTTAAGAGTGAACTAATCCTTTAAATTTTAAGGAACCCAGATTATTCCTTTAATGCAACCTGTCTATGATCATGTTGAAATTGTACCAGCCCAGCATCTCTTACGTCTGTTTTTCCCCTACAGGGCCCACAGTGCTGCTCTGACCTGGCAGTGTCTTTCCACTATGTAGACCCTGTGCTAATGTACACGCTTGAGTACTATGCTTACCGTCTGAGGCCCTATGGCTACCAACACCGCTACCAGCCTCCAGTGCCTGCTGTACTGTCTTTGGCTTCCCACACTGTGAAACCCACCACAGAAGCTCAGAGATTAGAAGAGCGTTTTAAAGAAAAGTCAGTTTCAACATACACCATAAATCCCAGAGCTGAGAACGTGAAGAGTACTGAAACAACAAGTCACAAAGTCACAAATGCCCAGGGGAGAAATATAACAGACAGAAGCACAGCATGATTGTGAATATAATAATATTGCAGAAAATATTGCATTATGTAAATCCAAAATGACTAATGTGAATGTGATGAGCATTTTAGATCACCCAGTGTCCTGTGCAGATGGAGTTGGTGTGGTTTAGTGGTTACAGATCTGGGCTAATGACCAAAAGCTGTAGGTTCAAACCTCAACAATGAACAAATTTTGCCATTATGGCTTTTGGTCAAGTAACTTGACCAGTTGTACCTGGTATTAAGAGAACTGCAAGTCACTTTAGAAAAGTCTTTGCTCCTATGGATTTGGTGATAAGGTCCTGATATTTGATTATTAAATTGTTTTGCTGCCTCCTGGTCTAAGTGCAGTAAAAGTGTCTGATTTACAAGCTTTATTTCATCATAGACCAAGAACATAAAGAGCTTCAGTAGTTTTGTATTTCAACAATGAGACAAAAATGAAAATGAAAAGCTACATTTTATATAATAACCAATGATTCTTTGGGGTTTCTTTAACATCTTTTAACTTGGAAAGTTCAGATGGCCTTTTTGTGCTGGAGTGACACAATCATGTTTTCTTTAGTATGATTAAGCTGACACCAAGTTATAATACATATAGGTTTGGTATACATAATTATATATGCAGCTGTATGCAGTTGGCAATTAGAAAGCCTGTGTTTTGGAAAATGTAGCAAATTGTTGTGTCACTACATTTTATGCGTTACTGAACATTTAAGTAATAAAACATTGTGAGATCATAGATAGTATTTTTATTTACAAAAATCATGTTTTATACATTAGACATCAAAAATAAATATATCGAAATGCAGGGGATGTAAGTGGAGATTTAAATGTGATCATATATATGTATAATGTAGGTAAATGTATAATTTGCAGTACAATGAAACAAATCACACCATAGGAAATCATGTTTATTTGATTCATTTTATATAAATATTTTCTTTTGCTCTATTATTTTTGTAAAATAAATTATTTTGCTCCAAAGAAATGTCTTGAAAAGAAGCTGTCAGGGTGGTACAGACGATTTACTGGATATGAAATAATTCATTTGCCTATAACCCACGACGAAATCTGCAAAAAATGGAATGGAAAAAAATCACAAATTATAGCAGAGAAGATATATATCTACAATATAAAGCATAATAGTCTAGACATGCAATAAGAACAATGCTGCGGTGTTAGGAAGATACATGTTGTAATATCTTCAGAATGCCTGCAGGTGGCAGAACAGCCTCACTGAATTTCTCACCTCAGTTTGCATTTGTTGAAGAAAATGCCTCTGCTTGTTTCTGGATAATCTTTCCTCCATGGACGCCCAGTTTCTGTCAACACAAATACAGTAAGTCTGATGAGAGGCATGATAGACTGATGCGTTAACGACAATATTTGGCTACTTCTGTCGTATGTCTAAAGACACAATGTTTGCAAATTTGTAATTTAAACTAATGTCATGAACAACATATTAGATACTGATTTGAGTTGCACGAGCACAACACAATTTAAACACAATTTGCTTAATTTCGAGGACTTAGCTTAAAGTACTTTAAACAAAGTTTAGTGAGTCATATATTGGAAATATAAGTCATGTTTAACGTGATAGTTTTATCCTTAGGCTACTATAATACTATATATCGTTAATCCCGAGATTCTTCACGTCATAAATTCTGGATTAAATTTTCGAGTGCCCCACATAAGATGGTCTGGTGGTAAAACTTTTGTTAAGACTGTCAAAAGTTTTGGGTTCTAATCCGCCTTTGTTGTTTTTTTGTGCGTCTTTTTTCTTATTAAAACCAAAGATACGTTTGTGTGCATTTTGTTGTGTGAATTCACCGGAACAAATAGAGTCTCCGTAATGGCAAAAATAAGATTGAAGCTCTCGTCTGAGTAAAGACTGCGCGAGCCACAAGAGAACACTGTTGCCTGATAACAGTGGCAACGAACGCTCAGCATGATTTAAAAAACAACACATTTCAACGCCTCTTATTTAACAAACGAACTAAATGAATACTCTGCAAGTCAACTCGAGATATTTCATTTGTATTAGGTAGCCTACATCCAAGCCGCGAGATGTTTCAAAAAGTGATGGAGACAGTATCGAACCTGGCAAAAAGTGGTGGGAACATGTCTAACCCCCAAATTACGCCTATGACTAAAGCCGTTATTCACAAACGTCAGTAAATTGAAGAGAAAATACTTTACCAGGGTCAGCGCTTCGTCGACCCATGAGTCCAACAAAGATATCGTGCATTTCCCCTGAAAGATAACATAATTCAGTTACACAGATGATATATTCAAAAAGCAGAACATTAAAACCAAAATGTCTTACTTTTACGTTGGGGTGGTATATCATCTGTGTCTGAAAAAAATAATAACATTCGTACAAACATTTGAAACACGTCTCAAAGGTTTAAAATAAAGAGAAACTTGATAGTACAAAAAAAAAAAA
Organism: Elopichthys bambusa; assembly: GCA_037101425.1. Taxonomy (NCBI): domain Eukaryota; kingdom Metazoa; phylum Chordata; class Actinopteri; order Cypriniformes; family Xenocyprididae; genus Elopichthys; species Elopichthys bambusa. The sequence goes on from CM074451.1 coordinate 15,118,833, forward strand.
AAAAAAAAAATCACTCACCGGCGTTTCTGCGCCCCATTAATCCGACGAAACTGTCATAATCTATGTCATTATACCTCTTCAGCAAGTTATGAGCCGACAGCCGAAAACTTGGACTCTCCTGTGCATGAAATTACATTTTTATTATAAAAAACTCGGGTAAACCTAGAACTTTATATCTACTAGATGATTATTATCTGCCTCTTACGTTTGAATCTGATCTTTGAGACTCTTGAGACTGCTGACAGCTCGATTCACTCCATCGGGTTTCCAGCACCAAAACCAAGAACAGTAACACTAGTCCACGGTACATCTTTACAGATCAGTCTGAGGAGAAAATATGACAAGATGCTAAATTTCACAGCGTCATTTTCTTTGCTAAAATTAAAATACAAAGTTTCCCCTCTCCAATCCTAATTGCAGCTTTTCTTGATTGCTTTAAGCACCAGCATTCAGTATAACTTAACACTAAACCATCAGGAGGGATTTAAAAAAAAAAAAAAAAAAAAAAAATTAAAACTAATACAATAATGTAAAAATTGTAATTTGAAATAAGTAACATTTTAAAGAACATTTTACAGGTATTGGTACTTACCTGAGCTGAGGATAATGGTCTGTAGAAACAGCTGAGTTACAGTTTCTGATCAAGGACTTAAATCCTTTTGTGATGGACTATCAGACAAGAGACACAGAGACAGGGATTCTCTCCTGTCTGATTGTTAAATGATAGCAACATGTGCGTAAGTCCAATCAGATGTCGCAGTGTAGGTGTGGTTTAAGGGTTTGTAGTCTGCATCAGCAATGACCATGCATTTGAGATCCTGACATCAGAGGTGTGAGACATTCCTTAAAAGGACAAACCATATACTCTTTTGTCAAACCCCTATCATCAATTACTCAGATTTTAAATCTGAGTAATTAATTTTAAATTTAACTCATATCTGTAACTTTACCAGATTAGTACCATCATGAGTACCATCCTTGAAGGAAACCTCTCCCGCATATGCGGACCAAACTCAAGCATTTGCATGAGAGCACATCTAAATGTCATGTTTGTTGACTCATTAAGATTATGCTGATATCTATCCGAATGCTACTTTTCTCTGCTAAGTAGGGCCTTATTGTCGTATTTTCCTCCTGACTGCCTAATTGGTGCTGTCACTGGCGGGAATGTAATCTCTCAAGGAAGCAATTACACAGATGGAGTGGTGGATGATGAGAACGGTGTCTCACGGACTCTATGGACATCTTGAGGGGGCATCTAACTGGCCTGGCGACATGCAGGGTTGATTAGTGGGAACATCCATTAGTTGCTGCCCACACTCATGCAAAGGGCAGCTGTACTTTGAATTTCCTATTGGAGAACAGATTTGATCAGTTCAAGCCAATGTTAGCAACAGCCCAGGCAGCACTAACCCACTTTCACATCATCATCATAAAACCTTTGAGACTCCGGCACATTCGTCAGTGTCATTATAATAATTTTCATCATTGTTGTCGATTTGATTATTTTTGTCTTCGTCATCTCTGACGTTATCTAAATGAAAACTCTGGCATGTTGTCCTTGTTGAGTGTGGAAAATGTGCACTATTAAAACCGGAGTAACAATGCCTTTTAAATTCCAATTTAATATACACATTTGAATTGAAATTCAAGCATTGAATATTACATTGAATGTAACAAAGCAGAGTTAAAATTAATTAAAATTCAGAGTAATTCATGGATTAAGTGTGCGTGTGTCCAAATAGAATATTCTACCTATATTTTCCTCTGGTTAGGGTAATTATCACAAGTAGGACATGTTTTTAGTGAATGAATGTCAGCTGTAACTCAAACAGTGCATGGAGCTAGAAATGTCATGGGTTCTAGGTAAGACTATAGATATAGAACATTTACATTACATTTATATTAAGTCATTTAGCAGACGCTTTTCTCCAAAGCGACTTACAAATGAGAATAGTAGAAGCAATCAAATCAACATTAGTACAACAGTATGCAAGTGCCATGTCAAGTCACAGTTTCATCAGTAAAGTGCTCGTAGCAAGGTTTTTTTTGTTTTTTGTTTTTTTAAATATATACACAAATAGATGGAAGAAAGAGAATAGAAAATCGAAAAAAGGAAAGTAAAATATAAATAAAAAGTAAGTGCTAATATTACTGGGTCAAGTGTTGACGAAAAAGATGTCTTTAGCAGTTTTTTGAAAATGGCTAAAGACTTAGCTGCTCGGATAGAGCTTGGTACGTCATTCCACCAGGCAGGAACATACCAGGAGAAGGTCCGTGAGAGTGATTTTGTGCCCCTTTGGGATGGCACCACAAGGCGCCATTCACTTGCAGAACGCAAGCTTCTGGAGGGCGCATAAGTCTGAAGTAGTGAGTTTAGGTATAGTGGTGCAGAGCCAGTGGTTGTTCTGTAGGCAAACATTAGAGCCTTGAATTGGATGTGAGCAGCTATTGGCAGCCAATGCAAACTGATGAAGACAGGTGTGACATGCGCTCTCTTCGGTTCGTTAAAGACCAGTCTTGCTGCAGCATTCTGGATCAGTTGTAGAGGCTTGACAGTGCATGCTGGAAGGCCTGCCAAGAGAGCATTACAATAGTCCAGTCTGGATAGAACAAGACCTTGGACAAGAATTTGTGTGGAATGCTTCGATAGGAAGGGTGTAATCTTCCTAATGTTGTACAGAGCAAATCTGCAGGACCAGGCCGTTGTAGCGATATGATCTGTGAAGCTTAAACAATCATCCATCACCACTCCAAGGTTCCTGGCTGTCCTGGAAGGAGTTATGGTTGACGACCCAAGTTGAATGGAAAGGTATTGATGAAGTGTTGGGTTGGCACCGACCACAAGCAGTTCCATTTTTGAAAGGTTGAGTTGAAGGTGGTGGTCCTTCATCCAGGCAGAAATGGCTGTCAGGCAGGCTGTGATGCGACCTGCAACCATCGGATCATCTGGTTTGAATGAGAGGTAGAGTTGTGTGTCATCAGCATAACAGTGATAGGAAAAACCAGGTTCCTGAATGACAGATCCTAGTGATGACATGTAGACGGAGAAGAGAAGTGGTCCAAGCACTGAGCCCAGAGGTACCCCAGTAGCAAGATTATGCGACTTGGACACCTCACCTCACCCTGAAGGACCTATCTGAGAGGTAAGACTTAAACCACTGGAGTGCGGTTCCTGAGATGACCTTCGACATGAGGGTTGACAGGAGGATCTGGTGGTTAACTGTGTCAAAAGCAGATCCAGCTAGATGAGTACTGATGATTTTGAAGTTGCTTGTGCCAGTCTCAGGGCTTCAGTAACTGAGAGCAGGGCAGTCTCAGTTGAGTGGCCACTCTTGAAGCCAGACTGGTTGTCGTCAAGGAGGTTGTTCTGTGTGAGATAAGTAGGCAGTTGGTTGAACACAACTCTCTCAAGTGTCTTTGCAATGAATGGAAGAAGGGATACCGGTCTACAGTTTTCTAAAAGTGCTGGATTCAGAGTGGGTTTTTTTAAGCAGTGGGGTAATCCTAGCCTGCTTAAAAGCTGTGGGAAATGTACCAGTGTGAAGAGAAGAATTGATAATGTGAGTGAGTGCAGGTACAATTGAGGAGGAGATGGCCTGAAGAAGATGAGTGGGGATAGGGTCAAGCAGACAGGTAGTGGGGTGATTGGAAAGGATGAGTTTGGAAGGAGGGGAGAATTTGTGTGTTTTCCGTTAAGATGTTATTGTCAGTATGTGGTGTGGAGAATTGGCTGCTGATGGTTGTTATTTTATGTGTGAAGAATGTGGCAAAGTCATCAGCTGTAAGAGCTAATGTGGGAGGGAGGGGAGGAGGGCAAAGAAGAGAAGAGAAGGTTTTGAAAAGTGTGCAGGAATCAGTAGAATTGTTCATTTTATTGTGATAGTATGTGGTTTTAGCATGGGAGACATTTGTAGAGAAAGAAGAAAGGAGTGACTGATAGAAGCTAAGATCAGTAGGATCTTTAGATTTGCGCCACTTCCTCTCTGCAGCCCTGAGTCTAGACCGAAGCTCACGGAGAACATCGGATAGCCCGGGGGCAGAGGGGGTGGCGCGGGCTGGTCTGGATGAGAGGGAGTCATCTAAGCAAGATGTTAGAGTGGTGCAAAGAGTGTCAGTAGCATTGTTAGTGTCCAATTATGAGAACTGATTAGGGGAAGGAAGTATGGATGAGACCAAAGAGGATAGGTGGGAGGGTGAGAGCGAGTGTAGGTTTCGCCGAAAAGTAACATGTGGTGGAGTGTGTGTTGAGTTAGGGGTCAGGTTGAGATTAAAAGTAATGAGGAAATGGTCTGAGGTGTATAGTGGAGTAACCAGTGTATTATCAGTGGAGCAGCAGCGTGTGTAGATAAGGGTCCAATTGGTTACCTGATTTGTGGGTAGCTGTAGTAGACACTCGCTTGAGATCAAATGAGGCAAATGAGACCTGAATGAGTAGCAATAGATGTAATGAAGTCTGCTTTGTTTACAGCAGATTGACAATTCCAGAGACCAATAGAAATTGAGAGTAATGTAATAGATGACATGGGTAAAATACGCAGGTTGTTATGATTGCACTGCCTCCAACATGTGGCACGCTGTTTACGAGTGTTAGTAATAGTGGGAATTTGGAAGCACATATCTAAAACAGGTCGCAAAATAGACAGACAAGAACAAACTGTATAAAAGAGGAAAGAACGAAGGAAAAAGAAAAGAGCAATACTCAAGTGCCTTGTCGGTGTCCTTGCTTGGTGGAGTCACGCAGGTAGAGTCGCTGGTCTTTACACTCTTCGGTCTTCACACGATGAGGGCTTCACATGAGGGCTGCCGCGGTATACTACACAGTTTTATACCAACTTGATACAACGTTAATTAGTTCAGCAGGCCATGCCTTACTGACTCAGAGCAAAACGAGAACAAACGCGACTTGCTACGTGAATACAGTAAACAAACTTTCCTGGCAATGACACAGCACTAAAATCAAACTAGAAAAGTCACAAAAACACTTATGTAGATCCTCCTGTCACTTGACTGCCTCTCTCTAATAAATGCTAAATTACAGCTGTTTAAGTACTATAAGCTGGCTTTGGCCACGCCTTACTGGCTCAGAGCAAAACGAAAACAAACGCGACTTTCCACGTGAATACAGTAAACAAACTTTCCTAGCAACGACACAGCACTAAAATCAAACTAGAAAAGTCACAAAAACACTTACAGTATGTAGATCCTCCTGTTACTTGACAGTTCACTCCAATTAGTTATGAATGGAAGAAACTTCAACGTGCAATATGGCAAAATACGTCCTGCCTTCTAAGTAAAAGAGCCAATCGCTGATTAATAAAGTCATTGCATCACTCCAGCTGTCATTAGAAGCTCCGGTTCCCATAGGAAACCTGAGACTCGTGCTTAGGACTGCACATGCTAATTGGCTCGTCTAGCCTAAAAAATAAGCTTTTTAACGCTATTTGAGCATAAGAAACAACATTTATGGGACAGTTCATGTCAGATTTTGTTGCTGATTTGAAATATATTATTTAATTGTCAGTTCGCCAAGCAGTTTATGAGATTTCAGGATTCCCCCATTCAAATAGGACATCCACCGTGTCCGAAATCAAATACTGCTCTACTATATAATACACGAAAAACAGTATGCGAATAGAGTAGTATGTCCAAATTCATAGTATTCAAAAAAACAGTAGGTGAAAAGTACCTGGATGACTTACTACTTTTCAGGTGAGATTCTGAAGTGCACATACGATGGACACTTTACTATCCCATGAGGCCACAGCAATCACTCCCCACACAAAATGGTTGCCCACTGCTCTGGGTGTGTTCATGCCATGGTGTGTGTGTGTGTGTGTGTTCAATACTCACAGCTGTATGTGTGCACATGGATGGGTGAAATGCAGAGCAAAAATTCTGAGTATGGGACACCATACTTGGCCACATGTCACGTCACTATATTAGAAAGGACCCTTGCTCTTGATGAGACATGAAAATGCATAATTCTTTTCTAGTGTTGATAGGGGAGAATAAATATCTAGATGCAAATTACTTTGCAAACAGAGGGCATGTTATGAATAATAGTCAACTGTTGATTGGGAGTATGACAAAAATATGTTGAGAATAATGTTCTAAATATAAATATGTTCACAGCCCATATTTTTTTTAAATCCCACATTCTGTTTGTGCTTGCTTGAAGCTTATAAAGCATTTCAACAAACAATGGAGTCAGTACTCTACCCGCAGCAGGCCAGTTATTTCTCACTGCAAGGGATGTTGGTGAATATGCTTTATCTCTACTATGCAAACCATGTGTGTTTCATAATGCTTTTGATGCAGATGTTTGGACTTCATCGCTGGCTGTGTTGATCTACAGGAGACAGTCACTGCCAATGTTCTATGCAGGCCGAACTATGACTTGCGGGGACATGTAGCCTACAACAAAGGGCAGGTCGGAGTTCCAAATGGCTGGTTTTCCCAAAGGTTAGCGGATTAGCATTCTGATGTTTTAGTAATGAGTCCCAACCCATATATGTCTCTTCCTGCTCTGCATGGATCTCGCAGCAGGTCAGATTAAGGATATGTGGATGGATGGGAGACAGATCTAACAGCAGTAGGGGAAGAAAAAGTAATTAATTGCATTCTTCCATAATTAATGACTTCTTCTTTCCCTTAATCAAACAGCCACATCCTGGGAGTATCAATGAGAACACCATAGGGCTGTTTATTTGGAGCATGCTAGGGTGGAGGGCCCCTGCCGCTGAGAGGATGACGACAGGAAGAGGATGCCTTAGTGGTAAACTTGTGACAATGTTGCTATCAGCATTAGATATAATTTAGTGCACTCAAAACGTGAGAGGGAGCCATATACTGCTGCCG